>OFHU01004300.1:0-524308 GCA_900245905.1 Lacerta viridis
TTAGTCCTTTGCTAACTAAAAAGAAGTCTGAAATGCTTGAGATTTCCTCCTCCCCACTGAGCTTATCCATGCCAATCCTGAAAGAACTGTTTCTTGAAGCTAGTCTATATATTGCCGCCGCCACAAGGAAGCCACTTTAATTTAAGCTGTGCCGTGTGGTGGCTGTGAACCACAAAAGGAAAGACTTGGTGGAGCTTCAGGGAAATTGCCCCGGCTACCTGCGGAGAGCCATTCTGTGCCAGTGTGAGATTAGCTATCATGTGGACCAATTTAAAGAGGCCTCCCTGGATGACTGCCATGACATTTTATTTATTTAAGGTCGTTATAAACTGCCCTTCATCAAAACACGTCAGGGTGGTGAATAATAAATACAACTCAAAATGGCCATGCAGCCATCACATAGAAACAATAAAATGCAATCACAAAGGACCATTAAAAGGCAGCATACAAACAGGAGGTGAAACTGACCATTGTAAAACGTCAGAGGGAAAAGAAAAGTTTTGACCTTGTGCCAAAAGCATAGCAAGGCCAGTGTCAGCTGCACCTCTATGGGGAGGGTGTCCCCCAAATGGACACCATGTTCATTGCCACATAATGACTTGGGAAAAGAGCTCCTTTTGCTGCCTATAAATTGGAGCTGAGCTGATGCAGTCTTTTAAAGTGTTGCCTTCACTTTTGCTGGTGTAAAATAAAACACACACACACACCACACCACACCCAATTATCAGGCCTGCTTTACATTTTTGTTTGTTGTGGAAACCTGTGGAAAATTCCAGAGATTTACAAGCAAAGGAGACATATTAATTACGTAAATGTAATGCACAGCTTTGGGGGGGGGGGCAAATTGTGTCATGAAAATTACGGTGTGCATTAGATTTGATGGTGCATTAGATTTGATTGCAAACCTGAAATTCACCACTGTCCTAGCAAATACTTTTTTTGGTTTCAAGGTTTTGAAGAGTGAGGTGTGCATTAGATTTGATAGTGCATTAGATTTGCATAAATGCAGTATTTAACTAAACTACCAGGCCTGCAGCTGTTGCTGCTTTTGTATTGAAACCGGGCTCAGTTCACAAATGTGGGTGCTGCCACCCATTGATGAGAGCAGGGGCGTCTTACCGATAGATGTTAGTGGCACAGGGCACCAGAGCACAAGGTTCTGGAGGGTGCTGCACCAGGTGAGAGTCCGGGGAACACCTAAGGAGCGTTGAGGGTGCCAGAAGACTAAAAGGGAGAAAACTGAGCCGACGCTCAGCTGGAGTGGAGCATGCACTCTTGCTCAGGTGCCTGGCTTTGCTCAGCTGCTACCTCATGCTCTGCTTAGCCATGAGTAGCTGCAGCTACTGCCCTGGTTTCTCTCCCTGGAATCGTGCCCTGTGTTTAATGTTACGGGCAACTCTATCCCAGTGAAGGGAAGCCTCCTCCCTTTGCTCTTCTTCTTCTTCTTCTTCTTCTTCTTCTTCTTCTTCTTCTTCTTCTTCTTCGGGGGTGGGCTCCTCCAGCCCCCCCACCCCACCAACAAGGTCCCTAGGGGTTGTAAAGCAAGCCAGACTATTTACCACTGACACCATTCATTCCAGCAGCTGGCCATCACCTGCTCACTCCAAGCCCTGTGAAAAATATCATCACCATTACTGCTGCTGCTACTACTATTACTACAGCCCTCCACCCATAGATATCAGGGCAGCTCACAGCCTGAAACTATGGTACTTACCACATGCTAAAAACTAGAACAAAGGCAAACCAAATCAAGCCAGCAACCCTCCTTCTCCCTTATTTGTGAAACAAGCCTGTTAATTACCTATCCAACTAAAAAAAAAGGCACTGAAGGTTTTTGAGACCAATGCAAACTAAAAAGCATTGCAGGGGGTTGGGTTAGATGAGCCACAGGGTCCTTTCCAATTCTGTGGTTTTTTTTCCTGAAACATACACACACACACACACACACACACACACAACCCAACTATGGTCGCTCTGCAGTCCTCGCCCCAAGCAACTGTGAGACTTGCTCCCCAGAAAGTGTGCCTTGTCTTGCTACCTGTGATAGGATCCCTATTCTTTAATTCTAAATGCATGTCCGCCTGCCTTCCTGTGATGGCCTGGGAGTCAGACTCTGATGCTGAACCTGAGGGATCCCAGCCTGCACAGGATTCCCCGCCTCCAGAACCAGCTGAGCCGGGGCCAGGGCTTGAGCCTGAAGGATCCCCACCTGTGCTGGATCCCCAGGTGCAGGCATCAGCAGAGTCTGCTCTGGCGCCTGATGGGAGGGAGGACTCATTGCCTGCAGGTGCTCCACTCCCAGCCTCTTCAGAAGAAGCGGAGGCATCCCCTGGGTCCAGTAACCCACCAGCCTCTCCTGAGCTACAGAGGCTCAGGGCAGAGAGGCGAAGGGAGTTAAGTGTCTGCAGGAGGAGTGCTCGCCTCCAGGCCCGGAGGGGCGAGTCTCCGGAGGATCGAGACCGCCCTAAGCATAGGGCCAGATAAAAGCCAGCCAGACCGAGCCCAAGTTGCGTGAGCAACTTTGTTGCAAGCGTGTGCTCAACCTGCAACCTCGTGCCTTGGACTTTGACCTGCTCCCTGCCTTGCTCCCCGCCGGACTGACTTCCTTTGGACCCCTTGACCCAGGACTGGACTTGGACCTCGTTTTACGGACATACCCCTGGGGCCAGCACACTTCCTAAGCCATCGTTTTTCACTTGGCTCCCAGGTGTTGGACCTTGAAGTCCTCAAACAGATCCTGCAAAACAAACAAACAAAAAATCCTTCCAGTAGCACCTTAGAGACCAACTAAGTTTGTTCTTGGTATGAGCTTTCGTGTGCATGCTCATACCAAGAACAAACTTAGTTGGTCTTTAAGGTGCTACTGGAAGGAATTTTTTATTTTGTTTTGACAATGGCAGACCAACACGACTACCTGCCTATGACTAGATCCTGCAAGTTTGATGTCTGCCCACCTACAGCCTAAAAAGAAAGAAAGAAATCACACGAGGGGGTTTTGCCAAGTTGTTTCCGAGCCAAAATCAAAACTTGTTGTTTATTTCTTCCGTAAATTGAACCACATTCAAATATCTGATTTGAACTGAGAGACTGATATTGGAATGACAAAAGTTCAAGTTGGCAACCTTTGGCCCATGGGTCTCCCCTTCCCCATCAAAAAGTCATTCAGTGGTTGGGCAGCAGTGTGAGCAGTGGTATGCCATGTGTGCCCCAGCAGGGAAATCCAGCAAGAAGAAGCTGATATGTAGACTGATTCTGGTTTTCCAAATTCAACAGCCAAAGGATTGTGTGACCCAAGCAAGACATCGGTAATCCAAATTGGTATTCTTTGCCTGGGAGATCCCAAATTGTTTTTTTATGATAGTTAAGAAAATAGGCAAGAATGGGTTATAAAATGAATAATTGATTAAATGGATAATAAGAGGTAGGAAAATTAAATATGAAGATGAACCTGCTTAAAATAGGAGTTAAAATGGAAACCAGGAAAGAAAGACCAGAGGAAGTACCATTAAGATGTTAAGAAAATTAGATAAAAATAGTATATTTTATTGTTGTGTTTAACTGTTTATGTAATGTTATGCTTTTGTTGTTGTGTGTTTGTTTTGTGCTATATTGGATAAAATGAATAAA
This sequence comes from Lacerta viridis, assembly GCA_900245905.1. Taxonomy (NCBI): domain Eukaryota; kingdom Metazoa; phylum Chordata; class Lepidosauria; order Squamata; family Lacertidae; genus Lacerta; species Lacerta viridis. The sequence continues at coordinate 3,628 of OFHU01004300.1, forward strand.
AATTATTATTTAAAAAAGGAGATCCCAAATTGAGATTCCTGCCTAATAGCTGGGTATGGGAAATACTCCAGCATCCGCTAAAAAGCAGAACATTCCTTTACAAATGGCTGAACTGGAATGAAACTTTATTTTATTCTCTGGAAGGTGCATTCTTTCTTTTTTTTCTTTTTTGCTTTTATCCCTCTGATAGAAATGCGTGACAGTAGCTCCTGTGAATCACAAACTTTTAGAAATCTGCCTCTTGGGGGATGCTTTAGATAGAGCATGAAAATCTTCACGGAGAGAAGTGTTACATGCCAGCGAAAAGTATTAAGCTCTTATTCCATCATCTGTGGAACAGCTTGACTAAAGAATATCTGTGATTGATTCCTTCAAATCAAATGAAGGAGTGGCTGGATAAATACACTGTAATCCTGAACGTTGACATATATGTGCTGCTTTGACTGCTAACTGAAATAACCAAAAATAAAACAGCAATTTTGGATAGAAATTTGGGTTTGTCCTTGCGGGGTGGGGGAGAATAGAGGAGTAAATATACAAATAATATTCAACAATTCAACTGTCACCTTTGCAGTTTGCACACATTACAGCACAAGGTCATGTATAGTGCAAATTGAACTTTGCAGGTATAAAAGTGATGTGAATATTATTGTAGCTCTATTCATGTCTCACTTGCTTTTTTATTCTTCCACTGAACATTGAAATGCTATATCCAAGAACACTCCCCAAATATCAAACAGACCATATTTTGACATAAGAAAACAGTAGATCAATAACTGGACAAGAATATTAGTATCAACTACATATATTGCAATAATTTCTGTATTTAAAATTCTTTGGTATATTTTGGTATAATCTGCATTATATGAAGCCACATAAAGTTAGTTTATTTATTACATTTCCATCCCAACTCTTCTTCATGGAGCTCAAGGTGGCAAATATAGTTCTCCTTCCTCGTTTTATGCTAACACCAACCCTGATCCTGTGGGCACTGCTATAGTTCAGATATAATTCTTATTGTGCACTGCATTTGTGGTAGCAAATATTTGACCTTATTTTCCCATAGAGAACCCAGGTCGTGCCTTGGTTCATTATAATTTTCCTATGGTACAATTCATGTTCCGCCAACAACTACATTATCTGTCGTGCTGTTCACCATGGCAAAAATTTGTAGTTTGCATAATTTATGTAAACACTTATGTAATTTATGCTGTTGTTACATTATTTTGCCCCATTCATTTGTATGCAAAGGAAATGCAATGCAAATTGTGTGTGTGTGTGTGTGTGTGTGTGTGTGATCAATCAAGTATCATTTGCAGACTGAAAGAAACAACCAATACCAATTGATTTCCATTCTGAATGCCGGACAAATAAGCAAGCACCAGCAAATTCTGCTCCTGTTTCTGCGTGTGTGTGTGTGAATTTTCTGACATCCCTAAATTAAACACACATTTTAGTAATTTGAAATGGTGGGTGATACTGAATCAGAAAGAACAATGAGTCTTCAAATACACAAACAGAACCTCAGTGAGTGCAGCTTTGGATTGCCACCACTGCATTCAGGTCCACAAGGGTTGCTTAGTGTCACAGCCCGGGCTGGCAGCAAAGAACGTCAGGACCAGAGGCAAGTGGATAGGGCAGAGGGTCTGAGGAGCTGGGGGCCGGGAAGCATGCAGTACAAGTCTCATTCCGAGGGTCGAGGCACGAAGTCGCAGTCCAAGAGGCAAGGTCCAAGGGTCAAGGCACGAGGTCACAACCAACGAACAAGGAGGCACGCAGCGAGGCAGGGAATGCGTTGCTGTGGCAAAGAGCTGAGGGGAAAAGCTGACCTTATATCCCTGCTGGCTCCTGCCACCAGGTGCAGTGAGTTACTCAAGCAGTCTCACCTGTGCAGCCACAGTGAGTTATCAAGCAGCCTCACCTGTGCAGCCACAGTGAGTTATCGCCCTCACCTGTCAGCCACAGTGAGTTATCCCTAGAACAAGCCGAATAGGCCCTAGTCCTGCCAATCCCTGCTGGTCCCAGGGCCTGGCTCCGGCATGCACTCCTCACACTCAGAGAGCTTAGAGATGTGTTTATATTAACTGCTTCTAACTGATCAGGGAATATAAAGTTGGAGCATCTGTTTTATTTTTTTTCCATTTAGCAGTTCTTTGCTTCCCAGTTATAGATTATGGGCATTTTCCTTCCTTAATTAAGTGTTTCTTATAGTGCTGGTGTACAGGAGTTAACAGAAATAATTTAAGTAAAGATTTTCTTGAGTCTCTGAATAAGTCCCCAGTTCACCTAAGATGTCAAGGAGCAATCAAAGCTACAGTTTCAATTCCAAAATACCACCAGGAAACAAAAGAAACCATTCAATAACCTTTCTGGCCCTTCTTTGTTTATTAAAAGCAAAATATGACACCACCTAATTACTTTCCCTCTGCTGCTAGCTGAATTGTTTGGCATGAAAAATAAAATTGATTAAAATTAGCATTCCCCCCCCCACTTTATTCAATAGGTGTAAATATTGATTTGCGCACGTCTCCATCATGTTAAAAAATTACTGCACATGTTTTGTAGGTTCTTTTCCTTCATTTTTCACAAACATAGTTTATGGTTCTTGTCAAAAGGAAAATATGTTTGTAGACAGGCAACAGAAGTGCATTATTCACCTGGAACAACTACTATGCAAGCCCTACTGAAATGGGAGGGGTAGCTTAACTAGAAAGCATCGTTGGTGAATTATTAACCATTCAATATTAACCTGGTTAACCCAACCAATTCCTCAGGAAAAGTAGCATTTAGAATCAGGAAAATAATAATAATAATAGGGGAACAAAATTTCCTATTTATCTACATACAGTAGCAAACTATATGTCCAAAAAGAATTGCATGTTGCTTCTGGGTATATATACATTTGCAGTTTTTATTCCGTAATAATGCAGAGCAATGAGAATGTTGAAGGGTTGCATGCTGTTTCAGAAAGAATGAATGAGGCAGGCTTGCTTCTAAATGTGACCAGAACTGCTAGATAATGCAAATAAAAGCAGATCGAGTCACATTTAAAAGCAAGCCTACCTAATTCTTTTTTTTTTCTTAGACAGTGTGCAAACCTTCAACATCCTCATTTCTCTGCACTGGGGAATAGAAACTGCAAAAGTAGCATCAAGTGGTATGTTGGTTTCTTCAAATTGGAGGCAAAATTTAGTCCACTGAGGGTACCAGCATCCAGTCATGCAATTGCATGAAAATGCCCACAACAGGTCCACTAACTGTGGAACACACCTTAATAAGCCTGCAGTCTGGACAAACGGCTACTCATCTTGTCCTTTGTGACAATCCATGAAACGTTGTTGGTTAGCCTGTTCGGTGCAACCCTGGATCTTTTTTGGGGGGGTACCCCACATGTGTCCCCCACCCTTGGAATGAACTGTGAGTGCACAGCAATAATGCCAAACACTTGCTTCCCTTGTTTCACTCACCATATGCAGCTTTTGAGTTAATCTCAGTTCTGTGGCTTATTCCACCCCCACCCTCCCATTTATAAAAAGGGCAATATTACTGAACTGGCAGGGATGTGATAAAGCTTTATTTCTGAAAGCTTATAAAAGCCCTTTGAGATCTTGAGATGGTAGGAGACAGTGAAGTGCAAAGTGTGCCTGTTTTATTATTAAATAAATTTTTCATATTCTGGGTGGGAGGGGGAGGAGGGGAGTCAGCAGAAACGAGCTCAGTGTTTGTATCAGACTGTTTTCTTTCTTTCAAAACCTGACGGCTGCCCAATTTTTCTCTCTGCTTTCATTAGCTTTTGCAGACTTGTTTTATTTTTCATTTGCAAATGAAGCGGCACATTTTCCGCAGCCCTTCAAAAAGAAATCTCTGGCCAGATATCCATTCTCCCTTGTGGTCAATCACTCGTAGACAAGCAAAATGAAAGCCAATGTGGCAGAAACTCACGAGATCCAGCGCAGTGAGGTCACTGAAGACGGCACCATGGGTTTTAATTAGAATCATCACCTCTATCCCTCCATAGTCATCCTGTTCACTTGCATGGATCACCAGGGTTCTTGAAAGGCTTTGCTGTGATCTTTGCTGAACAGTTCTTTCTGAACACTTATATCAGTCAATGTAAGACTTTATACATCTTTCTTAAATTCTCCTATTTTTTGTGCTGTTCAGTCAAAATCAAACATACACACACTTTTTTTAAAAAGCAAACAGAATACAGCAGGAATTGCTATTTTACATCAGGTCTTATGCTGTCAGTGTGTTTGAAGATGGAGATTAAAGATTATATGCCTCAGAAGGCTCTGAATTTCGCATAATCCCTGCAACCGTTTCATCCTGGGTTGTGATTTTTGTGTATGTGTCAGGCATCATAAGATAAGCAGGACTGAGCATGGATGGTGATTTGAAGAATGTCTTCTATAGGTCCACACAGCACACCCAAAGGTGATATGAAAGAAGAGTGTCAGCAATTCTTCAGACTCCTTTCATTTAAAGTGTGTGGGGGGGGGCGTCATCAGAACGAGACGTCAGATCAGAGTCTAGAGAAAATGTATGTTGTGTTTTATTAAGATTGTATTCCCGTGACATTTTGTAACAAGAGATGTGGCATTATTAAGTTGTGGCTAGTACCATAAACTCAAAGATTGCTGAGAAATCACTTGCATTGATCATGCTTAATTTGCTGAGTTTGCCCAAGAAAATGAAGGAAACTCAGTTGTTGAGGGCACATGGGGAGTGAGTCATGGAGGGGACTTCTCCTTCAATGGGTATGAAATATTGAAGCTTCCTTCCACACAGCTTAATGGAATCCACTGAGGGTGTCCCCAAGGCCTTCAGAATCCTATGTGCCACCATATTGTTACCAAGAACAATTTCAGGTAAATATATATCTATCCAAACATTATGCTGTTTTTTCATCTCATAACAGAATTTTCAGTGATTAGCTGGATTCAGGGCTTCTTCAATCTCAGGCTCATGTTTCCACACACCCCCCCCCCCAAAAAAAAATTCATGCATGCTGTGTCCTTCTGTACCAACAGTCGTACCTTGGAAGTCGAACAGAATCCATTCTGGAAGTCCATTCGACTTCCAAAATGTTCGGGAACCAAAGTGCAGCTTCTCATTGGTTGCAGGAAGCTCCTGCAGCCAATCGGAAGCCGCAGAAGCCCCATCGGACCTTTGGCTTCCGAAAACAGTTCAAAAACTGGAACATTCACTTTTGGGTTTCGATTGTCCGGGAGCCAATTTGTTCGGGAGCCAAGGTGTTTGAGAACCAAGGTACAACTCTATATGGTAACAAACTGCTTGTTCAAAAAGTGGCCTGTTACACTGTTTGGGATGAGCTTAATAATTTCTTTGCTCCTCTGGTAATAAATGATCAATTAGAATGACTACTTGCTGGGGTAGGCAACTACAGTGGTACCTCGGGTTACATACTCCGCTAACCCAGAAATAACGCTTCAGGTTAAGAACAATTTCAGGTTAAGAACGGATCTCCGGAACAAATTTTTGAGGGGGGGGGGATCAGCGTCTTATGAGACCTAAGTGAAGACAGGAAATGCAGAAGCTGAGCACAGGCCACCAGAAGATGCACCAAGATGCACCATATGATTGTGGAAATCTATCAACAGTGCATTACTTCCAAAGAGGGTTCACATTCCTGATCCACAACTAGTACAACATGCCATGCAAAAGTACAGTATGCACAAATGAAGTTGCAATATATATCGACAAAGTGTAATGTGAAAAGAAACAACCCAATTTTGGGGTCTCTAATGGTCACTTGACTGGAACAATCTATGTACTTTAGCTTACAGTTTGATGTTTGCTCTCTTCCCCTTCTCAGACCATGCAAGTATGTGCAGTAAAATAGAATGGAGCTTGTGGTGCTATGAGTGATGTTGACAGGTTGGTAATTACCAGTTTTGGAATATAAATTTGAAGTGTCCCAGGGCTTCTTGCACTTCAGGTGCTACTGAATGTGCTCAGCTTGTGATAGAAGGGATTGGAGAGGTATTCCTACCCATTGAGACTCCTAAGGATCTGCTTTGGGGTTCAAAAGCTTGAAACTGGACTTAGGGGGGGAACTATACTCCATTTTTCATTTCATTAAAAGAAGAAGAATCTAAATTTGCCAAATTCTGAATTCAGTCACCAATCTGTGCACATAAAATATGTGACGACACACATTCATGTGCTAGTAAACATAATGTGCCTCTACTTTTCCAGATAAAAAGCATGTGCAGAAGTTACTCAGAAAAGCGAGGTTTTCGGGGCACTTTCAGACATTCCACCAGGAACTGGAGCAGAGACAAAGGGACAGGTTTTGCACATCTTTCATTCTGATCTACTCCACTGCCTAAGAATGTTGCCTATCATCATGTTCTGCTCCAGAAAGCACTGCTGTTCAGTGTCTGTGATCTTTCCTGCACTGCTTAGTGCAATCTGTTGAAACATGATGACAACTTTTATTTCAAGCCAAAGTAACAACGGAGGAAAGGTGGCAGGCACTATGGCATTAAATAAGGTTTATAATAGCAATGATCTCCCATGAAAACAGTTGTTACCATAGTTAATGTCTGCTTTGTCAGTACGTTAACCTTCCTTGGGTTTTGACTCGGGCCATTAAATGACCAACCATTCGTTAAACACCCGGGAGCTACCAATTTCAGGGGAAATATCATAGCGTTCATTTGCTAAGTGAAGCACCTGGGATAATAGCAGAACACTGTGTGTGCACCAACCTGTGCATGCTGATATACTGGTAGCTTGCTGGATGTGATCTGCTGGCCATATAGCATTCCATTTGGGTGTGAGATGCAACATTCACTGTGTCACTTCCATGTACTGTATATAAGAATGGGAGCTCATTTTGTTGTGGGTCACTGAGCAAAAGAATTACAACAAACGTTTGGATGATAAGGTACATAGGCAGGGCTAATATGCATTCCAGTATTCTGTGGGGTCCATGCAGAGGTGGCAGCTCAGCAGTAAAGCTGTGATTCCCTGCCAAGTGTGTACTTGTGGCAAACTTAAATCTGCTGCCATGTGATGTGTGAAATGGTTCATTAAAAACTTATCAATGTCCGGTGCTGTTTATCTGATAAATGCCATTAATGCTGGAGGCAGTATGTCTCCGAATAACAGATTCTGGGAATCACACGTTTGGGAGAGTGTTGTTGCGCTGAGGTCCTGCTTGCAGGCTTCCCGCAGGCACGGTGAGAGCAGAATGTACCCAGTGCTATATTCTTTCTGCAATTCTTCATTGCAATTGCAAACTCTCATTCTGAGTCCTCGCAGATTTGCTCTTCACTCTGCAATTGCCTGGAAGCAACTACTTCCGCATGTCCTGGTTCTAGCCAACCGGTATATTTTGTTTGTATTGCCGATATAGCGGTCTTTAAGTATTGCAATGTGTAACATTATGAAAACCTGCAACATGAACCGCGAAGAAGAAAAATTCCCATGGTTAACGCCAGGACATCCCGAGCTGGGATTTTATTGAAAGAGAACCGATGCATTAAATGAAGACAGACCGTCTGTTACAGTATATAGACCGCCAGTCATTCAATGTACTAACCAGCCATAATAGGTGTATCTTCCCACAGAGCAACCAAATAATGGAGACCTTGGTAACCAGTTTGAGTTTAACAGAGTGTATGTGGGCTGGGAGTCTCGCCTCTACGTGCAGCAGATCCATGACTCCACTCAACAGCAGTGCCTAGCTAAACCACACACGCCGACGAGATGTAGAGAAGTTCATAGTTCCGAGATCTCCTATGCAGAAGGCCCTGGCTTCCCAGGGAACCCTCACAGCAAAGACGAAGGAAGGGAAAGAGGTTCTCTATGGCCGTATGCACTCAGCAACAGAAACCGAATCGTTAATCCACTCGTGGTCGCGCATGGATGCTCTCTGAGGGCTGACCGAAAGACAACTAGTGACTTGTAGCAAAGTGATATGAATACTTGTGCGCGTTACTCCGCAAAGACAAGCATTATATGGTGCTTAATATTTATTCTGCTGTGTATGATTCATAATGAGAGTTTCTGAGCAGAGCTTTTACCGAATTGTTGCGATGTCATAGCCCACTTTCACCTTTAAAAAAGGCACCACGCGAAACTATAACCCTTTGTTATAAATAAAGCCTACAAGGCTCATAAGATTGTGATAGGCAACTTCATTGACCAGGCAAAAGCAAGCTGTGCGACAGAGAACAGCAGGACACCTTAGTTCATATTCTTAAAACTCTGGTCACCCTCATAAGATGTGACAAGTGATATTGAAAGATGGTCTAGATACAGCAAAAGACACCTAAATCTGGAGAGGGAGACCATTCCATTCCCAAATATAGGCGCTGATCCACAAACATTCGCTATCAGACACACCTATATATTCTGAAACTTACTGACACTGCACCACGAATGACCCAGACCAAATCTACGTGGGTTATGAAGAGAACACTCATTCATACCAGGATGATGAGGGCCCTCGAGTTTCCATGGACAATGGAGGTCTATCACCACAGAGGTTCAAGTCTACTAGATTATGGGTGTTTTGCGTCTAGGGCATGGATGAGTCGACATTAAGTAGTGAAAGTCACTTTAAATTAAAGTTAGTATCCTTCAAGCGACCCCAGTCAAAGATATTTCTCTTATTTCTTTTGCTATCAGGCAAGAATATATAAAAACACAAGAAAATCACAGCTGACATTATACACTGAAGATCAAAGTATAGCGATCCAGAAGGCAGTTGCAAAGAGTCACCCACCAAAATATAGATATGGGTCTTTGTGCAAGACATTTGATTTGCAGAGGGGGCCGTGATTAGATTATTTCAGACAGAGAATAGACCCTAAGGGAGTTACGACTGGGACCAAAATATAAAGGACTAATGCGGATACACCTCTGGTCTCACAAATGGAAACCAAACAGGAGCAAGAGGACACTCCGAAGGGCTCCTTGTGCGCATTCTGTAAAAAGGTTAGCGTGGTTGCTCCTTACAGTATATGAGGACAAGGCACGACTAAACGATATTAACCTAAAACGAGGCTGCTTCCAACCAAGGTGCTTAAACCCTGAGCGAACTATCAGGCATATAGTAGGCGTACACAGATGACAAAACATTGTATGAATAGAAAAGGATGCGCACGTAGTGGTGGGGAGGGCCAGAAAGAAAAGAGACTTCTAAAATGAGCACAATTGACAGAAACATCGACACGTTGTAATGTAATAGTTAAGCAGCTTTCAAGAGCAAAGACAGGTTTCCTGCGCCAACTGATACAAAGAAAAAAGAAGAGAACGAAAAGAGGTATTTATCCACCTTTGGTAATTGCAGGACCGACTCTCCAGTTGTTCCAGACAACCCGTGGTGTGTATTTTACTATACGAACCTTTTCACCCCTAGGAAACCCGAAATGCCCACCATTGCCCAGCCGCCTCTTCTATCTTGAATAGTATACCTCTGGGAAACGCATCTAATAGATATCAGTTACTCCACTAAGCGAAGACGGTTGGACTCACAGACTCCCCAACTAGATCTCCGACACTCACTGCAGCTACTCTTGACAGACCTTCACCTGATAAATTTACACCTCTCAACAAAGCGACCACCTTTATCACTCTCCCATCTCGGACCAAAGAGACCATAGTCAAGAGGAGGGGAGCACTCAAGATACCACAGTGTAGGCCTGAGCCTATGTCTTTTCATGATAAGGTAAGAGAAGAGAAGAAGGGCCGGTGACAGAGTCCACGAGGAAAAAAGATAGACACACACGTTTGTGCTACGTGGCTAGCATCTTTCATAATATGCACAAGATAGAAGAGAGAAAATAGACACCACTTTGTGCTCTCTGATCTTCAAATGCAAATTAACGGGGAGCAGCATGTTCCACACCAGCACTTGGGAGGCATAAGAAATGCAAATATTTGGAGAGTTGAACTTCTGGCTGATGAGTAAACATCTTTAACCTCTTGCTACCGTATAGAACGCCACAAGCTCTCCAGCCCTTCCACTGTCCACCTATGGTAGGGACAAAGATAAAACCAATCATCTCAATGTCATCCAATGTAAAACAGAAAGTCTGGCTAGAATCCTGAATTGTATAAGAATGGTCATGTGCCTTTCTGTCTAGATCTCTGTCTCTTTCTCCTACTAAGGAATTCAAGGCATCATCCTTAGGGATGATCTTCCTATATTCTCTATTGCAGTGAGGTGGATGAGAAAAGTCGCGCGTGTAATAGCGACCGTGAGTAAGGGGGAGGGAGGGAGGCTTAGGCGTGCACAGATACCTCTCTCTTGCTACGGTCCTTTCTTACCAGAGCGTCAGTATTACTGAGGATAGTCACAAGAACCCCATAGTCTCACAGTCCACCTTGCGCGCCTCGGTTACCAACTTGCAGTCGTCTTGCGTAGGAGCGCATGAGCAGCAAATGGCCAGACTCCACGTATGCCAGAAATAAGTAGTAATGACTAGAAAATGCAAATAATGGCAAGAGGATCGAATAGGTTAATGAGATGTTCGGGCCACTGAAAAATTTGACAAACCGCCACAAGAAGCCCGTCTTCCTCTATCTCACTTAGTCCCAATCCGCACCCTCTCACTAGCACGGACTATCTGCCTGCCATTGACACTTCTGTATAAAGTGGAGTGTGGGCCAATGCAATCTCTATTCGTATGACTAATATGCTCAAAATGTGCATATCTTGGTAAGAACTACTGTTACCTTAGCGATATGGTTCTTGATTATATGTGATCTCGCCTCTCGCGAACACAAACTCAGCTGCTATCAATATTACCAAGGAGAATCTATCCCACTATCAAAATCTTTGATGCGGCAACTGAAGCCCTCTGTCTCTGAGCTTGTTCTTCTCACAAAAACTTGACGAAAGATTGACACCAGACAAATGATATTGCCCAGTTTAGGGGAATTTGTGTCCTCAATAGAAGGACCAGGAAATGGTGAGATGGTGAGTAATCTAATAGCGAACTACCAGCGTGACATTATGTGCAAATCTGTCTCTACTAGACCAAGATCTAGGTCCATTTAAAGTTGCTGTCTGATTGATATGATAACAAATTAATGCCACTAAGAAGGCTATGTGTATGAGATTAAGAAGGGTATTTTATAGTAGACTCACCACAGATGCGCATTAGCATGATTAATCGCTAGTCTGTGACCTGTGTTGAATTGTAATACCGTATCGTCGCGTTATTGTATACTTCCCTCTGACTCATGCTCGGTCATGTAGACCGAACGTCGGAGTGAATACTGCCGGGGGCACTAGCGTGTCCTCTTGTGTTTTCAATATTATGCCGAGTTTCGTTCGCAAACACTACGTAGTGTATGCAGTCAACCCCAGACTGCATAGCAACTCGCGGTGTATAAGACACGTTCTCAGCCTTTGCGCGCGTCTTTAGGAGGACAAAAAAATACGGCTTAAGAGAATAGACGGCAGTACATGGTGAGGACTTCTCGAACTTTGTTTCAACACACAATATTTGAACGGGTGGCATCGAGTGGCACGAGACGACTGCTACTCGTATTGGGAACTAGGATTCTGCTTGACACCAGGACTAGGCGAGGCACAATCTAAGAAGAGTCTCAACCGCGTCTTGAGGTATTGCCAGAGCGAGCAGCTTGCGAAGAACCCAAACCGCTACGCACTATCGCCATTGCGAGCCGCAGAGGCGCCGGCTCATGGAGCTCAGTTGGCACACCAGATGGTTAATCTGTCTTCTCCAGCCTATAAATCATATTTCAGAATAGTCTATAGTACAAGATCAAATACAACTAGAAATCAATGGGGGCACGAAGAGATGAGCGGAGATGCGCTAATTCTAGCAAAATCATATACGAAGAGATCACGCGAACATTATGCACTAGATCTAGACATCCAAACAGTCGCACCATCATTACAAGGTCTATGTGAGGCACACTATGTTTGAAAGCAGCTCAGAGATGAGAGTGCTGCGTAAATAGCATCGCCATAAACCTAGCTAGGTTCCTTAGCAAGCAGCGCGCGAGATTTAGTCCATGAGGCGCGCGACTAGATGTATCCTTTTCTCTCGAACATGAAACACATGCGGAAAAACAATCTATTGGCTTACAGATAACCGCCACAGATGGTGGTCAAAGGGTGTTCCGCCAAGGATCGTAGCACACACGGCAGTTGTAACCAAACCCTGTTCATTGTTGTACTAACGCTAGATCTGGGCACAGGAACCCCGCTGTCTTACGCCATTCGCATGGTGCTTCGCCCACCTCTCTCCAAATGCAGGCTCGAGGCACCTCGGGGGCACGCAAGGCCCTCTCTGGGGCTGACGCAAGACACGTGCACGATTCCAGGGACGCGTACTCGTACGATTGGACGCGCCACCTCATTTCACAGAGTGTTTTTGTGGGGGAGGAAAGGGAACACAAGTATAGCATATGTCACTGAGGATCTCCAGCAGTCTGCCTGGAAGTGAGCGACAAAGGCGGCTGGCTTCTGGATATCGCATAACCTCCAACCACTCCTTCTTGTTCTTCTTCTTCTTTCTTCTTCTTCTTCTTCTTCGTTGTTCTTCTTCTTCTTCTCCTGAAAAGACCACAGTATGGATGCTTTGAGGCAGCCTGCCCTGTACGCGCCTATGAGGATAAGACTGTCGATATCCGGGGCCCTGGGGATGTAGGCGCAAAGCCACGTTCTGGGTGCTTAGAATTATCGTCAGCACCCCCTACAACAGCTTATCATAATGCGCTCTAGATAATCTACTATTCAGAGAGGCTACGCATGGCTTTCTTTGCCTCTTCCTTGGGAGAACGAATAAGGATGAGGATCATAAGATCAAAAGCACATCTTCAAGCAAAATCTGATGCACACTTCATTATGCATCTAGAGCGCAATTATAACACCTACCGAGTTGTCTCGTACGCGATAAATAAAGCAAAATGATAGGATAAACCTGCCAGTTCCTACCATAAAGGGGGGAAATAGATACACTTTCAACAAAGAGACAGGACTAGATAAATCATCTCAGGCCTCTGTTGGCAGCCAACATGATTTATTGCTGCAATAATAATTTTTAAAATCCAGTTTGCTGAATTAGTTTTTAATTTCATTTGAGGACTGCCCTTTGCTTGGGTTCGCTTTCCTGTGTTCCTCCAATAATTATTAATTTAATTGTTCGGGTTTTTGTCCTTACATAATGCAGTCCATTTGGCTGGCCACAATTATCTCTTTTCTTTAGATTATAATAGAACATTTCCCTCTCTCACCCCCTCAAGAAATGTTTCTTTGGCTTTCTGCTGCTTTCATTGCTATTCCTATTCCTACTGCTATTTTTTTTTAAAGAACAATTAGATACCTCATCACCACAATGAATTAAATATACTTTAGTAGATCTGTTTTTATGTGTCTGCAGATAATATTCAATACGCCTCACAATTGAGGCCATCTGGCAATAATTTTTTTTCTTTTTTTTTTTACTAGCAGGATGTAAAGGAGGAGGGAGAGTCCTTCAGAAAGTAATATAATGGCATGCTGATCTTTCTAAAAGCTTGAGGATCAATGCTTGAAAGAGGATGAGTTTGATTAGAAGAGGACTACTGGTAATCAAAAATAACTGCGTTTTAATTAGAGCTGTGCACAGCAGCACCCCTAACCCAATCCAGGGCCCTGATCCAGGGCCCCAGATTAACCCCACCCACCGCTGAATCAATTCAGGAGTGGGGTTGATGTTTAACTGGGGGAGTCCAAAGCAGGTGGATTGGGGTCTAAAGGGGTGGCCTAGCGAAAGAGATGATGCATCTCTTTAACAGCTGCTAAACAGATGATGCAATCCTGCTGGGGTCTGCTTCCCCAGTTCATGCTGGAAGAGCTGGTGGGTGGGTTGACTCAATCTGAACAGTCCCAGAAATAATACATGCTATTGCCGAGACTTTTTCGAGGGGGGGAGTAGACTGTCTTGGAAGACAGGCGAACTAATACCAGTGTACTGTAGAAGCAAAGTTCACCTTGTCAAAGCAATGATTGTTCAAATCAACTTCGTCAGTCAACTTCGAAGTGGACTGGTCGTGTTGTGCGGATGCCTGATTATCTCTTCCAAAGCAACTACTCTATTCCAAACTTAAAAATGGAAAGCGTAATGCTTGGGTCAACAAAAGAGGTCAAAGACTCTCTCAAGGCAAATCTTTAAAATGAATATAAACACGACAACTGGGAAACACTGGCCTGCGATGGCTCAAACTGGAGAACAGCCTTTACCAAAGGTGACATGGACTTTGAAGAAAGGGGGAAACGCACTAAGAGGAAGGCATGCTTGGCAAATCCACACCATGATCAACTCCCACACGGAAACCTGTGTTCCCATTGTGGAAGGATGTGTGGATCCAGAACTGGCCTCCACCTGTATAAAAAATATTGTTGTTAAAATGAGAGCTTGGGGGAGGAATACATAAATTTCCACAGAGACACTATGACTGTGTCTATTTCTGTTTCTGAAGCATCTGGAAAAACCCAAATCAGCTTGGCTTGTGTTCAGAAGAAACCCATTGTACATTGGGACAAGCCCCAAATCTTTCCTAAGTTGCCTGCTTCAGTTCAGGGGTTCGGGATTTGTCCAAAGTGAATACCCACTGCTGTAAAACATGTAAAACATGTAGTGTTAGCTGGATGGTTTCTGTCCATGTTTGGCAATTTTTATCTATTATTTTCCAAGGTGGTGCCATTCTTGTCACTCGGGGCTGCATAGTGGTTCCTTTCCTTTCCTTTTTTTCTGAGAAGAAGAGTTCAGCTTGTCACCAAGTCACAAGAACAAGAGAAAAGCCCAAGGCCCATCTGGTCCAATATACTATTCTTGCAGTTGCCAACCAGACGCCTGTGGGAATCCCATAAGCAGGTGCAATAAAACTCTTCCCAGTAGTGATTCCCAACAAGTGATACTCAAGATAAAATCTCATCCTACCAAAATTGACACTTTATCCTTTATGCGTTTAGGTGGGATGATGCCATATTACTAATCTTGGTCGCTTCCCACAGTAATACAGCCAAAATTCAATGCTGTCGCTCTGCTTCTGCTGGCTGAGCAGTTGCACCAATGAGGGATCATGTACTTTTCAGTGAAGCAGAGTTGGTTGTCTGTGAGCAACCAGTAATGCACAGGAGCATAAGAAGGTTGTGGCAGAGCTTTGGGTGCTTCACAATAGGACCAGAACATAATGAGTGGACTATTTATGTTTCAGGCCAAGGAGGATTAGGCTCCTTTGTGATGTGGTCTGAAGGTCTGCTCTAAAGGAACATGAGGTCACCACTTCGCTGATGCTAAGCAGACCTGGCTCTGGTCTGTGTCTGGATGCTAAGACCACCTTTCAGAAATTACATGGATGCTGCCTTCAATATCTTGCAAGACAGGTGGGATATAGATGTAAGAAAATAAATTAATGTGGTGCTAAAACTTAAGGTCAGTGAGCTAACTATTTTTGGCCCAAGGATCACATTCACCCCCTGATGGCTGCATGTCAGCAGTTGGTGGTGGCAACCTGTGACATGTACCTGTGACTGTACCTCCCTCCCTGTCCAATTCCCCCAGGATCCTCAGATCCCAAAGTGTGCCTTACTCCAGACGCTCCCTGGTGAATCTCTTACTTAGAAAGTTAGCATTCTATAACTATGTCCCCCCCCCCAATTTCATGGGCTTTGCAATAAGGGGAGTTGCCCAAAATGTTGCCTACAGAGCACAGAAGACCTCTGGATTGTTGTTGTTTTATATCATCATCATCATCAACAGCAACAACAACAACACAATAGCACAGGGTTTGTTTGTTTTAAAAGAGATTACAAGTTTCCTTTATGATTCTTAGAGAATCCCACATGGCTCTCCTTTAACAAGAAAAGACAGCATTACTTCAGGCAGCATTACTGACAACCTCACATTGTAAGGTCCATTGGAGGACACAGAAAGGCACCAGAAAAGCCAGTGTGAAGTCCCGCCCCCTTTTTAAGGTACAGATAACACACCACTATGTCACCTCTTAATTAAGGTAAGCAAGCAAGTAGTAGACCCCACTTTCTTCATAGGGGATTATGGAGGGAGGTGAATCCCTTTTAAAGCTTCTTCCACAAAAAGCCCACGGAACGCTCAATTCACACTGGAGGGGCTCCTCTGGCCGGCAAATAATTCATCTGGAGGGGCTTTGGCAAATTTCCAAAAAAAGGGGAAATAGCCACTTTAAGATTCCCCATTATAGTGAATGGGGAATCCAAGGCTTCATTATATACAGAGTGGCTCAGAATCTGAATTGGAGATCAAAGTGGAGAAAGCATAGAGCAAATCAGTCAGAATTTTAAAAAATGCCCAGATAAATATTTGGACCCATGTCGCTCCTACCATATGCTGCTCTCCAGACCCTCCCACCTTTTTGGGACAGAGGAGTGGGAAGCTATGTCATGGCCGGCTGCTGCTCAGATGATTTTTACTACTGAAGCTACTGTGAAGCTCTGTACCATTTCTCCTACGGCTGGTATGTGCCAGCAGAAGTACCATTTCTCCTACGGCTGGTATTTAACATGCCAGCAGAAGGCCAGGACAGGACAGAAAAGGAGAAATCAACAAGGGCATATTTTATGAGAAAGAGGTTGAAAGAACTGGACCTATTTAGCTCAATGACAATGGATGCTAAGGGATATGCTATAGATGAGATATCTGATGCACGAGCTGTCCACAGCTTCCACATCTTCCTTGCATCTGGGGAAAAGCTTGCAGGCAGCAGAGACTTTCATCTGGCAAGGCTTAAAGTTCTGGTGGTGCTTTTTTGTTTTACAGTCTGCTGCTAAGGCTTTGTATTAGTGATGACAAGGTCAGAGAAGTGTGTCTATCACTGGAACTGCATGATAATGGGGCATGTGCTGGTTAGGAACACAGGAAACTGCACATACAGAGGTGAGGCTATTGGTTCATGTAATTCAGCACATCAGCCTATGCTGATTATTATTTTGTTATGGGTTTGCGGAGGTGAGACAAACCCATAAAGACACACCTAAATTCCTGTCCAATAAAAGTCAGAATTAATCAGTTACAGGTGGGTAGCCGTGTTGGTCTGCCATAGTCAAAACAAAATAAAAAAAATTCTTTCCAGTAGCACCTTAGAGACCAACTAAGTTTGTTCTTGGTATGAGCTTTCGTGTGCATGCACACTTCTTCAGATACACTGAAACAGAAGTCACCAGATCCTTAATATAGTGAAATAGAGTGGGGAGTGGGGAGGGGTATTACTCAGAAGGTGGTGGGAATGGGTGAAGATGTGTTATGGATACTCAACCCCAGGATTCAGTTTATGTTAAAAATACAAGCCAGGCAACTAAAGCAACCAACCATGCCCTGGGCTCCCCAATCTCACCAATGAAAACAAATGAATGAAGAGATGAGGACCTTATCCACGTGCTACTGACACAAAACCCCCACATATACACTATGTAAAATAATGAAAGTTTACTATCCCCATTTAATTCTCCTTTGCTCTCTCTTCCCACCTCTCTTCTCCCCTAACCTCATACTGCCTATGTTGTTTAGTCATTTAGTTGTGTCCGACTCTTCATGACCCCATGGACCAGAGCATGCCAGACACTCTTGTCTTCCACTGCCTTCCCGCAGTTTGGTCAGACTCATGTTGGTAGCTTCGAGAACACTGTCCAACCATCTTGTCCTCTGTCGTCCCTTATCTCCTTGTGCCCTCCATCTTTCCCAACATCAGGATCTTTTCCAGGGAGTCTTCTCTTCTCATGAGGTGGCCAAAGTATTGGAGCCTCAGCTTCAGGATCTGTCCTTCCAGTGAGCACTCAGGGCTGATTTCCTTCAGAATGGATAGGTTTGATCTTCTTGCAGTCCATGGGACTCTCAAGAGTCTCCTTCAGCACCATAATTCAAAAGCATCAATTCTTCGGCGATCAGCCTTCTTTATGGTCCTGCTCTCACTATACTGCCTATAGGTAAAGGTAAAAAGGTAAAGGACCCCTGGATGGTTAAGTCCAGCCAAAGGTGCCTACGGGGTGCAGTGATCATCTCATTTTTCAGGCCCAGGGAGCCAACGTTTGTCCACAGACAGCTAGCTGGGTCATGTGGCCAGCAGGACTAAATTGCTTCTGGCACAATGGAACACCATGATGGCTACAAGAGCACACAGAAATGCCATTTACCTTCCTGTTGCAGCGGTACCTATTTATCTACTTGTTATGGCATGCTTTCGAATTGCTAGGTTGGCAGAAGCTGGGACGGAGCAATGAGAGCTCACCCCATCACGCAAGTTTGAACTGTCAAACTTCTGATCCACAAGCCCAAGAGGCTTAGTGGTTTAGATCACAATGCCACCCACGTCCCTATAACTGCTGTACTGCCTATAACAGCAGTGTCTCACGTTGAAAATGTAACTGATCTGTAGAAAGGACTCTATGTATTGAAAACAGAGACACTGTGTGTACTTTTGTTACCCAATAAAATCTTTTAATAAAATCAATTTAAAACAAATACAAGCCGCATTAACCTGCTGGTAGCACTCTGAATGGGGACCGTTAGGGGAACAAAGCCATTACACCAGAACCGCCTTGAGCAGAGAGATAGTTAGCAGGAGTTTCAAGAGAGAGAGAGGCAGACTTCTAGTGGGCAATGATGCAAATGGAAGGTGAGTTGGTTGCATTTTTGCAAGCAGTTTTTCAAGCTGTAGAGTGGGAGCTGACAGTTTGAACCCAAGGAGCCAGCTCTGGTTGTATATGTGGGTAAATAAATCAGATAACATAAAGACACCACAGTCTCTGCTGTTCCTCATTTCCAAAGGAGACACACATTCTGGGTAAGCGCCTGGACTCCTTGGAATATGATAGAGTGGAGGGATGGGGAACCTGTGGCCCTCAGGTGTTGTAGGACCACAACTCCCATCAGCCCCACCCAACATGGCCAGTGATCAGGAATGATGGGAATTGAAGTCCAACAAATTCTACAGTCAACACAGGTTCGCCATCCATATACATGTGATGTTATCTCGGTGTAGGAAACTCGTATTAAGAGAAGTGGGCTTTGTTGACATCAGGGATCAAATTAAACAAAAGACAATATCTATTCCCTCACAGGAAACTGCTGGTGAGGCAACAGAGTGGGCGTCATAGCGCTTTCTTCCCCTCAAAATGTTCCCGTCAGAGTCACACACTCTGTGGTGTTTGTTAAGTAACATATTAATAGTGCTTAGAGATGGGTGAAAAAATTTCTAACACAGCAGATGCTTTAGTAGAGGAAAACGTGATTTCCAATGAGGTAATGTAGCAGGATGCGATCATATGGCAAGCCTGACAAAGCTTCCCTACCCCTGTTTATGTTTCAAAAATTGGGAAGAATTTAATGTGGCTGCATTTGGGATGTTTGGGATGAAGTTCTCCATCCCAGAGATGTGCCAATGTCTTGATTAGCATGGGGGGGGCACCAGAGGGGGTGGGCCGGAGGCAAAAAACCCGCCCACAGTAGAAAACAAGGAGCTAGCGCCCATTGCTGACTCCTGTTATTAACATATACTGTTGTTTTTTAATTTCAGTTATCTTAACATGTGGGACGCAGTTCACCTACCTAGAAAGATACATTGCCCCTTCTGTGCTCTTCCAAAATCATCCTGAATCTTCCAACATTCGTGTAGTGCTCAAGAGCAGTGGACTCGTAATCTGGTGAACCGGCTTCGCATCTCCGTTCCTCCACATGCAGCTGCTGGGTGACCTTGGGCTAGTCACACTTCTTTGAAGTCTCTCAGCCCCACTCACCTCACAGAGTGTTTGTTGTGGGGGAGGAAGGGAAAGGAGAATGTGAGCTGCTTTGAGACTCCTTTGGGTAGTGATAAAGCGGGATGGTTACATGTGGGCAGCCAGTTGTACATTATATCCTTTCGGTTACAGCTGGAGGCGAAAGGCACATTCTGCCGCTAGCAGGCCAGCTCTCTCCTCCAACCTTTATGACTCTGTAATAATATTTGAGATTATATGCCTGCTGTTCAGAGGCTTTGAGAATTAGCACTGCATCTTAGGCCAGCTTCTCACAGCAAACTCTGAGCACAGCGGTTCTTTTTCAAGTCACTTGCTCCATCCATCAGTCATGCTGTTGGTTTGGATGGCGAATGTTCTAGGAGTCTCCTGGCTGCCTGACATGGATCTATCCGGGAACAAACACATCACTCAACTTTGCTGAAAATCTGACCTGCCGACTGACACAGCCATCATTTCAATGGGCCTTTTTCCATAGGCCTTCCAAAACTGCAAAACGACCCCTCTTCTTAGGAAGCAAATTAACAATCCCTCCCATGGTGTTTTCAGTAAGTATGTATCCATTTTGAAAATGATATTTGGGTTTTGTTGTTTTTTAAATGGCACATAACCAGATGGGAAATGACCTTTGTGAGACGCTGCAAAGTCTGTGAACTGCTACATAGTTCATAGACCCACAGATAAAGGGCAGCAAAGGAAAGGAATCAACAAAAGAAAGCATCCTGTGTCTCTGTAGAGACCCATACCACATTCACAACATGGTAACTCTAAACAGAACCTAGGCATGGACCAAGTACTCAGGAAGCAGCTACATTGGTAAAGAAAAAGCGCTTTATGTGCGTTATAACACCGTGACACCAGATGGCACTGTGGAGTCCCGTCTTTGGCCAATATGATTTCCCGTTATGAAGCTTGCTACGTGTTTTTCTGCAAATGCTTTTTGGATGTGTCTAGATTCCAGCCTTGGTGTAATTTCACCATTTTTTCCTATTTACACCAACGTGGAGTACATAGAATTTCAGGCAGTATTTCTGGATACTGTGAAGACTGTGGTTTAATTATCAAATAATGTGAGCTTTTGCTTTAGGCCTTCATTATATTTTGTAGAAAATGAAGTTTTTAATCTTGCATTAATTATGTGTCTGCTGCAAACATAATACAGTCTCTCTCTCTCTCTTTCTCTCTCTCTCTCTCTCTCTCTCTCGTGTGTGTGTGTGTCTCAGCACTTAACCATAAACATTTATTAGTTCTCTTATCTTTAATCTCGCTAGACTTCCCAGCTTCTGTATTAGCAAAAGGATTAAAGAAGTAGGACAGTGCCAAACCATCACTATACTTTGTGATTTTTTTTTGTAAATTATTGGAAGATCAAATTACCTCAGTTTACATTAAAAACTACAATTAAATATAACCCCAAACGAGGACACATTTCTTTGCTATCTGTCCCAGTGGCTGAAATGACACTCACTTTGATGAAGAATAACATCTTCATAGGGAATAGGCCATGTTGACGGACACAGGGGGCAGTGGTGGAGGAAGCTGCTCGGGTGCCTGGGGCGGCATGGCCAGGAGCAGGGCGAGCTGCCCATAGGGGCAGGGTGAGGGAGGGGCACACCGTGGGGCCTCTGGAGTCTGCCTGCCTCCTCCCCACTCAGCCACCCCACGGCTGGGGGTTGAGGCAGCGGGCAGTCCACAAGCCCAGCTCAGTCAAAGATACACCAATGTAACTTGCTCATACTGGCTCAGCTGACGGTTGGCCAACTAAGCTGAAGCTGGCTGGTCCAAGGTCCAAAGAAAAGGGGGTATATTCTGGGGTGGGACCAGAAAGGGAGCACTTAGACTGGATCATACGCCCATTCAACTCAGTCATACGATCTGGCAATCCAGCATAGAACACTATTTCAAAAGCTTGCTTTCCCTCTGCACTCTAATAGATTAGTGAGACAGGATGAGCTTAATTTCTCCTTTGTTTAATTTAACCTCTGCAACCCATCCCCATAAGGATTAACAGTTGAACTATATTTGATGCTCTGGCACTGGATAGCTCAGTTGGTTAGGGCATGGTGCTGATGACAACAAGGTCACAAGTTCGATCCCCAGAATATGCAACTGCCCTACCTACACATTCACAGAATCATAAAATTGTGGAGCTGGAAGGGAATCATCTTGTCCAACCCCCTGCAATGCAGTTGTCCCTTCCAACTCTACAATTCTAGGATTATTCCTCAAGAACTGTAAGATCTGCAACATCACCTCGCCTCTGTCTTAAGGAGTGCAGAAGATTTGCTGCTTTCACCTGAAGAAATGTTGCTAATAACTATTTTTTTAACACTCCTGCTGTTGCATTGACGCAGCAGATATATTGTGTCTTGTATGGAGGTTTGTTCATAGCATTAACCGCGCTAAAATTAATGATGCTTCCCCTGCAGTTCCTCTCACTTTGTCTCCATTTGGTGGAATTATTGACAGGATTTCTCCTCCTCGTATTGATTCTTTGAATTTGGACTGATACTGTTCTGAATGTTGATTAACAACGAAGAGGCTAACACCCTTGAAACGCATAAGTCTAGACAACAAATTTAAACTCTCGTTTGTTTCTCTTTTGCCCTCCCTTATTTTTTCTTCTCTAGTGCAGTCAAAGCCTCCCAAATCATTTCACACAAGGTACCATCTTTATCAAGGGATACGGTGGCGCTATGGTCTAAACCACTGAGCCTAGGGCTTGCCAATCAGAAGGTCGACGGTTCGAATCCCTGCGACAGGGTGAGCTCCCGTTGCTCGGTCCCTGCTCCTGCCAACCTAGCAGTTCGAAAGCATGTCAAAGTGCAAGTAGATAAATAGGTACTGCTCCGGCGGGAAGGTAAACGGTGTTTCCGTGCGCTGCTCTGGTTTGCCAGAAGCGGCTTAGTCATGCTGGCCACATGACCCGGAAGCTGTACGCTGGCTCCCTCGGCCAATAAAGCGAGATGAGCGCCGCAACCCCAGAGTCGTCCGCGACTGGACCTAACAGTCAGGGGTTCCTTTACCTTTTACCTTTACCAAAAGGTTTAAGGCGAAAGGTTTAAGAAGCTACCCTATGTGGTGGCAATGGGTTCTACCATGAAAGAGCACGTGTTGCGATCGGGACCTGGCAAAACATCCCTTCCTGGGGGGTGGGGCCTGGGCCTTAGAAGAGAGGAGTTACTGGGCAAAAGTATGTTGCAAGATGGACAGCTTGCGTCCTAATATTCCTCTGAAGGGTGATCCTTCTCTTGGCTTCGGCTTCTGATCACCCATCCCCCCCTCTTTTTCTTAGGCCTCTGTGCTTGACCTTGCAATGCCTGTCATGGGGTGTTGTTTGGGGCAAGGCCCAGTAGGAATTTGTCCATCTGGCTGATTGGCTGTTGCCATTGGTTTTGCCTACTGCAGTAGCAACTTGTCACAACTGAAGGTTGGCGGTTAGGCATTGGTTCCTGTGTGGATTGCTGTGGGCGGTACCCATCCAGAATCATGATGATACTGGGAATTCCGTTAAAGAATCCGGCGACTCTTATGTTTGTCCGAGCCCCGGTAGGGGTTAGGGCCAGGCCGAGTCCCCGGGACCATGGGGAGAGGGAAGCGTTGTCCCCCCGCTCCTTAACTCTCCTCAGCGGCATTCTCCCAATCGCTGGTTTTAGGCCAGCCTCTGTCCCGGTAGGACAGTAGTCTGAACCAATGCCTACGCAACCACTCACCGAATTTGTATTTAAATAAAGTTGTGGCCTAAATTATTGCCAAAAACCCAAACAAAAATTATGTCTCCTGTGTCAAGTCATTGGGGGGTGGCTTGAGGTCCTCGATATGCAATGTAAAATTATCAAAAAGGCCTGGGAGAAGACATATGAAGATTTGAAGAAAATGTGGGAAATGATTGTTGTTAAAAAAAAATTGAAGTTATGATATTGAGGTGTACAGGATTTGGTGGACTGTTTGAGCTAAAGACTTTGTTGCGATATGCGAGATTGGACACCAGGCCGAGTCTAGCCCCTATGGAAGGAAGAAGCCCTGGCCAAAGAAGATAAGAAGAAGAAAAAGAAGAAGATTGGCAAAATAAATCACTGAACTGTGCAGGACAAATGATTATAAAAAGAGCAACTGTTTATTGCATATTTTTTAAGCTATGTGTATAGATTTTTACATTAGTATAACTTTTAAAAGTCACTTGTAATAAGATGAAGAAGGTTTTAAAATTGGATTGTTAAGCATATAAGATTTTATGGATGCGCATGAACAAGTATACTATAATGGAACCAAGAGAGGGAGTGAAGTTGACCAAAAATTATGGTTTAATTTGGTTATGATTTTTCCCCCCCTATGTTTTTTCTTTTTCTTTTTTTCTTTTTTCTTTTGTTATTTTTGGAAAATCAATAAAATGTTATCAAAACAACAACAACAACAACAAGTCTCGTTTGTAAGCCCTGGGAACTGTAGTTCTGCGTTTGGAGCTGGGGGATCTTTAATAGAACCTTCCTGAAATCTTGCTATTGTCCAGCAGAGTATGGGGGCGGCACCCAATTTTTGTAACAATATTCATTTGGAAATGACAAGCACCATCTTAGTGAGCGATCCTGTGCCAGGAAGCTGGCACAAGGCAAGCTGCCATAAACCCCATGCTGGGTGGTATAGGAAAAGGTATCCGGCCATTTGGCCTGAGTTCTTGTTTTTCTGCTGGCCTGGGTTCTTGTTTTTCTACTATTTTCTGCATCGCTTCTATCAAGAACTCCAACTTTTTTTTAGTTATAAACCCCATACGGCAGCAAGGCTAGTGCTGCTGGCTGAGCCAGCCTGATCCTACCAGCAGGGAAATTAGCCTTTAAAATAGTACAGTGGTACCTCAGAAGTCAAACGGAATCCGGTCCGGAAATCCGTTTGACTTCCAAAACATTCAGAAACCAAGGCACAGCTTCCAATTGGCTGCAGGAAGCTCCTGCAGCCAATCAGAAGCCACAGAAGCTCCGTCAGACATCCAGGTTCCAAAGACGTTTGTAAACCGGAACACTCACTTCCAGGTTTGCAGCATTCAGGAGCCAAAACATTTGACTCCCAAGGCATTCGGGATCCAAGGTGCGACTGTATTTGATTTACACTGGCCTTTTTGCAAGGTCACGTGGCTGATCTGAAAGAGTTAGGATACAAATTAAGTCCTGCCCCATCCCCGCATGCCCTCACTGTGCCCCCAGAACCACTACCACCCCAATTTGGATTTACACTAGCCTTGGCTCAGCCAGGTTGAGCAAAGTTATGCCAGCCTATCTTTGGCTAAGCAGGGGTCGGAGATAATGCCAGCTAAGATGCGTTCCATCCTAAACAGTGGATCTTGCCATAGGATGGACTCCTTAAAGAGGCATTTTCCCCGCTTCTTCTCTGTCACAGAGATGTTTCTGTGCCTCATTTATGCCTCGTTGAAAAAAATAAAGGAAGCACGCTTCTTGCTTCAGAAATATTTTTTCCCATATGCAAATTTACTCAACAGATCAATCAATTAAGAGACATGTGATTAACCAAATAACGTTTCTTGTTGCAGTCCTAATTAGTTGCACGAGGGAATGCTTTTCTGTAAGTGTAAATTCAAAACTGTGAGTGCATCTGGGGTTTGAGATTGAGCAAACCAAAAGCATTTACGACCATCCCACAAAAATGCAATCTGCAGACTGAAAAAACAGCGCTATATTGGGGGGAGGTTACGCAGGGTTATACATGCCCCTAAACATTTTGTGAATCTAAGTTTGGCCTCATTGAGGGGCAGTATTTCAATATGAGTAGGAAAATGACAGTACCCCTAAACATTTTTTTTTAAGGAAAAAAGCATTGGTTAGGTGCATTGATTCCAGTAAGATGAGACCAATATAAAAGGGGTCATTCCATCTCCATCTCTAATTGAGATTACCTTCTAATATTTCAAAGAATGTTCACCAGTTTTCATTTTGGGAGAAAATACAGCACTTTTGCAATTCATGCTTTCTGCTGTCTCTAAAGCCGTGGCTTTTATCAGGCTCAAAAACATGTTTTAAAATTTAATTGATTTTTAGAACGGTTTCATGCTTCACACCACGAATTTTTCTATTGAGTTCAGATTTAACTGTAATATTCACATTTCCCCACCCTGGAAACTGTCTCTGCTCCTGGGTCTGCAGTCTCTGGATCAGGTCAATGGTCCACCTAGTCCAGCATCCTGTTCTCACAGTGGTCAACCAGATACCGGTGCGAAACTCATAGAATCATAGAATCATCGAGTTGGAAGAGACCACAAGGGCCATCCAGTCCAACCCCCTGCCAAGCAGGAAACACCATCCAAAGCATTCCTGACAGATGGCTGTCAAGCCTCCGCTTAAAGACCTCCAAAGAAGGAGACTCCACCACACTCCTTGGCAGCAAATTCCACTCACAAGCAGGACCTGGGTGCAAGACCTCTCTTCCCTACTGCAGTTTCCAGCAACTGGTATTCAGAAGCATTGCTGCCTCTGACTGTGGAAGCAGGGAAGAGCCATTGCGACTAGCAGCCATCAACAGCCCTCAGCTCCATGAGTTTGCCCAATCCTCTTCAAAGCCATCCATGTGTTTCCTGCTTGCTGGACCTTGTCTTCTAGTAGGGCAACCAACTTGCAATTGCTGCAGGCCGGGCTCTTCAAAGCCATCCAGGTGTTTCCTGCTTGGCAGGGGGTTGGACTGGATGGCCCTTGTGGTCTCTTCCAACTCTATGATTCTATGATTCTATGTTGGTGGCCATCCCTGCCTCCAGTGGGAGTGAGTTCCAAAGTTTAACTCTGTGCTATGTGAAGAAGTACTTTCTCTTGGTCACAGGCTAATAATGTCTATCTAAACTATCAGTCCTGGATCTTCATGGCTATTCCTCCCCATTTCCCATCCTATACTGCCTCACTCACCCATCCTTCCCAAAAAGTTTTAACAAGGGCCTTTTTCAGCTGGAACACTCCAGAACTCAGTTCCGGCACCTCTCAGGTGGGCACCATTAAAGGAGAATAAGGGGGCATTCATGGTGAGTTCCGGCACCTCTTTATCTAGAAAAATAGCACTGGTTTTAACTAACTTAGTCCTTACCCTTGTAT
The DNA here is from genome assembly GCA_900245905.1 of Lacerta viridis. Lineage (NCBI taxonomy): Eukaryota > Metazoa > Chordata > Lepidosauria > Squamata > Lacertidae > Lacerta > Lacerta viridis. The sequence goes on from OFHU01004300.1 coordinate 30,478, forward strand.
ATCTATTTTCACACACATTACTTGGCCGGAGAACAACATTGCAAGATTCAGAGGCATGCAAATTTCATTTTGGTTTGTGTATTGTTCATGAAAGTGCAAATTGGATGCGTTTGCCTTTAAATGCAAACTGCATTGACTTTCTCATCCACTCCTAGGCTGGACCCTTCTATCCCCCCACCCCACAAGGCCTGGAATTTGATTGGGAAACTGCCCTGCAGAGTGTTTCCTGGCCTATGAGTTGGACCAAATAAAAGAGTGTGGCCCTACTTTGTTCAGCTTGTTTTTGAATGACTTAGAGGCAAGCTTAATGGACCCTGATGGTCATCTTCCAAAAATAGGGATGAGAAAGACCCCTCTCTTGTTGTATGCGGATGACGCGGCCATCCTCTCCTGAACCAGAAGGATGGCCTGAACTACCATCTAAGGAAATTCTCAGACTACTGCTCTGGTAATGGGTTATCCATTAATTATGAAAAATCCAAAGCCCTGGTGTTTGAAAAGAGATCCTCTCCAAGTAAATGGGTACTGGATGGTCACAAACTTGAGTGGACCAAATTCTTCCAGTACCTAGGGCTTCTATTCTATCGTTCCAAGTCCTGGAAACATCACTGGCAGACCGCCTATCAAAAGGTGGAGGCAAGCAAACTAGCTATACTTCAATATTTTATACAATGGGAGGCCATTATGTTCCATCAGCCACCAAAGTATTTAATGCAAAATCTGTCTCTCAACTCCTCTACGCCTCAAACGTCTGGTTCAATGGCTCATTCTCCAGGTTTGATGGCTTCCAGGCAAAGTTTCTCCGGTCCCTCCTACAAGTTCCAAATTGTGTCCCAAATGCAATACTATTCTTAGAAACAGATGAATGTCCTCTATCAACTAAAGCATGGTGGGCTGCCCTGAGATACTGGCTCAAGATCTCGGTCTTTGGCCTAGGGAAGGGGTTACTTCCATACCTAAACAACGAGGAGTTTACTAGCTCATGGATGAAAATTATGGTTAGAATAACCCCTTTGATTGGTATGCCAGCTTCTCTCCTATACCATCTGAGCTATGATACTGCCCTTGAATCTCTGAGGCAAAGGCTCTGGGACATATCACATAGTGATCTCCGATCTCAATCTCATGTTATCTGTGGCCCATTAGCAGTAGGAATTCACTATGGGTTCAATTTTCAGACACCTGCATATCTTAGAAATTTGTCTGTACCAACATATTGGCGTCTTTTCACCAAAGCCAGATGAAATGTGTTCCCATCAGAAGTGTTAAATGACACACTGAGAGATAGCCCTTATCAAAATAGTATCTGTGTATGTTCTCAGGGCGTCGACTGCATGAGGCATATTTTATTGCATTGCGGACAATATGATCAAGCTAGGGAACTATTGATTAAACCACTATTGGCAAATCGGCCAGGTCAATCTGAAGCCTACTATATCAAATATCTCCTGGACGACAAGTCCAATGATATCACAGTCAGAGCTGTCAACCTTCCTTTTTTTGCATTGGGAAACGGCCATAGCTGTCAACTTTCCCTTTTTTTGCAATGGGAAACGGCGCTGGAATAAGGGAATTTCCCGCAAAAAAGGGAAAGTTGACAGCTATGATCACAGTGGCCGTGGCAAAGTTTCTTTCAGTAGTCATACGAATCAAAGATCAACATACCCATGACTAAACAAATAACGCTTTGGTCTCCCTTCCCTGGGGGGTTGTCTGTATGAATCTGTATTTTATTCTGAATCCATGTTATGGGTTGATGGACCGCAATAAAGATGATTATTATTATAAAAGAGTGTGGTAGCTCAGCTACTTTAAAAAGATGTTTTTAAAGGGCATGGTTCATTCGTTATGTCTGAACACATTGTCAGACATTTTTCTGCCCTTGAGATTCCTCATATGTTTCACTCTAGAGAGAGAAAAGCTATCATTTCACCTCACGATTTGCCTGGAGGTGAAATTAGGCAGCAAATCTACCTGAGAGGGTTTTCTTACAACTTTGCTTTAGTAGAGTTTGTGTGCCCCTCACACCTTTGTCTACGAGTCCCTTGTTCTTCTGTAAGTTGCCACTTAATGTTACCTGAGCCCATTTTGTGCCAAGGCTGGTTTTAATATTCCTTTTGTTGGCTGATGGCAACATGTTGTTATGGAAACCCGAACCATAGCTCTCATTAACAACTTCTCGCACAGGGATTCTGAATGAAATATTCTTCTGACGCCAAGAATTGAATTACCAATTGATTCAGCTGACAATAACAAAGAGATCTGAGCCCGTCACATAACATAAATGATTTGCTAATCTCTCATAAATCTTCCATAAAGACACAAATAATACCACATGAAAGCAATGCATGAAGAGCAATGGTGACATTTTCAGGAGCACAAATTAAGGAGGTCATTATCTCTTCCTCCCCACCCCTTTTCATGTGCATGGAAGATACACCTGATTAGCACTGATGCTAACGTTGTACTAAAGTTTCATTTAGAAATACTTGCTTTGGATTTATTGAGTGTGAATGCCAATCATGCAAATCACTGGGTTTAGGGGGGGTCAGGGGCTCTGGAACATGAACAAAGAACTGAGCTCCGCCCGCTATCTGAAGATGTGTGTAGCCAAGCATCACAACCCTTGCCGGCTGTCAATAGAATCAGAGTCATGCAACATTAGCCTCTGTGATTAGCAGGCAGGACAAAGTCTTTGGATAGGGCAGGACTGGTGTAAACAGCAGCATCCTGGCTTTCTACTAGGGATGCATTAGGGATTTAGATCTTTTGCTAATTCCTGTACGAAACGGCCCACTCAACACCTCTGAGGTTTATGCGCGAGTCGTACCTTAACCACCCACCACATCTTGAATTCATGCGATTGTTGTGGCTTACTTTTCAGAATGGAAGATGGCAAGATCACCAAGGTTCTAGGAGCAAGCTGGCTTCTGGCACCAGGCGAACTGGCAGAACAACTCTGTGTTACAAAGATGTCTGCAAACGTGACGTGAAGACTGGCAACATCAACCCGACTGTGGGGGAATCCCTTGCGGATGACGGCCATGGCAGGAGACAGACAGGTTGTGCATGAATTGCAGTGACCGAAAGAGGAATGATGCACTGGGAGGAGTGCAGACAGGAGAAAGGCCATGGTGCATCTGCAGCAGCACAACCAGACGCCTTCATCTGCCCCAGCTGCAACAAAACATGTCTCTCCCACATCAGTCTTTATAGCACCAGCAGGCGCTGCAACCTGCCAAGAGTTTGACCTCACGCACAAAGGCAAACACCTCCATTGTCTCCCAAGACAGATGTATTTTCAGCAGTTTACACACATCAGACTATGTATTTAAATACCCATCTTAAATGCAAAAAACACCACAAATTTACTGACATATTGGGAGAGAAAATGCACCCTGTGAAAGAAAATACAAATTTAAAAACCCATTTTGAAAGAAAATTTACGTTTTCAGTGTGCACTTTGTGAGTAAAGATAGATTCGCTAATGTGTTTCGATGAGATATAGGAAAGGCAGATTAATGCAGAAATGGAGCAGAACAGAATTATGCGTAAAAACATGTGAAAGGGAGTTGAAATATTTACCTGTTCCTACCCTTCAGCTGATTAGTTCCACCCCTCAGCTGCACATCAAGCAACAGATCAGTTCACTGCCTGGAAAGCACATTCTCTAAGTCTAGATTTGGGTTCAACCATCCACAGCCCCAGCTAAACCCTGAAAAACGTAGCAGTGCTGGGCTATATATAGTCACATGCCACCCAGACCCGACGCTCACCATTTGCAAGAGAAAGTGGGACGGGAGTTCTAGAAAGAACCAAAATACTTGATTCATTCTTAAATGATTAAGGAGAGTTCACAAATTCACTCGCTAATTTCTTTCTCGCCCCCCCTCCTCTCTCCGGAGTACTCCTCTCTAGTGACCCATTTATTCGCTAAGCATTCTATTGTGTTGGAAATTGTATATTTCCAGACATGATTAAAGTCCTCCAGCGATACACATAACATCGGGGAGGAAAAGATTTTGAAAGGTCAGAATGGGAAACAAACCTGATTTGATGAATATAGGAAGGACAAATGAGATTCCAAGCTATGGGTAGGCAAACTAAGGCCCGGGGGCCGGATCCGGCCCAAACGCCTTCTAAAACCAGCCTGCGGACGGTCCGGGAATCAGCATGTTTTCACATGAGTAGAATGTGTCCTTTTATTTAAAATGCATCTCTGGGTTATTTGTGGGGCATAGGAATTCATTCATCCCCCAAAAAATATAGTCCGGCCCCACAAGGTCTGAGGGACAGTGGACCGGCCCCCTGCTGAAAAAGTTTGCTGACCTTTGTTCCAAGCCATATGGTTGGAGGAGGCTGGAGACTAGGTTATTGCTGTAGCAGACTAGGCTATTGTGTCAGCAAACTGTATCAATATTTTCCTCTATTAGGAGGAAAGAAAAAGACATGCCCACAAAGGCATCCCTTTGCAAGTGCAACCTAAGACAGGAATTTATGCTGTTTTTCATAGCTCTAGGAGTTTAATAATCACCAGACTAAAATATATCTCCAAATCCCCAAAGAGGAATCGTCATGGAGTACTTGAAGTAATGGGAATGCTGTTGTGTTATGTCAAGTGACAGACAAGGGAAAACAGAATAATTTTCTAGACATCTGAACCAAAGAAGCTGCCTTAACTTCCCATCGTTTTCTTGCAAATGTTCTTTGTGTTTGGTGCTGCTTAAATTTGGCATCAAATGCAAGACATGCTCCCATTTCGGTGCTCCCAAGTGGATCAGACCCAGGCAGAAAGCGACCATGGCTTGCAAAACACAGCCTGCATTCAGCACCAGTTGGGAGCTCCTTGCCCAGCCCTCAAAGCAGCATGGCTTGCATTGGGCTGCCAAATTCGAGCATTGCTGAATGTGAGCTGTGCTTGCAAAGGAATGACCAGGAGGTCCTGACTTGTGTAAATCTGACCCAGCCGTGTGGTTTACATTTGATGCCAAATTTAAATGGCCCTGCATACAACCAGAGTTTTTTGACCTTACAGGATGGGGCCTCAGTTTTCTGGGGTCCAACTTGAAGTGTAGGTGGGTTCCCACGAGGCAAGACACAATGGTAACACCAAGAGCCTTTATTGAACTACATAACTGGAAAACAGGGGCAAAACAACTGCTTATATACATTCCTGAAAGCCTGGGCCACTCCCACTCCCAACATGATTGGCTGTCTAAACTTCCAAGCTGCGAATCACGACTCAGAGTTCAAGGGCCAATGGCAGAGGCCCAAATACCGAAATGTTCTGTGATTGGACATCATGTATCGAATCAGAGCTCAGAATCCTTAGTCCAGACTCCAGCTCAGGCAAACACAGACCACTGAATTCAGAATGCAACTGCAATGTGCTGGCTCACTGTCACTCCTGCCAGGGCATGTACCCACAGGCGAAACCAGGGCCTGATGAACTTCACCTAGGTTCATGGAGAAAAGGTGAGGTTCCTTGGACTGGAGGTGAGCAAATGTTGTCCTCGTCTTCAAAAAATGGGGGGGGGCCAAAAAGAAGACCCAGGTAATTAAACACTCAGTTAAGTGAAGTTGCATCTCAAGGACTGTGGCTGGATGACAGATTATCCAGTACATTACTGTTAGTGTCAGAGCACCCAAAAGGGATGAACAGAGGAAGTGTGTGTGTGTGTGTGTGTGTGTGTGTGTGTGTTATTTTTATTAGATTTTCTGTTATACGATTTAGAATACTTATTTAAACAACCTTAAAATATCAATGACTTCCCTTCTTCTCTCTCCATGGTTCATTTTGCATGTTATAAATCCCTGCATTTTTTACATAAACCAAACCATTCAGTATTCCATTATTACACCCATCAAAACTTATTTACACTGTTGAATTTATCTTAACGCTGCCAATATTTTCAAGGGTACACAACTTTCGCCATATATCCAATAAACATTTTCCAATCTTCTTTAAATATATGTTCTTCTTGTTCTCTTATTCCGTATGTTAAGTCTGAAAGCTGTGCATATTCCATCAGTTTAAACTGCCATTCTTCTTTAGTTGGGACCTCAATCATTTTCCATTTTGGGGGCCAACATAAATAACCTTTTTTGACCCCTGGGAATTTCCGTTATCCCCAACCAAAAGGACTCTCTCTCTCTCTCTCTCTCTCTCTCTGTGTGTGTGTGTGTGAAAGGTACTTTTAAACATTTTTTAAATTTATTGTGGATTATTTCCCAATATTCTTTTACCCTTTTACAGGTCCACCACATATGAAAGAACATCCCCTTACCTTCAATGCATCTCTAGAACTTATCTGATTCAGTCTTATACATCTTAACAAGCCTACTCAGAGTTAAATACCATCTGTAAATCATTTTGAATAGAGGTGGCTTCCATGCAGGTGCAGACTCCAGCTGTATGAGTGCAGCCTGTTGGAGGAAGGTACATAAACTAGTGTAGGGGGTGATGGTCTCCTGTTACTGCAACGGATTCATAGAGTGTAGACCTGGAAAAGCTGTCTAGATGCTTGATTGGCATGCACAGGTGTCCAGACCTATAGCAGTGAGGGCAAGTGTTGTTGTTGTTGTTCAGTTGTTCAGTTGTGTCCGACTCTTCGTGACCCCATGGACCAGAGCACGCCAGGCACGCCTATCCTTCACTGCCTCTCGCAGTTTGGCCAAACTCATGCTAGTCGCTTCAATCTCATCCTCTGTCGTCCCCTTCTCCTTGTGCCCTCCATCTTTCCCAACATCAGGGTCTTTTCAGGGAGTCTTCTCTTCTCATGAGGTGGCCAAAGTATGGAGCCTCAGCTTCAGGATCTGTCCTTCAGTGAGCACTCAGGGCTGATTTCTTAAGAATGGATAGGTTTGATCTTCTTGCAGTCCATGGGACTCTCAAGAGTCTCCTCCAGCACATAATTCAAAAGCATCAATTCTTCGGCGATCAGCCTTCTTTATGGTCCAGCTCTCACTTCCATACATTACTACTGGGGAAACCATAGCTTTAACTATACGGACCTTTGTCGGCAAGGTGATGTCTCTGCTTTTTAAGATGCTGTCTAGGTTTGTCATTGCTTTTCTCCCAAGAAGCAGGCGTCTTTAATTTCGTGACTGCTGTCACCATCTGCAGTGATCATGGAACCCAAGAAAGTGAAATCTCTCACTGCCTCCATTTCTTCCCCTTCTATTTGCCAGGAGGCGAGTGTTATCTTTGGCAATAAAGGGTTAACTATCTACGGTGCTCATTCCTTTGTCTGGGAAGCGCTAGCGACAAGGAGTTCAGGTTCTAACAGAGAGCTGTTATAGATTCTCTGGATTCTGTCCTGTAATGAGTCACTGAATAAAATCTGAACAGTTGGAAAATGGGCGTGAGCTTCCATATCAAACCCTTAAATGAGATTTTCTCCCACATTGGCCAACAGGACCATGCCTCCATGTTCCCAGCTCCCATGCTTTCCTAGCTCCCAAGCACTTAACCAGCCTCTGGTATGGATCCACATCCCCCCCCGCCCCCCTTCTGTGTTTAAGTCATGGTACCTAAATTGCCATGCTGTCATGGCACAACAATAAACACCGTGGGGCTCAGTAAATAATAATCATTACCAATCCCCCTGAGCTTCCCGGCCCACATTAAATTAGCATATCTTTTAATTAGCTTTTGGCACCGATCGAGCATACGTTAAGCATCCTGTAACGGCTTGCATCCTTGGAGGAAGAGCTTAATTAGAAGCACTACAGGATCTCTTTCAAGCTATTTCCATTTGCGTGGCGGGGGTAAAAAATGAAATCTACAAACTTTTAAAATATCTTCTCGAGAGCTTGATGGCCGCACATTTTCCTTGCGATGGGCAACCGTAGGGAAATTAAGAAGAAGAAGAGTGCTTACGTTTCCCACGATGGCTTGGAAACAAAAACAAACCAAAAAACCCCCACAAAATCTCATCCTCAACAGCCCCACCTGATGGTGCCAAAATTCAGGCAGATTGAAGAGAGAATGGAGGAAAGCAACCCTAAATAATATTTGGTACATTTATAGTGAAAGTTGCCTTAAAGATTTTTTTTAAAAAGAAGTAGTCTCATGTCCCATTATTATTATTATTATTATTATTATTATTATTATTATTATTTTGTGATTCCCCAAGAAGAATACTTATAGTTTGGGAAATTGGTTCTTAGCCTCTAGCGCATTCCATCTCCATAGTGCCTACAGGTGAAACTTGAAAAATTAGAATATTGTGGAAAGGTTCGTTTCTTTCAGTAATTCAACTTAAAAGGTGAAACTAATATATGAGATAGACTCATGACATGCAAAGCGAGATATGTCAAGCCTTTATTTGTTATAATTGTGATGATTATGGCGTACAGCTGATGAGAACCCCAAATTAACAATTTCAACTTTGGGGTTTTCATCAGCTGTATGCCATAATCATCACAATTATAACAAGCAAAGGCTTGACATATCTCGCTTTGCATGTCGTGAGTCTATCTCATATATTAAACTCCAGTAGCTAATGAAAACAATTGCTTACATAAATGGACTTTTCCACGATATTCTAATTTTTCAAGTTTCACCTGTACACTCAGAGAGTAAGAGAGAAAGTAAGAAAAGCAACAGTGAAGATAATAGGAAGGGATAGTTTCATCTTTTGATCTCCAGGAATTCTCCAATTTACACAACATCCAATACAAATGGGAGAAACCTGGAGAAGGGTTTGTAAGTTGATGAGGTGTGTAATTTCTAGATCCCCTCTTGAAATGGGAAGCAGGAGAAGAAGACACACTCAACCACATCCAGGATTTGGGGTAATCCTATGACAAGAGCTTCTGGGATCACCTTAGGATGCAGGGGATCTCCAGCTCAGCTGGCTGATTCCCAGCTCAGCCAAGCTCAGCTTGCATTAAGTCCTCAACCCTGGTTCAGCCAGGGTTGCGTAACTTGCTTATCCAGTTCATTAGGGGCTCAGCCAGCTGAACAAAGAGTGGATCTGGTGTAGCTTTAAAAAGGTAAAGGTAAAGGACCCCTGACAGTTTTAAGTCCAGTCGCGAATGACTCTGGGGTTGCAGCACTCATCTCGCTTTACTGGCCAAGGGCACCAACGTTTGTCTGCAGACAGTTTTTCCAGGTCATGTGGCCAGCATGAATAAGCCGCTTCTGGCCAAACCAGAGCAGCGCACAGAAACGCTGTTTACCTTCCCGTCAGAGGGGTACCTATTTATCGACTTGCACTTTGACGTGCTTTCGAACTGCTAGGTTGGCAGGAGCTGGGACCGAGCAATGGGACCTCACCCCATCATGGGGATTTGAACCGCTGACCTTCCGATCAGCAAGCCCTAGGCTCAGTGCTTTAGACCACATTTACACCAGCATCTTGTGCACAGATTTGCTCCCTTAGTGCAGCAGCACCTGAACTTTGGAAATCCCTGCCTATTGACATCAGTCAGGCACCTTAACTGTGTTCTTCCTAGTGCCCACTTAATTTTTTTTATTATTATTATTTTTTGCTCAGGAAAGCCTTTCGGATATGTAGAAATTGATGACCTGCCCAATGTCACCCAGTGAGCTTCATGGCTGAGTGGGGATTCGAACCCTGGTCTCCCAGATCTCAGTCCAACACTCTAGCCATTATACCACCCTGGCTCTGTTATATGAGCACAAAACATTCCTCGGGGACTGAAATGTTATTGTATTCAACCCCACACATTTGTTGGTTATCCTACTTTTAAAAGACACCTGAAGGCAGCCCTGCCTGTTTAGGGAATTTTTTAATGTTTAATGCTGTATTGTGTTTTTAATATTTGATTGGGAGCTGCCCAGAGTGGCTGGGGAATGTATGTATGTATGTAATAATAATAATAATAATAATAATAATAATAATAATAATAATAATAATAATAACTACTATGCCAGTAGCACTATGCAAGTAGCACCATGAATTGGGACCAAACCACCCATGTTAGCAAAAGAGAAAACTGGTCCTGGTGTTCTGGAAAAGATGCACTCCTTCTACCTAAAGCATATCAAATATGCACTAAGAACTAGTATCATTTGATGTATATATTTCCGCCACCATAAAGAAAACCTTGTTTACTTTCTTTTCGTGAATATGCGCTCTCTCTCTCTCTGTCTCTCTCTCTCTCTCTTTCTGCCTCCCTCTTTTCAATCTCGGTTCCCACTCCCAAATATCCCCATCTTGCTCGTGATTGATTTCAGACTCTTCAGCATCAATCGATGGTTGAGTTGGCTGTGGCTGCAGTGCTGCCTCTCCCCATAAATATGCAGTCGCTTAGAAAACGCCACAGCCCATTGGCTCTGCTAGCGCATGGCTGTCTTTCCAAGTGAGCTCTTTGGGGAAGGGAATGCCTGGCTCCATAGATTGATCTCTCTCGGGAGTGTGTGACTCATTATTAAGAAATAGATGAAAACAATTCAATCAAAATATTGTAGCTGTAACTTTCAAACCAGATTTTTGCACACACTCTTTTTCCCTTCCTCGCGGAAGCACCCGAGCAACCTACACTCCCCCCTTGCCCAAAATCAATGGGTGTTCTGTTTCATTGTCCTCTTAATACGAGTCTCTTAACCTAACTTGATTTCAAAGATGATTTGATTACTAGGTGCTAGATGGAGACAGAATCTTTGGGTTTTATGAGCATGCTAGAGAATATGTTATAATCTGGTTAGATAGCTACTAGTTGGTTCTGCTAAGATTCCTGCTCTCAGGAAGAGCCTTGGTTAAAGGTAAAGATAAAGGACCTCTGGATGGTTAAGTCCAGTCAAAGGCAACTATGGGGTTGCGGCGCTCATCTTGCTTTCAGGCTGAGGGAGCCAGTGTTTGTCCATAGACAGCTTTCCAGGTCATGTGGCCAGCAGAACTAAACCACTTCTGGTGTAACAGAACACCCTGACAGAAATCAGAGCGCACGGAAACACCATTTACCTTCCCACTGCAGTGATACCTGTTTATCTACTTGCAATGGTATGCTTTCGAACTGCTAGGTTCGCAAGAACTGGGACAGAGCAACGGGAGCTCACCCTGCTGCGGGGATTTGAACTACCGACCTTCTGATCGGCAAGCCAAATAGGCTCAGTGGTTTAGACCACAGTGCCACCCACGTCCCTTAGGAAGAGCCTATGCACATCTAGCAGGGTGCCCCACACCTTAGTGTGTATAGCCAGTCTAGCTGGGGCGGGTGGGTGGATAATTACAGTCCTCCATGCACCAGTAGAGGAGTCTTCTCTTCTCATGAGGTGGCCAAAGTACTGGAGCCTCAGCTTCAGGATCTGTCCTTCCAGTGAGCACTCAGGACTGATTTCCTTAAGAGTGGATAGGTTTCATATTCTTGCAGTCCATGGGGTTAATTGTTAATGTTGATTTTAAAGTCGTTATAAAGTTACTAAAGTAAATTTGAAATGAACGCAACACAGGAGGATGGGAGGAAGTCCACTAAGTAAGAATCAAATAAGTTTGAGAATGTTAACAATTTATTTGTTGTATTTTATGTGATGTTTTAATTTTTGATGTTTAGGTAAGTGTTTTTATATGTATTTTTCTTTTTTTGTAGTATTTGTAGTGTTTGTGTTTTTTCTGTTTTTCTTTATGAAATATAATAAATTCTTTAAAAAAAAAGAATGGATAGGTTTGATCTTCTTGCAGTCCATGGGACTCTCAAGAGTCTCCTCCAGCACCATAATTCAAGCATCAATTCTTCGGCGATCAGCCTTCTTTATGGTCCAGCTCTCACTTATTTCCATATAGTATCATATAGCATATATTCAACACAAAAAAACAGCGACAATTTGTTGTTGACAAAGGACAGCTGGACATATAAAGGGCCTCATTACACATCTATTCATCTACTGATTAGCAGAACAATCCTAACCAGAGAAGTGTTGGATGGGGACATATGACCTTGAGGTCCCTTCAAGCTTTGCAATGTTACCTTGGATCTGAGATTCTCCTGCTGTTTTGATAGTAAATGTGTATGCTTTAAATGCTTTCATGCATTCAGCATCCCATCTGTTTTGACTCTCAGTGAGATCGAGAGGAAACTCTGCAGGTGTGAGGTCGAAGATCTGACTTAAGCATAGTGACTTAAGCTAGTCATCCAAATCTTCAGCTGCTGTTCCCCAGTACCTCATATTTTCCTTACACATGCAAACAAACCATACTGCAAACAACCAAATGCAAACAACCAAGCTCTGGACCTCCCCCCCCCCCCAATATCTCACAATGCCGATAAAAATAAATATATAAATAAAGGAGCTACCCATATGAAGCTGACACAAAAACCCTGCATAAACACCATGCAATACAATGAAATATCATTATATTCCCCCCCATGTCCCTCCTTCCTTCCATCTCTCTTCCCTCTCCCCCCCCATGTCTGTGACAATAGCATCTCACACTGAATGTAAACGAACTGTGAAAAAGACTCTATGAATTGAAAGTGGGGACGCCGTATGTACTTTTCCTTGTTTATTTGTTTGTTTTGTAACACAGAATCATCTTTAATAGGAAAGAAAGAAAGAAAGAAAGAAAGAAAGAAAGAAAGAAAGAAAGAAAGAGGGAGGGAGGGAGGGAGGGAGGGAGGGAGGGAGGGAGGGAGGGAGGAAGGAAGGAAGGAAGGAAGGAAGGAAGGAAGGAAGGAAGCACTCTTCCTTGAGGTGCCTTTCCTTTTTCTGTTTCTTAAAAAAGGAAACCAGGAAGAAAGGAACCACAGGTAGAAAAAGTGCAAGGTATAACTCTTTCCATCTTCAATGATCAAAAGCTTTCATGTTCTTTCCTGTCTTCCTTTTGCGAATCTTAACTTCTTTTAACCTCCTTTAAACCAGTAAGTGCCTACAATAATGTTTTCTAGAATGTTTCTCCTTCTTGCTTTAAAGAAGGAAGGTGGTGGCTTTCAAAATCAGCTTGCTTATTTTTTATATATTCACCAAAAAAGGAAGAAAATTTATATACTGCTAGTCATAAAAAGAATTGAGAGTGGCTTACAACAATTGTACAATGTAAAGCACATCAAGCGGATCCTCCACTTAGGGAGAGCACGGGTTGCAGAAGGGTTAACAGGACAACTCCCTGGTTGCTGGGCGGGTTACTTTGGATGGCCACAGTTGGATTGGGCTCATCAGGTTGCTGGGGAGATGAGCATGTTGCAAGTTAATGATTGGCAGGCATAGTTGCTTAAATTATTGCATGCGACTTTTAGGTTTCACTTTTGCTGCGTGCAACGGATCTCCCGCCCGCCCTCCCTGTTTTCAGGGCCTTTTCTCTTCTTGCATTTGACCTTGCTATGCCTGTCATGGGGTCGTCCGCTTTGGAGCGGGGGCCTGGTAGGAATTTTGTCCGTTTGGCTGATTGGCTGGTGCCATTTGGTTTTTGCCTACTGCATAGCAAATCGTCACAACTTGTAAGGTTGCGGTTAGGCATTGGTTAAAATTGGTTGGTGTAGGGGTAAGGAATTGGCTGGGCCTGCCCCTAAGAATGCTGCTGCAAGGGTATTCCGTTAAAGGAATCCAGGGGCTCATCTTGCTTTTGTCCGTACCCCCCGAGAAGGGGCTAGGGCCGTGCAAGAGCCCCTGGGAGCATTTGGGGGAGAGCTGAGGGCCTGGCACCCAGCTCCTGATCTCACCCCTATAGGTGTTTACCCTTACTGACTTCGCTGGCTAGCGGATGTCAGTTCTGTCCCAGGGCGGGGGACAGATAGTCGGAACCAATGCCTAAGCAACCACTCACATTGGTTGTATTTAAATAAAGTTGTGGCCAAAATTATGCCAAAAACCTTAAAACTTAAATGACTGTGTGAAGTGTGAATTATTGGGGGGGGAGGTGTCTTGGAACCTCGACACGCAAAAAGTTGAAATCAGAAATCAGCTAAATATTGTGGAAAGATGTGTTCTTAATTGCCCATCCAAGCCTGATGGAATAGGAAAGGTTTTAGCAGGCATTTAAAAATTGAAGCAGGGTATTCTACAATACTGGGCCAATGACATTAAAGACTTGGTTTCTTGTTGTCAAATGAGCCTTGCCAACTCAAGAAGTGGCCAGCGATGATTTCTGCAGATGATCTCAGCAATCAAGCTGGGATTTTATTTTATTTTTTGTCTTCCTTGGAGAAGAGCTGCTGAGCATTTGGATGGAGACCATACCAGGAACTTGTGGTCCTCTAGATGTTGCTGAACTCCTCCGTGATTCCACACTTGACCACTTTGCAGTGATAAGGTAAGCTCAAATCCCAGCACCCAAAAACATCCTGAAGAACTTCTGAAGTCCCAGGAGAACAAGGTAGAAAAATGGAAGCCTCTTTTGCAAGGGAATAAAACTGGAAGACAGGTTTCAGGAAGACAATACTACAATACTACTTTGTATTGTCTAAACACACACACACACACGTGTGAACCTGCATGCTACATGTTTAATGCAACATACAGCTAGGCTCGTTGAATGTTATGTTGGTGTTAGCCCAGATTGTGCTACCTATACGAGTACAAACAAAGCCGACAGCATTAAAAGTTAGCAGATGCTTTTTTGCTTGCTTCTTTTGACACTGAAATGCTTCAAGGAACAAATTGGGTTTTGAATATTCATGAGAAAGTCGGAAATCATTGCAGGCCAGTCTGGACTACGGCAAGAAAAAAAAATCTCGAGAGGATTGGTGTCAGGCCAACGTTTCAAAATTAAGGAGCCCCGTTGGTTTCATTACTCTGCCATAAGGGAAACAAAATCATAATAAAAACCAGCTATTTGCTGTATGAAAGTGTGAAACAGCACAGTCCCATGACTTACAACTTAAACCCCATCTGTACCATATATTTAAAGCTTTATCCTGCCACCGTGGCTTCCCCCTAAGGAATCCTGGGAGCTGTAGTTTTTTAAGGGTGCTGAGTGTTGTTAGGAGACCCCCTACCCACCTGCCCTTGAGCTACAGTTGCCAGAGTTCCCTGGGAAGAGGAATTTACTGTTCATCCACTTTGGAAAATGAGGCACTGTGAGGGGATAAGGGTCTCCTATCAGCTCTCAGCACCCTCAACAAACTGCAGTTCCCAGGATACTTTTGAGTGAAGACATGACTGTTGCATAATACTGATCTAAAGGAATGGTGAAGGTGAGGACTGAAACATAAAGATATGGCATAAAGGAATGGGAGGAGAAGTGAAATGAAATGGAAATATACTCAATTGTGGAGAAACTGGGTTAGCTGGCAGAAACAGCCAGTAGGAAGACCTCTTGGACCCTCCATCCCAAAGCAGCTCACTGCTGTTGGCATCCAGGAGACCAGGAATATGTTCATGAAAAAACAAAACACGTGATACATTCCTTAAAAATGTATAGCTATCCTTTATTGACTAGAGGACCACATTCTCCCTTGGCCAATGCTCTGGGGGCCACATACCAACTGTAACTTTAGTCCAATGTAAAAAGGTAAAGATAAACCACCCCTGACAGTTAAGTCCAGTTGCGAACGACTCTGGAGTTGTGGCACTCATCTCGCTTTACTGGCTGAGGGAGCCGATGTTTGTTTGCAGACAGTTTTTCCAGGTCATGTGGCCAGCAAGACTAAGACGCTTCTTGCGAAACCAGAGCAGCGCACGGAAACCCCATTTACCTTCCCGCTGGAGTGGTACCTATTTATCTACTTGCACTTTGACGTGCTTTCGAACTGCTAGGTTGGCAGGAGCAGGGACTGGCTCACCCCGTCGCGGGATTCAAACCGCTGACCTTCTGATTGGCAAGCCCTAGGCTCTGTGGTTTAGACCACAGCACCACCCGTGTCCCTCTTTGTGCTGCTTAGCAAAAGAAGGGGATTATTGCTCCCTCCCAGAACACCAAATGACCGGTCTCATGGCCATCTCTGTGCCTGTTTTATTTTATTTTCCTTTGGTTGCCACAGCTAAAAGTAGCAAGGTCTTGGATGGTGGGAGGGGAGAAAAAAATTGCTTGAGGAATCAGATCAGTGTTAGCCCTGGTAAAATGACAGTTCTCTTTCCCATCACCTGATCTTTTATTTTTTTTATTTTAAATTTTTTATTGAATTTTCAGCAAACAGGAAAGAAAAAATAACAGAAATAGTAATACAACACCGTATAATATCTATATCTCACATAGATCTATACCAGTATCTCCAGGTAAATGAAAAGAAGAAAAGATTATTCTTAAGCTTCTCCCTTATACCGATTCTATGATTTGTCACATAGCTGTTAAAATGTATTCTGTTCAATTAAAATATCTCAAATATATTTTATGCTCGTTGTTTGTTACTGGAGCAAAAGAAGAACAAAAAAAAAAAAAAAAAACAGAGATCAAACCCATATTACCCCCCCTTCTGCTTCCCCCCAAACTTCCGCTGTTTTATTTTGTCAGGTATTTCCGCGGTTTACCCTTCTTTATTGTGTATGTCTACTGTCATCTATTTACACTCTAATAACTTAAAATACATTCTGTAAGTATAGACAATTCTTATCCATGCATGCCCAACTTACAGATTATTATCTCATACTGTTTGTACTTTTTATACTTTGATTATATTATATAATCTGCTTCAAATTCGAATAAAGAATTATTCACCTGATCTTTTTAAACGAAGATTGAACCTGAAACCTTCTGCATCCCAAGCACATGGTATACTACTAACCTATGTTGCATTCCCTGGAATGAAGATCCCCATGGGCTTCTATTTGTCCTGCAGAGCCAGGGTGGTCTCTGAACCAACGGCTTTGGCATTATCATCATTCATTTGAACCAAGAACGAAAACACCCCCTTTTAGAGTTGCTAACTTCTCTTGGCAGAGCTACTGTGCCTTTAACAGCCATGCAACAACCAGAATTTCAAGGTTAAACATTTGCCTTCACCGCATCTGCATGCTGGGGAATATTTCACCTGTTGAATTTCAGTCCGGCATTTGAAGAAGGTCTCAGTGACCTCATCCGAGTCCAGATCAGCCAGAGGCAACTGAACAATAGCACTGTTCTCCCTTGCACTTCCAGAGACATAATTTAAGTAGGGCTGAGCCCATTTTTTTGGAATAGGTTTTGATTTTCACCAAGGAACTTGCCCTCCCAAGAAGAGATCTGGGGAGGCTTCATTGGTTGGATGTTTTAAATAGCTGTTAAAAACCCACCTGCTTGTTCCAACCTAATTCCACAATTAAGAGGGGTATCTTCAACTCCTGTAGCTCATGCCGACTGTCCCTGCCACGGCTTACAATATAGTCGCCATCTGCGCTATATATTTATAGATCCTCGGGTGGGCCAGACTTCTTCATCTATCCCAGCCTGGAGTGAGTAGGGCAAAAGAGTAAAAATGAAATGCCACCATCTTCCACCATGGTTGGTGTGGACCTGCAGATGGAATGCAGTGAGAGAGCCTGTGGGAATACGTTTTGGGATTTCCTGCGCTTTTGCCGCTTTATTCATCCTTCCGTGCTACTGCACGGAAAGAAAGAGGACCCAGCCGGAGATTGGTGCCTGGATCCCTCCGCGCTTGCTCAAAAGCACGCCAGGAAGCCTCCTGGTAACGGTCACAGGACTTGTTTCCCGCCCGGAAACACTGACTATTGCAATGCTGTTATTGGTTAATGCTTATGTTATGACGCTGTATAATTTGCTAATAAATAGCCCTGCTCCTGTTAGCTCCGCGACGAGTAGCACGAGACAAGCCCAGCGAGTAGCACGAGACAAGCACAGAGAGACGAGATGAGCAGAGCAACAGAGAGACAGAGAGCTCGCTCGTATTGAGTGCACTTGAAACCACCGACTGCAGTCTTCTTTTTTATTTGGCCTCTTTCCTGCCTTCGGCCACACCTTTTGCTCTACTTCTTGCTGCCTATCCTATCCTCTTCAGAACCTTTGCAACTCCCGAAAACTCCTCACGACCTTCAGGAAAACTTCATAACCAGCGGACCCATCATAACCAGCCGGAGCAGGCTCTCAGACGACTGGTTATCCCAGAAGCTGGTTATCCCGACAAGAGCCATCATTCCACTCATCCCCAACCCCACGTAGGATTGCTCTACAAAACAATTGCATATTGCTTTCCCTCTCGTTCTTCCATCAGTCCATCCCCAACATGATAGATTTATCTGTCTGTCTATTTATCTAACACCACCAATGCACAAAAAGTGGTGTGCACTTCCAAAGAGAATTGCTGTGGGGCAGCATCCGTTGCCTGCCTCTGACTCTGGGTGGTTCCCATGAAAGGATTGCCATGGGGGCAGGTGGAGTATATCTCCCTCCCAGGTTCAACCCCTGCCAGCTCCAGGTAGGGTTAGGAATGAAACCTGGAGAGCCAATGCTAGTCAATGTACCAGCAGTTCTTAGCTAGACGGACTAACGGTCTTCTTATGTCTGTAATATGCACACATTTTAACCTTCACTTGCCCCAGGGAGTCATTCCAATGTGGTAAAGGACCTCTGGGTGGTTAAGTCCAGTTGAAGGTGACGATGGGGTTGTGGAGCTGGCATTTGTCCACAGACAGCTTTCCGGATCATGTGGCCAGCATGACTAAACTGCTTCCGGTGCAACGGGACACCGTGACGGAACCCAGAGCGCATGGAAATGCCATTTACCTTCCTGCCGGAGCAGTACCTATTTATCTACTTGCACTTTGATGTGCTTTCAAACTGCTAGGTTGGCAGGAGCTGGGACAGAGCAATGGGAGCTCACTCCGTCGCGGGGATTGGAACCGCCGACCTTCTGATCGGGAAGCCCAAGAGGCTCAGTGGTTTAGTGCCACCTGCATAAGGAAAACTGTGACATTAGCTCACGCAAATTATGCTCCCCTAGAACAGGCATGTGTTAAGAAATCAGGTGTGATGCTGTTGGTGCACTGGATTTTCTGCATCTGAAGAAAATGGCACAGTTTGGCTTCATGAACAACAACACCCCCATCTTACACTCCCCCCAAACACATTTCCTTAAAAACAGAGAACAGGAGGAGGCAAAGCACCAGAGCATCTGATTCCCCCAGCAACATGAGAAGATTGGATTTGGTCACATGCACCGAGGGGTCGTTTCTTCTGAATGAAATTCTGCAGCAATGCAGGCCGACGTCAGTGGTGGTGGTGCTGGGCAAAGGGTCCCTCCCCCCCCTTTCTCCTCCAATCCTCTTTTTCTTCCCCCTTGGCCTGTTTTTTTTGTTTTTGTTTTTTTGGACTGAACAGACGTTAGAGCTACAGGCAGAAGGAGAAATGCCACTGCACTGCAGTAAACCGAGAAAATCATTAGAATGCATTTATGACAGCTTGGGAGCACAGCTCTGAATGGTAGGGGGGGGAAGGGTCATTTTATGCAGAACAAGGGACCTGGAAACAAATCTTGGCTCATGTACAACATTCAGTCCTGGGATGTAGTTAGCTTCTTCTTCTTCTTCTTCTTCTTCTTCTTCTTCTTCTTCTTCTTCTTCTTCTTCTTCTTCTTCTTCTTCTTCTTCTTCTTCTTCTCCTCCTCCTCCTCCTCCTCCTCCTCCTCCTCCTCCTCCTTCCTCCTCCTTCTCCTTCTCCTTCTCCTCCTCCTCCTCCTCCTCCTCTTCCTTCTCCTTCTCACAGAGCTTCAAAGAGCCCAGCATTACAGATCACCCAGTACATGCTAATAACATTTTTAAAAGGCCACTATGTTGTTGTGCTTTTATCATTACAAGTTCCGTCTGCTCGTACGGTGCTCTAGATTTGCCAGATTCTTTGTGCCTGCTGAACATTCAGGCTTCTCAGCTTCCCTCGCTGTTTTCTGTGAATGGGAGGTGGCGGGCGGAGCATCTCATTGATCACTGCGACTGGTGATTTGGGGCCCAGAGAGACAAAGTATTTGAACTGGAGTCGACTGGTTACTCTTGGAAGAGGGGAGGAGGAAATCAACTCATTCCACCACCACCCCCTTCTCCTCTCCTACTGTCTTCTCCAGTCTCTGCATTACATTGTAAGTGCCTTAGGGCAAAAACTTGTTTCTGTTCCTTTCCAACACACCATGCACACTGTAGATTTTTTTTTTCTTTCCATGCCATGCTTACAAGGTTATGACAATATACATATAGGTGGTGATCTGCATTCCTGAAAGGTATTTGTGTTAAAATAGAAAGGTAGGAGGAGTACACAAAGTCATACATCCCTCCTATATGCATGGTGATTTTAGGGGGCCCTACCAACTCCATGCGGGACGCGGGTGGCGCTGTGGGTTAAACCACAGAGCCTAGGGCTTGTCAATCAGAAGGTCGGCAGTTCAAATCCCCGCGACGGGGTGAGCTCCCGTTGCTCGGTCCCTGCTCCTGCCAACCTAGCAGTTCGAAAGCACCCCAAAAGTGCAAGTAGATAAATAGGTACTGCTCTGGCAGGAAGGTAAACGGCGTTTCCGTGCTGCTCTGGTTCGCCAGAAGCGGCTTAGTCATGCTGGCCACATGACCTGGAAGCTGTACGCTGGCTCCCTCGGCCAGTAAAGCGAGATGAGCACCGCAACCCCAGAGTCGGACACAACTGGACTTAATGATCAGGGGACCCTTTACCTTTTTTTTTTTACCAACTCCACAATTCTATGATTCTATTTTGGCATTGTTTTCTCTTGATTTGTTCAATTGCTTGGGGGCTCTGAGCTTCCCCTCTCTTCTGTTGAACTTTATTGGGGTTCTTCTTTTCCTTTTTCTCTCCCCTCCCCAAATCTGCTCCACACGGCCGAAACCTCTGGATTTTGAGGGTGCACCAGAACCTTCAGGAGAGAGGAGAAGTCGAGGAAGGTCCACTCTGCGATCAGAATACTGCTGAGCAAGTGGAACAACAATGCTGGATAGAGCCCTCTGTACTGTTTTAGTGCTGAGTTGGAGGCATCAGGAGCCAAAATGTTTGCCAGGAGCTGCCCTCCAGATCTTGGAAAACTATGGCTCCCAACTGTGCTGACTAAGGGTGGATCTACACATGGGGTGTGTGTGTGCTAGAAATGTCAGAAATTAAAATCACATAGAAATTAAAATTAAAATTATCATATAGAATTTTTTTTCTTTTGCTCTCTCATGCCATTGGATGTTTAGAACGCATTCAAAAAGTTGTTTTTTGACTAATGTAGCTGAGTCCTGCATCTGGTAAAAACTGTAGTTCCATTTTGGGGGTGGGGGGAGCAGGTTGGCAAAGTTGCCTTAAATTATTTCTGGAAAAGACTTTTTTTAAATAAATAAAAATGTGGTTAGCAGATTACAAATTACAGTGGTGTGCAACATAGGGGTGTGCAGAAAGTAAATACATGAATTTCAGGTTGAAGCTTTATTATTTAAGAGTTAATGCTAGCAAATGCCCATAAATCTTCCCCTCTTTCAATCTTTCACAGCTATCTATTGTTTCCGTTGGGTTTAACTCTCACTTTCTCCCGTGCACCAAATCCATTTCACATGCAGGATGCATCCTCTCTTCTGCTATGATCCAATTATCACATCTCCTGCTAATGCAGTGCCGCTGGCTGGAGCCTGATGCTTAAAAGGAAAGACATTAATTCTCTTTTGGAAAAGTTTTAAGCCCAGGCAGTTCACCAAATATCTGATCAGCAGCACATCAAGTAGGTGGAGAGACGTGTCAGAAACGGCAGCTGACCTCATTTCGGAGCCAAACTATAACATTTCACAATGAAGCTTATATTAACCCAGACTCAATTACATCCACTTTGAAGAGCCAATTCGGATGGAAATAACTCCGATAAACTCCTCTGAATGGTCAGCAATTCTAAACACAGGTATGAATGTTTGCATGCATGCATGTAAAAGGTTCGGTGTGGTTGTAGTGGTTAGAGTGTCCGACAAGGATCTAGGAGTCCTGGGTTCAAGTCCCCACTCGACCAAGGAGCTCACTGAGTGACCTTGGGCAATAAATAAATCGTTAGCTAACAAGGGCAACAGATTTTGAGCTTTTGCAACTCACAAAGCCTTCTGCACAAACCCCTGTTTCCCATGCCCATATCCAACCTCCCCTGACCTAGTGCCCTCTATAGATGTTCTGGGACTTCAGTGCCCAAAATCCCTGACCAGTGATTGTGTTGCCTAGGGCTGATGGGAGTTGGAGTCCAACAACAACTGGAGGGCATCCATGCTGCAAAACACTGCGCTAGTGCAACTAAGCTCAAGGGCCCAATGAGATGATACCTTAAACGAATGCATGCACTCAACACCCTAGAGAGTTTCGGAGGGTGGCAACAAGAGAATGGGCCTTTTCTGTGGTGGCTTCCCATCTTTGGAATGCTCTCCCCAGAGAGACTTGCCTGGTGCCATCATTACATGTCTTTACGAGCCAGGCCTATGGCTATTAAATAAACTATGGCCTGTGAAAGTGTGGAGGAGAAGCAATGATTCTTCAACATCAACTTCGTTGGACTGGTCATGTTGTGCGGATGCCTGATTATCGTCTTCCAAAGCAACTACTCTATTCCGAACTTAAAAATGGAAAGCGTAATGCTGGTGGTCAACAAAAGAGGTTTAAAGACTCTCTCAAGGCAAATCTAAAAAATGTAGTATAAACACCGACAACTGGGAAACACTGGCCTGTGAGAGCTCCACTTGGAGAACAGCCTTTATCAAAGGTGTCATGGACTTTGAAAAAACAAAATAAAAAATAAAAAAATCCTTCCAGTAGCACCTTAGAGACCAACTAAGTTTGTTCTTGGTATGAGCTTTCGTGTGCATGCACACTTCTTCAGATACGAAAGCTCATACCAAGAACAAACTTAGTTGGTCTCTAAGGTGCTACTGGAAGGATTTTTTTAAAAAAAATATTTTGTTTTGACTATGGCAGACCAACACGGCTACCTTCCTGTAACATGGACTTTGAAGATACTCGAACTCAGAACGCAAGGGAGAAACATGCTAAGAGTGATCAACTCCCACCCAGGAACCAATGTCCCTACTGTGGAAGGACGTGTGCATCCAGAATTGGCCTCCACAGTCACTTACAGACTCATTGTTAAAACCGTGTTTATGGAAGACAATCTTACTCAGCTACGAGTGATTGCCAAAGAAGAAGAAGAGAGGGGAAAAGGAACTGTTATTAACTATTTTATTATCATTTGTCTGTCTGTCAGTATGCCTTTTATTGTGTTTTTATTATTGATGCTCTGCAATGTGTTTTTAATGTTGTACACCGCTCTGGGATCTTTTGATAAAGGGCAGTGTATAAAGTGAAATAATAATGATGATGAAGATGATGATGATGATGAAGAGCCACATTTTGATATTTATTTCATAATAGCCATCACAGTGACATTGGCCAGTACTAAGAATGCAATCTATGGAGACACAAAGAAGAGAAGAAGAAGAAGAGTTTGGATTTGATATTCCCGCTTTTCACTACCTGAAGGAGTCTCAAAGCGGCTAACATTCTCCTTTCCCTTCCTCCCCCACAACAAACACTCTGTGAGGTGAGTGGGGCTGAGAGACTTCAGAGAAGTGTGACTAGCCCAAGGTCACCCAGCAGCTGCATGTGGAGGAGCAGAGACACGAACCCGGTTCCCCAGATTACGAGTCTACCACTCTTAACCACAACACCACAAGGTTTAAGCCTCCCACCCACCTGATGAAAATCCCTACTTGAGTTTGTGGTTTGTCCCAGAGTGAATCTTCCATGTTGTCTGGTTTCCTCTCCAAACTAACTTTATCCTGCTTCCTCTTACTTTTTCTTTAATATATATATATATATATATATATATATATATATATTGCTGCTTCCCTCTGTACGTCCTTGCAAAGGCCCATTGTTCCGATCTTTGATCCACTTCTCTTTGCCAAGGTATATTTATAGGCTGCCCTCACTGTAAGAAGGAGTGGAGATCATGGGCTGGTTCTTATTTCTCTGTTTGAAAGCCGTCTGTTCTCCACCATTCTTCGCACCAAGGTTAGGGATCGTTCGTTCTGAGCGGCAGGAGCGGGCAACAGCTAATGGGCAGGACCTCATTAGAGAGATGCTCTTGCACATCGTCCAGGATTGAAACTCTTCCTGCATGCACACAAAAGGTTCTGAAAAAAAGAAAAAAAATCAGATGAAAGGTGCTCCTTGCAAGAGGAGTCTGCCCATGTGGACTCAAGACTAACAATGAGCAGAAAATCTGCATCAAACAGAAAGAAACTTGGGCTCAAATGGCATGGGTTGTGCATCACATAACTCCAGCATTTCACAGATTGAAAGAGGGAGGTAATAGTGATACCTCTTGTCCTTGGCCTCTCACAACCTCTGCCATCACACACCGAGGAAGGTGCTGCCCCCAATTGCTGTATGATGCATTTACTTATGCAGTGTATATACGTATAAAGCCCCTTCCGCCCTTAGAAAGGAGGGGGGGTTGCAGTTAGCACGAGCCCTCCACGTGCACAGGGGATGCTTGCATCCCCTGGCACTATTGGGTGAGCTCTGGGTGCGGTGCCCAGCTGGCTGGCCAACCGGTGCAGCCGGCTAGGGCGTGCCCACTGCACTTAAGTGGGCTCGCAGCCAGAGCTCGCCCTCTTTTCCTGGGCTCCCGTTCGTTCCTGCTTTCCCTTCCCACCCTCCCTTTAGGCTAGGTTTTCCTTGACCTTGCTATGGACCACGGTTGGTCGCCGTTGAGGGGCCTGGTAGGAATTTTTCCACCTGGCAAATTGGCTCCGCCTTGTGGTTTTCGCCTACCTCGTAGCAACTCGTCACAACTTTGGTTTGGCGGTTAGGCATTGGATAAGGTCAGGAAGGTTAGGAGGTGGGGGGGAGGACGGGCCAACACCTCCCCCCAAGTGCTGAAGGGTACTTCGTAAAGGAGTCCGGGGGGCGTGTCCGTGTCCGGAGCCGTGGGTGGTGAGGGCCTAAGGCACGCCCCAGATCGGTGATCACAGGGTGAGTCCTTAGCTGATGTGCAGCAGCAAGGGCTCACCCAACAGTGGTTATCCCTTCCTGGACTGCCAGCACGTCGTACTGGAGTCGGATATAGTCTAGTTAGATCCAATGCCTAAAGCCAATACCGCTCAACATCCGGAACCAATAAAGTTGTGGCCTTTTATTGTCCATTTAACCTTATTTACGGTGTCTTGTGTAAGGGGTCGGGATATTGACATGCAAGAACTAGTCACACTCTGAAAGAGCCAGGTGGGGCTAGGGAGTCACTCTGTAGAGAGGCCCACTGCTTTAAAGAGGAAGTCTCCCCTTTTCCAGGCTAAACATACCCAGCTCCTTCGACTGTTCCTCATAAGGCTTGCTTTCCAGACCCTTGACCATCTGCTGATGGCTGATATTTCTATGACACTTTTGCAAGACCTATAACAACACTGGCACCAACACAAAAAAATTCTTGTGGGTGCCCAGCACCCACACCACGAGACTCCGACATGAAGTCTGAAGCGACGTCTGAGGCCCTCTGAAAAAACTGGCAGTCACGTCGTGAGGCCTTGAACATGACCTCTGAGGCCCTGTGAGGCCTCGGAAGTGATGTCTGAGGCCCTGCCAGGCCTCCGATGTGACTTCTGGTAGAAACCAGAAGTTGCTTCGGAAGTCTCTCAAGGCCTTGGACGTGATGTCCAAGTCCCTGTGAGGCCTCAAAAGTGCCGCTATGGCACACCAATGTCATGATGTCATGCTATGTTGTGGGTGCCATTGGGCACCCATAATTTGGGGCCCCAGTCAGCACCCCTGTATAGCAATATACCTGATATGACCCTTGGCTAAGCCAGCTCCTCAACAATAGGGAAAAAGGGTTAGAAACATTCACACCAGTTGAAATGCAGCGTGTTTGTGCCACCAACCTCAGTATGAATAGCTTGGTTTATTTTAATGGTCTTACTCTTTGTATTAATGTGCATGTCCATTATTCAGAAAGATGGTAAATGGGGATTAGGAGAGAACCTCAACAAGCCTATCACATTTTTTATTTGTTCCAGAACACAGTGAGAAAGCAAAATGGAACAGGTCAATATTTTGCATGCAGTGGTAAAATTGAACTGTCCAATAGTAAATAAAATATTGTCCTCATGAGGAGACGGGATTGTTAATGACTCCATTAACATACATTTGGCAAAATGACTACAGTTTTAATAAGACACCCATGATGTATGGCATGGGGCAGAGTCTTGATTTGCCTTTTTTGTTTTCCTTCTAAGCATTATTCAAAAGCACAGTTTTTAAATTAAAACAGGAATTGATCCTAGGCTACATAAACAACCTGGGGAAAAAAACCCAGCATTTTTTCCTCTCAAAGCAAGCAGTCTTTTCTCCAGAAGACTAAAATAATGATAATTGCACATTCTGTCATTGTGGTTGATGGTTTCCCACACCCCTTGAAAATTCATTCGGAAAGATTTGTCTGAGCTGTAGCAAACTTCTATTCTGCAAAGCTATAAAGTGCAAAAAGTAATGGCGGTAAAACACGACCTTTTGCAAAAGCATTCTTTGCGCATTTGTTGCTTCCACAAAACCATATTGATGTGCGTTTTTCTCCCCTCAAGAGCGGCTAAGATGGTTTGAATTTCATGTGGCAGGCCTTCAGATATTTGAAGGTGGCTATCATCTCTCCTGTCACTCTCCTCTTTTTCCAGGCGAAACATACCCAAGTCCCTCAACCGTTCCTCATAAGGCTTGGTTTCCAGATCCTGGATTGCAAACAATGAAGAAGCCGCAACAACTTGTAGTCTCTGAGCCCACTTTGGCCAACGTAGCTGCAGGATCTTCAGATGCTGAGGGCCAGCATATTTCCAGCAATTAACTGCACCAAATCACAGCACCTAAAGCTCTCCTGAAATGATTAAGCCAGCCCGAGGCTGGAAGCAGTGGTGGACTTTGGGCTCTAAAATTTCACAGCCCCCTGTGCGATGCTAAAATCCTGTGCGTGCGCCGCACACCCCGCCTCTCATGCTCTGTTCTACAACATTGTTTGGGGCAGGTTGAAACACTTAGCAGGTCATAATAAAAAGTAACACAGAGAGACAGTGTTTGAGAGCACAGTTACAGCATGCTCAGAGAAGGGCCAAGTGTCTAATAATAATAATAATAATAATAATAATAATAATAATAATAATAATAGTTTATTTATACCCCACCCTTCCCAGCCAAAAACCGGGCTCAGGGCAGCTAACACTAATTAAAATCACAGCAAAAACATAAAAACAATCAATTTAAAATACAGATTAAAATACAAATTTAAAAATTCAAAATTAAAACTGCAGTCTCATTTTCAAATAGCCCACCAATAAAAGAATGAAGCATAAGTATCAAACAGAAACCAACCCAAAGGCCAGGTGGAACAGCTCCGTCTTGCAGGCCCTGCGGAAAGATGCCAAATCCCGCAGGGCCCTGGTCTCTTGTGATAGACTGTTCCACCAAGTCGGGGCCAATACTGAGAAAGCCCTGGCCCTAGTTGAGGCCAACCTAGCATCTTTGTTGCTCGGGACCTCCAAAAGATTATTATTTGAGGACCTTAAGGTCCTACACGGGACATACCAGGAGAGGCGGTCCCTTAGGTACGAGGGTCCTAAGCCGCATAGGGTTTTAAATCTGGAAGCCACCAAATGTTAAAGATTCAGTGGCTGGTCCTCAGCAGTGGTTATATGTTTCTACTGTTAAATTTGGCTAATGGAACAGTTCGTTGTGGTCCAAATTAATGTGCAAGCAAGCCACATCTCTGAGTCTGAGACCAGCAGCTCTTGATGAAGCCACAGGAAATTCTCTCTCTCTCTCTCTCTCTCTCTCTCTCTGGAGAATTCATCAGATGGAGTCTGTTTCATGAGCTAAAGGTCCACAACATTTCCTCCCAGGCACATTTAGTGTTAAAAACACAAAAAATGCTTTGCAGAAAGAGGCCAAGGCCAATCTATTATGGAATTGCTTCCATCAGTCGGTAGGGATGGACAAATCTATCATTTTCAGTTTTCTTCAGTCTCTCTCTCTCTCTCTCTCTCTCTCTCTCTCTCTCTCTCTCTCTCTCTCTCTTTTCAATCTGAAGTTCAGTTCACCCCATTTCGTCATCATTTTGCAAATCGTTTCTGCAAATAGTTAAACACACACACAAACGTGTTCACATTTTGAGATGTATTTCTTCCAACATCCACACCTGTGCACTCAGTACTGCCTAATATTGCACATTTTTTTCCCAAGCCTTCCCCCCCGCACCCCTCATATTATGCTTATGGTGCATTTCCTGATTGGTTGATTGGGGAGGGGTGGTTTACTAAGAAGAATACCAGGGGCAAAAATGTGGGGAGGATGGGAAACAGCCACAAACAGATTACCATGGCGAAGAGTTGGGGGGGGGTTGTTCAGGAAACATACCACAGTGGTACCTTGGTTCCCGAACTTAATCCGTTCCAGAAGTCCATTCGACTCCCGAAACTGTTTGAAAACCAAGGTGTGTCTTCCAATTGGCTGCAGAAGCTTCCTGCACTCAAGCAGAAGCTGCGTCCAGACATTTGGCTTCCAAAAAATGTTCAAAACCTGGAACACTTACTTCCGGGTTTTCGGCATTTGGGAGGCGATTTGTTCATCAACTAAGCCATTCAAGAACTAAGGTACCACTGTATTTTTTCCCCCAATACAGCCTCCTTTTCCTCTTGGAAATATTCACATGCAGGCATGCATTGTAGCCATCCTCTGAAAATGAGCTACAACAGCTTAGTTTAAACACCACACCTGCAAAGACCTCTATAATCCTCTTCTCTTGAACTGCAGTGAAGGCTGGAGAGCCATCCATTCCTCCTCCTCATCCTTTGACGTTTTCTCCCCCCCCCTCCTCCAGGGTCACAACATTGCAAATGGTGACATGCCTCTGGCTGTGAAGAATGGACGTCCTAGCCATAAATTGTCTGCTCAGGAACTCATTACCTGCTCTTGCAGGACAGGGCAACAATGACTTCCTAGCCTGAAAGCACTCTGGGGGGCAGTCACAGAGGACTCGATGTTCCTGGGCAACTTTTAAGTGATTTCAGCTCATATTTGGGTTTGTGTTATAGAACTAACTTTCCATTCCTTCCCCGCAAACCCTGTTCTTTAGTAGAATGACATGAATGATCATTTATCCAAACCTCTGAACCAAAACCTAGGCAGGCGGGATACTTCGAGGACTTGAAACAAATCAAAACAAAACAAATGTCAACGGTACCCAAATATAATGAACAAGAAATCATAAGAGCATAGCAGTTGCCTTGCTGGAAGGGGAGCCAGCCACGATGCCTTGAAGTTAGCATTCTGTTTCCAAAAGCAGCCAGGCAGATGCTTCCAGAAAGTCACTCTTGTTACCTGCCGCCCCCCTTCCAAGCATCTGGTACTCAGAGCATCTCTATCTTAATTTAAACATGGTAGGCTTCTGTTGAACTATTATTCCCTCTAGCAGTGACCCTGGGTGGTGAATGCCTACAGAAATACAGAGCTGGAGAAACCAGTGGGGAGGTTAAAAAATAATAATAATACCCAACTATTTTAGGAAATGATGGCAGCAACTTCTCCCCAAATAAACAAAACCTGCCCAATGGGGATTGAGAATTCTCATTAGCCATCAGATGTTGAATGTCAGCTGGAAAAGAAAGTGGGGGAATTAGGCAAGTGGTTGGAGGGGGAGAGGAGTGCCCTGCTTACCAGTGTGAGAGCCAGTGTGCTGTAGTGGTTAAGAGTGGTAAACTCGTAATCTGGGGAACCGGGTTCGCGTCTCCGCTCCTCCACATGCAGCTGCTGGGTGACCTTGGGCTAGTCACACTTCTCTGAAGTCTCTCAGCCCCACTCACCTCACAGAGTGTTTGTTGTGGGGGAGGAAGGGAAAGGAGAATGTTAGCCGCTTTGAGACTCCTTCGGGTAGTGATAAAGCGGGATATCAAATCCAAACTCCTCCTCCTCCTCTTCTTCTTCTTCTTCTTCTTCTTCTTCTTCTTCTTCTTCTTCTTCTTACCACCTTACTACTTAAACTATCCTGGAGAAGGACGTGGAGGGCTGGCTGGCTGGCTGGGAGAAACCACCAACAGATGTACTCCTTTTAGGAATAGAGGGTACCAGTCGTGGAAAGCAGGCGGGGCGGGGCTGGCACGTGTCATGGGGGCAGGGCGCCCAGCGCAGGCGAGGGGGGCAGCCGTGATGGCACCCTGCCGGGATTGCGCTGCCGGGGGCGGTGCGCTCCCCCCACACTCCTCCTCCTCTGCCAGCGGAGGGCACACTGCAATATTCTGCTGCGAGCACCACTTCCCATGGCTAGCAGCCACTGATAGACCTGCTTTCCATATTGTTACGAAAGTTGGGTGCCACCCCTACTCTCTCTGCTGAGCAGTAGCAAGACAGGGGGTCCCAGGATCTGTGTTCCTTTGGAGAACTGAGACACTGAGGAGACTGCCATAGCTTTAAGAATTATGGTTCATTCACCTATTTACACCTTCAGTCTGCATGGAGGGAGTCCAGATCTTATAGCATGGTCGTTTCAAGAGGGGCCCGTTCCCCACAGCAGTCCAAAGCATCTCCCCCAACCAGCCTTCAGCCAGCCTGCCCAAGATGGAGCCCAATCTTTATTCTCCCCTGTTCTTCTTCCCAGTACTCCTTGCTAAAGACTCACTGTCACTTGAAATCCACAACCATCACCATGGCAACCTCTGTCTGCCCAGGCTCTCAGATGGACCACCAACCCCATTTGTCATCTTAATACCTCTATCCCAGGTGAGGCCTTAGCTTGGAAAAAAGCTTAGCCTGTACCTTTCTGCTGGCCTCCAATATTCCCTTCAATACTTCAAATAATCAAAATCCTACCATTTATTAACTTATAGGTTTTGCGGGAAGGAGGGGTGTTCCCCCAAATCTATAAACATGTGGGGGGTTTTCTTCTTCCTCAGCAGACTGACCCAATCTGGTACTCACAAACCTGCCTGAGAACCTGCCTGCAAATCAGAATACAACTCCCTGCTGCATTGCACACTTCTCTGGATTTTTTTGTAACACGTTTTCGGTGTGCAAAGGCTGCACAAAAATCCATGTTCTATTTCTTCGTCATGCATACGTAAGTTTATTTGCACACCACCTTTCCACAGTTCAAACCATGCTCAAGGCAGCTTGCAACATGAAAAAAACATGAAAAATCACAGCATATTCAGCCATAAACAAGAAACAAAACATCAAAAGATGCACAGCCAAACTGAACAATTTCCACATAAACCATGAGATCTAAAATGAAGATACATAAATTTAATGTCAATAATGGCAACAACCCCCTCCCCAACAAAACCCCTTAAACAATACCCATCAGCACCATCCTAGTACTACTACTAGTAGTAATTTATTTACATCTCACCTTTGCCCCAAGCTGAAATTCAAGGCAGCTTACAACATTTAAAAATGTCATTATAAAATACAAAGCAATAAAAACAAACTAGTTGAAAGCAATAGTTGCGGTACATTAAAACACATTCAAAACCAATGTTTCTATGTGAAAGATGCACACGGAAATGCATTGTGGGGAGTGAACGCATTAAAAAGCATTGAAAGGCGTGTGCACTTTATGTAAAAGAGGTGCATTTTACATTAAAAGGTGTTCGCAAAATGCATACAGTTGGACAGAATGCCAAACAAGCAGATGGAACAGGACCAAACAAATCTATTGTAAATGGGATGGAATTAGCTGCTGAGCCCATCCCAAATAAGCTATTAGTTTCCTGAATGATTACTGTCTTCCATCCTCGAAACAAAATAGAAAATTCTTTCCAGTAGCACCTTAGAGACCAACTGAGTTTGTTCTTGGTATGAGCTTTCGTGTGCATGCACACTTCTTCAGATACAAGAGAGCGTAGCTCAGAAAGAATTTTCTATTTTGTTTCGACTATGGCAGACCAACACGGCTACCCACCTGTTTCTTCCATCCTGTCCTCAATCTATTACCAATCAACTCCATTGTCACCTTCCAGTGTTTAGATGCACCTAGTTCTAGACCTTGCTCTACAGCAGGGGTAGCCAAGATGGCGTCTACACCTCCCATCATCCCTGGGACTGATGGGGGTTGGAATCTAACAACATCTGAAGGGCAGCACGTGGACACTTCCGGCTCTACAAGAATAAATCAGTCAAAGCATAGTCAGAAGAAGAAAGAGCACATGACACAAAGTGTGAAACAAAATAATCCTCTGCACTTTCACTCCTCCTCCTCCTCCTCCTCCTCCTCCTCCTCCTCCATCATCATCTTTGGCAATCACTTGTAGCAGAGTAAGATTGTCTTCCATGAACACAGTCTTAACAGTGAGTCCGTAAGTGACTGTGGAGGCCAATTCTGGATCCACACGTCCTTCCACAGTGGGGACATAGGTTTCTGGGCGGGAGTTGATCATGGTGAGGGTTTGCCAAGTGTGCCTTCCTCTTAGCACGTTTCTCCCTTGCGTCCTGAGTTCAACCGTCTTCAAAGTCCATGACACCTTTGGTAAAGGCTGTTCTCCAGTTGGAGCACTCGCAGGCAAGTGTTTCCCAGTTGTCGGTGTTTATATTACATTTTTAAAGATTTGCCTTGAGAGAGTCTTTCAACCTCTTTTGTTGACCACCATTGCATTACGCTTTCCATTTTTAAGTTCGGAATAGAGTAGTTGCTTTGGAAGATGATAATCAGGCATCCGCACAACACGACCAGTCCAACTTCGAAGTTGACTGACGAAGTTGAAGAATTGAAGAATCATTGCTTCGACACTGGTGATCTTTCCTTCTTCCAGTACACTGGCATTAGTTCGCTTGTCTTCCCAAGTAATGTGTAAAATATCTTCGCAGAAGCTTACGAAACGCTTTGCCTATCACACCCACACCCATCCTGGGTCATAGGAAGATTTTGTTGGCATTTCTTCCAGGTTAATCAGATTAGAATCCTGAAGGCTTGAGAGGAGCCAACTGGGTGTCACTCATTAAGAGGATTAGAAGTCGCAATGCCACTAGAGGCAGCTTGATTTAATAGTGGAAACAGAGCCCCAGCCAGCTTTTGTACCATGAGCCAGTGAAAACCTGGTCTAATCACCCTCTACTAAATCTGATGACAATTCTCTTAAAAAGAGAATACTTGGATGTGGTTCCTCCCACAAAGCAGTCAAATTGGCATGCATGGCTTCCCCTCTCCTCGTTTAATCCTCGCAACAACCCTGTGAGGTAGGCTAGGCTGAGAGGAAGCGACTGGCCCAAGGTCACCCCATGAGTTTTATGGCTGAATGAACCTTGGTGTTGTCCCAAAATGAACCATAGGCCAGGACATGTGCCATGACTCCCAAGGACATTGCTTCTAGTTCAGCAGGGCTAAAGTTTCACTCCACCCAACCTCTGAAATAAATCCTTTGATGGTAACAAAATTGTTGTGTCACAACTGCGTGGCATTATGGTTCTCGACAGGAAATTGCTTAACTAAATCACTGGCCATTGACAAAGGGTCTAGGAAGCTACAACTGTCAAGTATGAAAAGCTTTCCCGAGTTTGACGCCTGGTGTTTGATGACATCTTGGATCTGAACCATAGCCCAAGAAGCCGAGGAGATTCTGATCTTGCCTACCTGCAGCCAATGGCCCTACCCGCTGTTGTTGATTTCTTTCAAGCTGAGCTCTCCAGAGAGGGGGAAGAAATGCATTATGGTAATTTCTGGTGTTTTCTGTCTCCACTTTTCTCTGTATAAATGACTTAACTAGGTCATGAAAAGTATAGCTGAAGGCAATTTGGGACCTGTGTCGAGGAGACTCTTACAGTCAACTACAACAATTTATTTTTCCGTAGCAGCGTGGGAAGGAAAAGAAGAAGATGGACTGGAAATGGCTTTGCAGGAAGCTGTGTTAACTGCAAATCCACCGGCTCTCACAAGTTTTAAATATTGGAGCAATGGAGTTGATTCACAGCTCCAAAGTTGTTTGTGGGTCTAAGGCTGCATGGTTATGGAATCATCATCTCATGTTTCACAGATGACAACAATGCAACTTTTGTGTAAGGGTCTTAGCCTCATACCAGAGGGAAAGCCCCTCTCTGACTCAAGGCTAGAATACATTCTTAAATGGAAGAAAACTGAAGAAAGTTGCTTTAAACTGAGTCAGACCGTTGGGTCCATCTAAGCTCAGTATTTTCAACACCGGCAGGCAGTGGCTTTCCATGGTATCAGGCCAGGATCTATCCCAGAGCTACCTGGAAATGCCAACCCTCTCTTGCATGAAGGCAAATGACTTACCACTGAGATGCCATTGTTGGGCTAACTCCTGAACAGTGCTCAAATTTCATTGGGAAGTGGGGCAACTCCCTTACATTTTGAGATGACCCCGCCAAGCTCCTTTCTAGTCCAGGTTTTGTAGGAAATGAGGGGAGTCAGGGCTGCAGCATAGACACTGAGTGCTGCACATTGTAGGGCCAAACTAGATTTAGATTTTGAGCATGTAGTGCATGCAATCAGGTAAACCAAGGGTTAGGGTGTTGCCCCCCAGTCTCTCCTTGCCAGGAACTGGAGGGTGATCATCAGCAATGGAGGCAGAGCTAACTAGCTCACCCCTTCTCTTCCCATCCCTGAGTTCTACATCAGGGGCGAGGAACTTGCAATCCATCTGATGTTTTTGGACTCCAACTCCGATGATAGGAAGCCATCCCGGTTTCTGATTTGATCCCAGGATGTCCCACTTTTCCCTAGGATGTCCCTATGTTCACTGGAGAAATGTTGGAGGGTATGGAGTTATTCAACCCCCGAGCCCTCTGAAGGCAACCCTGTATAGGGATTTTTTTTTTAATGTTTAATGTGTTATTATGTTTTTATATATGTTGTGAGCTGCCCACAGTGCTGGGGCAACGCAATAAGATGTGTGGGTATAAATAGTCAAAATTATCATTAGGGAATGAGACATCCCTATTTTCATTGGAGAAATGTTGGAGGGTATGCTAACCTGGCTACCCAACAATGACTTGCAGTTCTTAAGACCTGGCCTATCAACTCATTTCATAATGTGTTCATGACCAATGGCAGATGGCAGTGAAAAGCCTCCATGGTTTTCCTTGGAAGCAGAAACTGAGTTCCCTTTGCTTACGCAGGAAAGTGCCCTGGCGTTTTTATGGCTCCTTGTTAAGCGTTGCTAGTGGAGTGCTTTGACATCAGAGGAGCTCGGAATGCGTCAGCAGGAGAATTATGGAGCGAGGAAATTGAGGCAAAGCCAAGACAAACTCAGCATAAAGAAATCCCCAGGACGAGAACTCGCTGTCAGCAAATAATTCCTCTTTTGGAACATTATATCAATATCCTTCCCCAAAATGAAACACATCCAATTTTTACCAAACTTCTGATGGGGACTATACTTAATTCGGCACTTCTCCGTGGATATTCAAGAGGTATTTTGTCAGTAAATTGCAGTGATTGTAAACGGCTCCCAGACTGTGGAGAGTTGTATAGAAAATCACCTTTTCTGCCGGTACAGAATGAGGGAGAAGAAAGCTCGGAAATGTATTAAATAACTGTAGATCACTTAGTTAACCTCTTTTCTTTAGCTGCCTTTCTTCTCCATCAGAATGACTCAGGAGCCCATGGCCACCTTGACTGCACATCATGCCTGACTCACATGCGCCACTGAAAATGGCATCCCTGTAGTGGTTTTAGGAAGGGGCTTGGGCACCTCTTTCTCTTGGTGCCAGCTGATCAGCAGGACATGCAAAGCCCCACGCATCAGAATTTGCAATCTCTGAAGATCACCTGATTGTGGGTTCTTGCTCTTTATAGGAAGCCACCCTATACTGAGTTGGACCATTGGTCCACGAAGCTCAGTACAGTCTACACTGACCGGCAGCAGCTTTGCAGGGTTTCAGGCAGGGTTCTCTCTCCCAGCCCTACATGAAGATGCTTGGGACCTCCTGCAAGCAAAGGTAAAAAAAAGGTTAAAGGGTAAGGTAAAGGACCCCTGAAAGGTTAAGTCCAGTCAAAGTTGACTATGGGGTTGCGGCGCTCATCTCACTTTCAGGCCGAGGGAGCCAGCGTTTGTCCACAGACAGCTTTCCGAGTTATGAGGCCAGCATGACTAAACAGCTTCTGGTGCAACAGGACACTGTGACAGAAAACCAGTGTGCACAGAAACGCTGTTTACCTTCCCACTGCAGCGGTACCTATTTATCTACTTGTACTGGCATGCTTTCGAATTGCTAGTGTGGTGTAGAGCCAGTGTGGTGTAGTGGTTAAGAGTGGTAGACTCATAATCTGGGGAACCGGGTTCGTGTCTCCGCTCCTCCACATGCAGCTGCTGGGTGACCTTGGGCTAGTCACACTTCTCTGAAGTCTCTCAGCCCCACTCACCTCACAGAGTGTTTGTTGTGGGGGAGGAAGGGAAAGGAGAATGTTAGCCGCTTTGAGACTCCTTCAGGTAGTGAAAAGCAGGATATCAAATCCAAACTCTTCTTGTTCTAGATTGGCAGA
Source organism: Lacerta viridis (assembly GCA_900245905.1). Taxonomy (NCBI): domain Eukaryota; kingdom Metazoa; phylum Chordata; class Lepidosauria; order Squamata; family Lacertidae; genus Lacerta; species Lacerta viridis. The sequence continues at coordinate 66,781 of OFHU01004300.1, forward strand.
AGCTGGGACAGAGCAATGGAAGCTCACTCTGTTGCGGGGATTCAAACTGCCCACCTTCCGATTGGCAAGCCCAAGAGGCTGAGTGGTTTAGACCACAGCACCAGCCACGCAGATGTTGTACCACTAAGCCATGGTCCTTCCCCAATTAGTTGAGAAAGTCTTATGAAGTAGCTTATAAAGATCAGTAATGAGACTGACTGTCCTCAGGCTTATAGTTTACAAGACACTGCACAAAATGAGAAGGGATTGAGAAGGAAAAAGTTTAGAAAAGGGGGCCCAGACAGTAGTTATTTGTTGCAAAGATGTGATTGCAAACAGCTGGAATGGGAAGAATAAGAGGAAGTGTGAAAAGGAGAAAGTGTGAGACCTTGGATTTATCAGCACCATGCTCTAACCAGCTGAGCTATCTACCAGGTGACAGTTGATGAAGGGAGAAGCCTGATGAAGCTGAACTCTCATTGGAGTGCATGGAGTGACTCTGCTTACTTTCTCTACCTTTGCTGTAGTTTGAAGGAATGACTGATGCCAGGTTGCAGCTGATGATGGAAGGGGGAACCCAGTAAAGCTAGTCTCTCAGCTGAGTCAATGGAGTCGCTCTGCTTGCTCTCTCCCTCTCTGCCACAGCATGATGGAATGACTGTTGCCAGCTGACAGTTCCTGGAGGGAGGAGCTTGATGGTGTTGGACTCTCAGCAGAACTGATGGTGGTCCTTCTCTCCTTCTGCTGGAGCCTAATAGAATGAAGCCAGTGCTGTCCCACTCTCATCGACTGCAGCTCTGCAAGATCTCAGGCACAGGCATTTCATAGCCCTGGGTGACCCAGAGGTAGGCCATCCTGTTTCACTGCCAGAAGCAAAACAGAAGATGCCTTCTGCCACCCCCACGACCTCCAACACCCTTCTGATGAAGCCTCGCTTACCCCTGCAGGTTCTCCTTGCCTCTCTGGTGGTGGCAGGGCTGGTGGGGCACCCAGGAGAGGGGCCACCCCATGGGATTCTGCCACCCAAGGCAACATCCTCAGTTCACCTCTTAGACAGCCCAGCCCCGGGGAGACCTATATTCAAATCCACATTCAGCTGTGAATCTCACTAGGTGACCTCGGGCCAGGCATTATCTCTTCACCTAATGCATCATAGGTAGGAATGAAAGAGAATTTTGATTCAGTTCACACTGAAAGGTGAACGTGCCAAATCTGCAGTTTCCGAAACCATCTGAGAACCAAAGCACAACCACCCTTACAAATTTGCACTTCTCCGAATTTTGCAATGAAGTTCTCCAGCCAGGAAATGTGTTCAGAAATATTGCGGTAAAGTGTGCGTGAAAATGCATTTTTATATTAATGAAAATAACATCATACAAAAATGCTTTCTGTTAGAGGAAATTAGTTTGCAAAAAAAAATGTGTGTATCACGCAAAATTGCATAGAATAATGTACTTATCTGGAGAAATTTGCATGAAAATGATAATGAATTTTCTTGATGACTATTTTTTTGATTAATGCAAGCAAACATGGGAAAGTGGAAAACTGAACTTAAAACTGGACAAATGAGAAACTGGAAGAACCTAAAACTGAAATAGTAATCCACCCCTAAGCATAGGGTGGTTGTGATAATAGAATGAGGGCTATAACCACATACATTTGCCTTGTCTGAATGTGCTTGTTTGGATGTGTGGTATAAAGTGTAACATACAAATATCAAGATTTTGCCACTGAATATCCGTTGCTGGGAGGCAAGAGTGCAAGAGGGAAGGTGCCCACATTTCATATTTCTGCACTTCCCCCAAGGCATCTACCAGGCCACTGTGGGAAACAGGATACTTGCCTAGGGTGGATTATTTTTCTAATTCAGCTGGGATCTTTTTTTTATGCAAAGTTCATAATGATGACTCCAATGCAAGCAATTACAATACGACAAACAGACAATTATTCCATCAGGTGCGTAAGTAAACACTTGAGACACAAAGAGACTTGTGTTTATGCAAATCCTCTTAGTAATCAAGGACGCTGGGAATGAAAGACATGGAATATTCCTAAACAAAATTATCTTTCGGATGGGATCCTGCCACAGTAGGAGCACTGCTTGCATAGGAAGATTTGGTGCCAGAAAGCTTGAGCAACTGCACTATTAAGGGAAACACAGCCCTAATAAATTAGAAGGGAGTTTTCAATCAGTCGTAAAACTGAAGATGGGACACATCCTTCCTAAATTCTGTTGACGATGTAAGAGAAGGAAAAGTCCTCAGATGGGAGGAATTGTTGCAGGAGACGCAATAGATTTGCTTGTTTGCTTCGTTCTTATGAAGGGCTACATCTGGGCCCAATGCGCTGTATGTGGATTAGATCCTTCCACCCACTTGCGAAAAAAAGGTACAGATCTGCATAAAATTTGCATATGCAGATTTGCACATGCAAATGCATGTACTCTTTTTGCTGGGGGAGTGGAGAGCCCCAAAATAAATCAGTGGCCACACACAAGAGAGTAAATGTATGACGGACAGAATGGGAGCAGGTTAAGCTTTCCCCAGAGCTAGAAGGGGTTTGACCCATTGAATTTCTGCCTGCCACACAGCTTTTAAAGGCATGATAACCCTGCTTCCCCCCCCCAAAAAAAGTCAACCCTAAACCAAAGCCTAGGTCATAATTGTGTGCCCACTTACCTAGGAGTGACCCACATTAAACGCAAAGAGACTTACTTCTGAGTAGAACTGTTGAGCAGCTAAAATCAAGTGAAAAGCAGATATATATTTTGTATCTGAAGATGAGCCAACTTCTAAGGGACTGGAGGAGAGGACACGGCAGTTGGCAGGAGCTGGTGTGACCAAAGCGAAGCCCCAAGGGCTCCCCACAAACATTAGGCCACCATTTTGAGAAGGGTTTACCACCTCAATCCTAGAGTTGGCCCTGGGAAGAGTCAATTGAATTACCGTATTTTTCCATCTATATGACGCCCCCATGTATAAGACGCCTCCTATTTGGGGGGACCCAGATTTAAGAAAATGGGGGGAGGGGAGAGATGGCCCTTTGTATAAGACGCCCCCTATTTTTTTTTACAATTTTTTAAAAGGAAAAAAATACCTAGTCTTACACATGGAAAAATACGGTAAATGTGAGTGTTGGTAAATGAAGGCAAGGGCCGTAAGGGCAATGATGGAAAACGCTGCTGATCAGAAATAGCCAGAGGGACAAAACAGCACTGAAAGAGCACAAAGGCTTGGTGAGATGAGTGTTTGCTGGGCAGAAAAAGAGCTCTATTTGAGGGAAAGTGCTGGGGAACTGAACAAAGGACATTGCTGCACCGTATGCAGCTGTAATAAAAACTATGTTTAAAAATCAATGCTTGCCTGCAAAATATATATATATATATATATATATATATATATATATATATATATATATAATGATGTATCTTGCTTCAATTGCTCAGGGAGGCTTAAACTGTCACACTTCTAAATCTCGCTAAAAGCAAGTTTCTTTGTAGTGCTCAGCTCCTCCTGGTGCATATTTCTCTCACACAGTGTGAAAAAAAAAATATATTAAAGATTTCTCTCCCCCTAAGGGGGAAATTTACCCTATTTCTCCAGTGTAACCAACTGTTCTCAACATCCTAGCCATCGTCTACCACACAATGGGAGCAGCTTGTGGTCAGATTCTTTCATCTTGCTTGATTATTTTCACCTGCTGGAACTGGGCAAATGCAACCAGCCTTGAAATATACTCGGAGTCAAGTGCGACATCTTCAGGTGCAAGGAGAGTCCGGGCGATTTCTAACGTCTCCTCTCCGCAGACGCTGAAGAATATCGCCCTCTTCTTGGTGTCGTTGGTGACCCCTTTAGCTTCTAGGAGGAAGGTGAAACGGCTGGCGTACCCTTCCCAGTCTCCCGATGCTGGGTTGAACAATGGGAAGCTTCTGTCAGTTTCCATCTTGAGTTCCTTGGGACCCAGAGGTGAAGCTTGGATACACGGTGCGAGGCAGCAGTGCAGCAAGTGGCGGTGCTGCTGTGCTGTGTGTGGCGGTCAGCTCAGCAGGATCCCATCCTCGTCGCCAGTGAAATATACTCGGAGTCAAGTGTGGATTTCATGCTCTATATTCAGCTCTTAGTAGCAAGGAATGGAAGTTTCCCCAAAACGTTTGCTTTATATACATTATTTACACAATGGGCCCCACGTGACTGGCTAATTCCGGGATACTCCTGTATGCCAATCAGGTTGCGGATTCACTTTCCACCTGGAGCTGGATTGGGTGGCTCCTGCGGACCAATCAGACTGCTGCATTCTGGATCCTATTGTTCTAGGACCAATCAGACTGCTGCATTCTGGATCCTATTGTTCTAGGACCAATCAGACTGCTGCATTCTGAATCCTATTGTTCTAGGACCAATCAGACTGCTGCATTTTGGATCCTATTCAACTCAGTACATAACAAGCCTGTTTGTGATAGCCTCATGACGTACAGACATAAGAAGAAATCTTAAGAATGCCACAGCACTCTGCCCACCTGCGATTCCTGGCAGCTGGTATTCGGAGGCCTACCACCTTTGAGAATGGAGGTAGAACTTAGGCATCATGGCTGATCGCCATGGACGGTGTGCATTTGCCTAATCTGTGCATTTGCCTAATCCTCTTTTAAAGTCATTCAGACTGGTGGTCTACATCTTATGGGAGTAAATGGTGTACACTGTGTGAGCAGCACCATCTTACCCATAGGTGCTAGGGGTGCGGGGCACCTGGGCGCCGGGCTCTCAGGGGCACCAGGCCGAGAGTCTGGGGCCCGAGAGTTGAGTCGGTCGGAGCTCGTGGTGGGCTCTCCTGCTGTGGGCAGCTCTCCACCCCAACCCCCCACCCTCCTGCCCAGCGTCTGACGGCAGAATCATTGTCAAAGTGAGTGGGCGCTCCGGGTCCCTGGACAGGCTTTCGCGAGCTGCCCACAGAGGGTTACCATTTGGGTGCCCAGCGTCCGCCAGCCTTAACTTTCCTCCTTCCCTTTCTCTGCCTCCCAAATTTTAGATGCCTTGCTGGAGATAGAGGGTAACATGTGAGCAGAGAGGGCAACACAGGCGGCAGAGAATTTGGCTCAGTGGAGTCCCTGACCATTTTATTTGATTTACATGTTGTCCTCTGTCTCCAGCAAGGCGCCTAAAATTTGGGAGGCAGAGAAAGAGAAAGAAGAAAGTTAAGGCTGGTGGCCATATAGCTAAAGCTATGGTTTTCCCAGTAGTGATGTATGGAAGTGGGAGCTGGACCATAAAGAAGGCTGATCGCCGAAGAATTGATGCTTTTGAATTATGGTGCTGGAGGAGACTCTTGAGAGTCCCATGGACTGCAAGAAGATCAAACCTATCCATTCTTAAGGAAATCAGCCCTGAGTGCTCACTGGAAGGACAGATCCTGAAGCTGAGGCTCCAATACTTTGGCCACCTCATGAGAAGAGAAGACTCCCTGGAAAAGACCCTGATGTTGGGAAAGATTGAGGGCACAAGGAGAAGGGGACGACAGAGGACGAGATGGTTGGACAGTGTTCTCGAAGCTACTAACATGAGTTTGACCAAACTGCGGGAGGCAGTGGAAGACAGGAGTGCCTGGCGTGCTCTGGTCCATGGTGTCACAAAGAGTCGGACATGACTAAATGACTAAACAACAACAAAGCTGTAATTTTCTATTATTGAAACTATTCCCTCCCCAATCACCCCCCTCCATAAATCTTGGAATGCCTTTTCAAAGACCATAGAACACAAAAGAGCCATCTTCTTGCCAGACTCATTTGACCTTCATGCATCTATTTCAGACAAAATCAGACACATGCTCTGGTCCATGGGGTCACGAAGAGTCGGACACGACTAAACGACTAAACAACAACAACAATAACAACTCACAGGGTCACCATATTCTGCATCCATGCAGAGGCCAAAATGGGATAACTACCATTTTGAGAGCAGGCTTTTGATTTTAATACAGTTCTACAAGAGTTGAAATTGCGGTCCAGAAGTTGGGACCGGAGGGACTAAAGGTAGCTTATTCAAAACCAACTACTAAAGTTATGATTGAGTCAGAACTGGAACCCACTGCCTCCAAAGATTCAAATTACAAGACACAGGAATATCAGAATTTGGGTGTTTGTTTTGACCCTTACCCCAGTTTCTATAGGTGGCAGAAGGCCTAGCAGGTCAGTGCATCTATAAGTTCATAAGTGTTGTATCAGCTTATTTCTTTAGTCCAGCATGTAAATTACCTGAATGCAGAATGAACTGGCTTTGAGGAGAGTGAGTAGATTTAAATCAGCTTTTTTCTCAAAGTGGGTCATACTGCCCCCTTGTGGGGGTGCTGGAACAATCCAACAAGGTGGTATGGTAGTAGTCCTGGGTGCAACTACGGGGTTAAATGAATAAAAATAAGGGGGCAGTGGAAGTGTAAAGAAAGAATAAAAGAAAAGAAAAATTTGGAAAAAAAAGTTTGTAATGTTTCATCTGTTGTGATGACACTTACAGATGTAAAACAGAGTTCAATGTTAGTATGATAGATTTTAATAGCTAATGATATAATTTCAAGCTTCAGTGTGTTTTATTTACAACAGCGTATTTACTATGTTGTAGATACATAAAAGAACACAAATTTGTCACTGCATTTTTCTGTTTGTTTGCTTAAAGAAGGTAGATTTCCAGGGGGTGCTGAGTAATTGCTTTATGAAAAGGGGGTCGGTAGGCCAAATAAGTTTGGAAACCTCTGATTTAAATCAAGCTGAACGACTAGTTCTAATCACAACAAATCAAAAATAAAGGAGAATGCCATTGATGTGAATCAAGTCCCCCACTTACAGAGATCACATATTTCCTGATCAAACATGCATATTAATTGGTTAGTGTAACAATTAAAACATGTTGGTTTGCAACTAAAGAGAGCCTTGATACTCCCTGGGAGCATATTTCAAAACCCTTTTATCATGCTTCCCTCATACCTTCTGCGGCAAAGAACTTTATTTGTTTAGCAGCAAGCAGGTGAAATGGATTTCTGTTTGTGTCTCACTGTATACCATGTAGTGTCATGACTGGACTGAGAGTGGATTTGCAGGTGCCACCAACCAGTTGGTGACATTGTGATGTGAGACGATTGAAAGGTTAGTGGCCCTGCCTGGATGTCAAACTTACCGCCACAGTATGTTAAGAAACGTCACTTAAATAACACAGGTGGAATCTACAGAGAAATGTCCTGATACAGTAAGTCTTTACTGAACAAACTGAACCATAGCATCTGAAGAAGTGTGCATGCACACGAAAGCTCATGCCAAGAACAAACTTAGTTGGTCTCTAAGGTGCTACTGGAAAGATTTTTTATTTTGTTTTGACTATGGCAGACCAACACGGCTACCCACCTGTAACTGAACCATAGCAGTGTATAATCTGAGGAGAAAGAAGCAGAGAGGTTCTGTCTCTCAATTCAGGGCTTGTACATAGCAGAGAGAGATACAACCAAAAATACAGAGAAAATACTCTCTCATAACTGCAATCAGAGGACATGCTACCCCATTGATGATCACGCCACTCACCCTGTTTGCTAAGCAACACCCCTGCTCATCCCAACTACAGGAATCCAAGATGATTTCAAGAGGCTGTGTGTGTGTTTGTGTGTGTGTGTGTACACACAACAGGATATCTCCGACATTCAAGTTTGACTATGAATTAATAGTTTCCCAAGTAGCCAGGTCTCTTAAGTACAGATTAATCCTGTGTTTATTTGTCTTGGTGTTGCATAAGTCCTTTTTTTTTTTCTTGATCCAGCAGCCGGAAGGCAGGTTTAAATCAGCAAACATAAGCACCACAAATAAATCTATTATTCCCTAGTAGGTGCTCAGAGGAATCAAAAACTGAATTAGTTCTTTCAGTGTGCATTGGAATTATTAATGTCATTTCAAATGCAAAGTGCAGGAAATGACACTCCCCCCCCCCGCCTTGTTGACATTTGCCAATCAACATGCACCTGTCATGTTAATAATCTGAGGGTGACAGATTGAGGTCAGACTCTGTTCACTATTCAAGGGCAACAATTAGATCTTTGGAGGATTAGCGCTCAACAGATGAGAGGCCACTGGGGCAAAACTATCACCAATAGTATCCAGATTCCAGACTAAAGGACATCTCATGATAATCCTGCACTGGAGCTGGAGCCAAAGACTAAGATCCACAGCAGGTATGCACAACTTGCTACAACTCAGCCAGGCAGTGTAGTGTCGAGTGAGTCATGGGCAGGAGAACTGGACTCAAATCCCCAATCGGTATGAATATCATTAGGTGGCATCTAAGGATGAGTGAATCTCTCCATTTCAGTTCCTCCTAGTTTCTCATTTTTCCACTCCAAAGTTCAGTTCTCCACATTTCCACATCAATTTGTGATCATCATCTTCATCATCTTTAAAGTCCTCATGAAAATGCATCAGCATTGTAGCATGGATTTCTCCCAATATACACATTTTTGCATGACGTTCTGCAAAGCAATCTCCCTTGATATAATGCCTTTTTGCCTGGATCAGTAATATCTGCATTCTTATGCACGCTTTACCCTAATATATGCATTTTGTGCACATTACTCAGCTGGGGAACTGACGACGGAGTGATGGTGTGAATCCTTAAAATACGAATTCCACTCAAGATAGATGATGATGATTGATTTTAACAGATTTTCTTCATAGGGAATGGAAGCAAGCAAGAAACAATGCGAGCCGTATTATTTCTGGTACACACACAAAAGCACACTTGGTGTTTGCACAGAAAATTCCAAGGCAGGATATCTCAAATTCTAGATCTGCTCCTAAGTGCCCTCTATCCACTCTCTTTCTTGATCCCAGACTGACTATCTGCTTTAACAGACAAATCCCAGCATTCTACCCTCAAGGATATTTGCCCTCCATATTACCTTAATGGGACATCCTCCAAGTTTTTGCCTCCTCGAATCCAGTCACATTCTAGAACACAGTGCATCGTGAGGGTTTTAAAGGTTGCAAGCACCAGCACTTTCAACTGAGCCTGGAAAAGAACAGGTAACCAGTGCAGCTGGTATATGATCACTGTGATGGGCTCTGATTGCCACCCACCCACCAACATTCTGGCTGCTGCATGTTATACAAGCTGTGGTTTTTTAAAACAGTCTGACATAGCGAGCGCTGAAAACTATGTGACTTATGAGCAGCTGAGTGCCAGATTCTCTTTCTCCCAGTGAGACGACACTTGGCAAACCAGCCCAAGCTGATGTTGTTGTTGTTGTTGTTCAGTCGTTCAGTCGTGTCCGACTCTTCGTGACCCCATGGACCAGAGCACGCCAGGCACGCCTATCCTTCACTGCCTCTCGCAGTTTGGCCAAACTCATGTTAGTAGCTTCGAGAACACTGTCCAACCATCTCATCCTCTGTCATCCCCTTCTCCTTGTGCCCTCCATCTTTCCCAACATCAGGGTCTTTTCTAGGGAGTCTTCTCTTCTCATGAGGTGGCCAAAGTACTGGAGCCTCAACTTCAGGATCTGTCCTTCCAGTGAGCACTCAGGGCTGATTTCTTTGAGAATGGATAGGTTTGATCTTCTTGCAGTCCATGGGACTCTCAAGAGTCTCCTCCAGCACCATAATTCAAAAGCATCAATTCTACGGTGATCAGCCTTCTTTATGGTCCAGCTATCTCAATTCCTACAACGTCTTTTAGACATCCGGGGGGGCAATGCTAAGACCAGTGGAAGATCCAAAATGCATACTTGAACATTCAGAGGGAAAGCACCCCAACCTCGGACAAGTTATGCGCCCTCTACTTTGTTGTTGTTCAGTCGTTCAGTCGTGTCTGACTCTTCGTGACCCCATGGACCAGAGCATGCCAGGCACCCCTATCCTCCACTGCCTCCCGCAGTTTGGCCAAACTCATGCTAGTCGCTTCGAGAACACTGCCCAACCATCTCATCCCCTGTTGTCCCCTTCTCGTCGCTGTTGTCTTTGTCCATGGAGTTCTCTTGGCAGGGATACTGGAGTGGCTTGCCAGTTCCTTCTCCAGGGCACCCTCTACTAGGATCAACAAAATGTAAGAACATCAGTGTGGAGAACTAGCCTCATGCCAGGTAGGGGTTAAATGTTCTGACAGTTAGAACCCTCAGGGGCGGGCTTAGCCTCGGTATAAAACACCCCTCCCAGTGGGCAGTAAGGGAGTTAGTTGAAGTGTGGGCAGGAGGAGTTAGAGTTGTTGAGGAGAGTTGAGAGTTGGAGTTGAAGTTGAAGTGTGAGTCAAGAGATAGAGCTGGGCGTTTAGAGTCTTAGGTGGATGTTAGCAGAGAGGATAAAGAGATTGTGACACGTGTTGTTATTGATATTTAGTTAACTATTAGAGGTAATAGGCCGGTAACATTTAGAGGTATTAGGCCGGTATAGGACAACTGTTATAAGCTGTTGAACAACCTTTTATTTATCAGCAACCACAAGCTTTGTACGCAATAAACATCTTTTTAGTTCACAATATCCTCGTCTGTGGTGAATGAAGTAAGCAGGATCCAGCTAGTAGTCTGAAGGGCTGCAGCTGGGGACTGTTTGTCGTTGGTGCAGCACTCATAGACCGTAAAACGTCCGGGGGTGGGCTGTACAGGGCGAAGGGCCCGCGACATTAAAGTGGTGGCAGCGTCGGGACGAAAGATAGTCATAAAGTGGTGGTCACATTGAGATCAAAGATCTAAAGTGTTGGCAAGAAGTGCCAAGGTACAAGAAAGATTTAAGGGTGACGCATTGTGTGAAGTGTGAGGCTTAAAGAGGATTTAAGCAAACTTCTGTGAGACTCTACAATCTAGTCAGGAAGGGGGATCGCATACACCTGGAAAGGGAGAAGGGGAATTCAGAGAGGAATTACCTGGCCCTAGGGTGTGGTGTGATAGCGCCTAAGACTGTGAGATTGTGAGAGAGTTACAAAGATACTTTGCGTTTGAAACTATTTCAGGCAGAAAGGTTTATAGTGAGAGGTCGGAAAAGTACGCTGGACAAAGTGCACTGAGGTAACTTTAGGCGTGACTTTGGACCTAAACTGTGGAAACTGAGCCTGAAGAAATAGTTTAACTGAAACATCCTTGATTTAAGTACAGAAATAATACCACCAAATAAATAGAAAATGCCACCTAGAAAGACTAAAACAGCTCTTAGGGACTCACAAGTAGAAAGCTCTGAAGAAGAAAATGGGGTTTCCCAGATTGAGGAAACCAGTACTGAAACAGTTAACAAAAATCCTGCTGAGGGGACTAGTTTTAAAGCCTCAGAGGAATTTGAGAAATGGAAACTTGAGAAGGAATATAATTTAAAATTCGAGCTAGCGAAATTACAAGCTGAAGCAAAAGAGAGAGAATTAAAGTTACAAGCTGAAGCAAAAGAGAGAGAATTAAATATTGAGAGAGAGAGAGAGAGAGAGGCAAGAGAACTACAAGAGAAAGAAATGAAACTAAAAGAGAAAGAAATGACCTTAAATATTGAAAGAGAACTAAAAGAAAAAGAAATGACCTTAACTATTCAGAGAGAAAGAGAAAGGGAGGAAAGAGAATATTTATTAGAAATGAAAAGACTTGAATTATCAGCTGTAGATAATAGAAACAACAACAATAGTTCCACACAAAATCCTAGCAGGGTGGATTTAAAAAGATTCCCTGACTTCAGAGATAAAGATGATCCTGAAGCGTTTATCATTTCTTTTGAGAGGGCTTGCGAAGATTTTGAAGTAAAAGATGAGGAGAAAATGCAAATACTGAGAGCGCGTATTAGTGGAACATTAACAGAGATTTATTCTCAAATGCCATCTGATCAATCCAAAGATTTTGAAGCATTTAAACAGTTGGTTTATGTCAGGTTCGGAATTACTGCAGAGCAACTGAGACAAAAGTTTAGAACAATAAAAAAATTGCGTGAGGAAACATTTGCTCAACTAGGAGCTAAAACTACAAACTATTTAAACAAGTGGCTAGAACAGGAGGGTGCTGATTCTGTGGCGAAAATAAAAGAGGTGTTCGCATTAGAACAATTTTATGACACGATTAATAGTCATCTGAAGTATTTAATTAAAGAAAGACGACCTAAAACCATCCTGGAAGCTGCTAATCTGGCAGATGAAATAAATGAAATCCGAGAACACGCTTATGATGCCCCAAAATATAAGGACAAACATTGGGAAACAAATAAGTTTAAGAGAATGCAACAGCCCACAAAGTTTACCACAGAAACTGCCAAGAAAATTTTTCCCGCCAATGCAAATGTTCCCCATAACACGCCTATGACAACGGGGGGGACTGAGGGAAAAGTAAATAAATATAGTGAGGGTAAAAGGCCTGAATTAATCTGTTGGCAATGTGGGAGAAAAGGCCATCGACAATTGGACTGTAGAACTGAACTCAGAACTAAGAGTGTAAATAATATCCCTCAGAAGCAGACATATTGTGTCCAAACTGTGGAGACAGAGCCAACTGCCAACATGGTTGCCACGGCAACCGAGGCCCAGTCAGAGGCTCAGGAAATACCAGAGGCCCAAATTGTGAGGTGCTATATAATTCAACAAGATGACATGTTATTACACAAAACAGGAGAAGAAATTTGGGTGAATGGTAAACCATATAAAGGCTTAAAAGACACAGGGTCTCAGATTAGTATTGTACATCCTGATTTATTAAAGCCAGAAGACTTTATTAAAGGCAAAACAATCAGTTTGAAAGGAATATCAAAACAGCCAGAAACCTTGCCAGTAGCATTAGTTAATCTGACATATAAACAATGGTCTGGGAAATGGCAAGTAGCAGTTTCGCCAGAAATCCCAGCTCCAATGTTAATTGGGTGGGATTTACTTGACCATGTACAGAGTGCATTTGTAATAACTAGGGCACAAAAACTGCGACAGTTACCTCAGGAGGAAAGGCCTGATACAATTGTTGAACTGACACAAGATACAAGTTTAGTGCCGGTTACAAATAGTCAAGCAGCTAGTTTTGCAGCCAAGCAGAAACTAGATACAGATTTACAGAAATATTTTCAAGCCACAGCCTTGAATACAGTATTAACCCCTGAAAGCCCTGAGCGGTTTATAGTCAATAATGGGTTGCTATACAGAGAGATTCTTTTAAAGCCTAATAGAGGGGGTAATGAGATCCACAGGCAACTGATAGTACCTACTGAATTTAGAACCAAGATAATACAACATGCACATGGCAGTATCTTTGGAGGTCACTTGGGAATCACCAGAACCAAACAAAGGGTGTCCCAAAATTTCTTTTGGCCTGGGATGGGCAAGCAAATAAAGTTATTTTGTCGAACGTGTCATACTTGCCAATTACAGGGACATGGGCAAGATAAAACGAAAGCACAATTATGCCCCTTGCCCATAATTTCCCAACCTTTCCAACGTTTAGCAATTGATATAATTGGACGACTGCCAAAAGCCAGCCGCAGGGGTCATCATTATTTATTGACTATTGTGGATTTTGCGACTAAGTATCCGGAAGCGATACCGTTACGAAACATAGAGACTGAAACAGTGGCTTCAGCGCTAAAAAGTTATATGTGTCGGCTAGGGTTTGCAGAACAGATCGTGACAGACCTTGGAGCCTCATTTATCTCTAAACTTATGCAGCGTTTGTGGGAGAGGTGTGGGATAAAACATATCACCAGTACCCTTGACCACCCACAGACCAATGGCCTTGTAGCGCGATGTAATGTAGTTGACTACCCATTTAAATTGCAAAACACTCTCAAACGATCACTAGAACTGGCAGGAGAACATTGCAAGGTTGCTCAGCACAAACAGAAAGTTTGGTATGACAAAAGGGCACGTGTGAGATCTTTTGAGCCAGGACAAGATATTTTATTAATCAGACCAGTAAACAGTGACAAGTTACAACTGACATGGGAAGGTCCTTGTAAGATCATTTCAAAAATGAATGATATAAACGATATAATTCAGCATGGTGAAGGGAGGCGGGTCATGCATGTGAATATGATAAACCAAATCAAGTCCCTAAACCATGAACCCAATCTAGACTACAGTAGTCACGTTGTTGAAAAAGCCTGTGATATTGGTAAAGGAGTGTCTACCTGCAATATGACCAGTGACCTATCTGTGAGATCAGTTAGAACAACTAGTCATAGTTACGATAAACCATTCATCAGTTGGAAAGATAGAAAGAAAGACGTACTGGAAGTTATAGCTGGCATGGGGGCCTATCGACTTTCTATGAAAGTGAAAGTGTTTCCTACACTAGAGATTGTGTGGTGGGAAGATGGGTACCCTGCTGCTCATGCAACACAAATAAATGTCCAAAATGAATGTGGTTACACAGCATTAACAGGGCTACCACGTCAAAGGCATAAAAAAGTAGTCTTCAAATTGCTCGAAGTGGGAACTGATAAATCAATACAGACCAAAGATGAACTGACAACAAGGGAGATTGCTATGAGCAATAAGCAATCAGAGCTTTTTAGCCTACTTTCATTAAGTGATCACGCTTGTCTAGAAAGCTTCAGCAAGCTGACTAAAAAAGAAGATATCCACAAACTTCTGAAAATAGTTCCCAGTGCATTTAAAAGCCAGACAACCAGTGTTTATGCAGCTTATGATGACCTGGAGATGTGTGTACAAGTCCGCGAGCTTAAACATTTAACAGAGATCCTGAAGGAGGGAGAGGTTGAACTAAGAGAGCTTTTGACCCTGAGAAACAAGGACTCTACCCAGCTTGGGATCCACAATCGTTACAGACGCCTCGAGTGCAGGGATCGGAATGGGACTGTGTCATCTGGCCGAGGAAGACAGCTTACATCCCATCACGTATGGCAGAGAAAAGACTGGTGCCCAGAGAAAGATACTTCTTGCGACGGTTAAAGACGATAAGGAGCGTGAAAGGATCCTAAACCTCATCGCAGACGCCTTATAATGAAGACCCAAAGACAAAGGTTAATGGACAGTTACGGTTTTTCTTGCAATAAAGACCTAATGCTGCATGAACTATTGTATATAATGTAAGAAACCCAAATATTATGCCAGTATGATATGTGGAGTTAAGGTTAGTAAGCATAGAAAATGTTTGTTTATGTTAATGTTTTAAAACTGTTGTTTGTATCAGAGGGATACTTTGGCTAGTAACTCCTCTGATACAAACCTAAAAAGGAGGGAGGTATGTGGAGAACTAGCCTCATGCCAGGTAGGGGTTAAATGTTCTGACAGTTAGAACCCTCAGGGGCGGGCTTAGCCTCGGTATAAAACACCCCTCCCAGTGGGCAGTAAGGGAGTTAGTTGAAGTGTGGGCAGGAGGAGTTAGAGTTGTTGAGGAGAGTTGAGAGTTGGAGTTGAAGTTGAAGTGTGAGTCAAGAGATAGAGCTGGGAGTTTAGAGTCTTAGGTGGATGTTAGCAGAGAGGATAAAGAGATTGTGACACGTGTTGTTATTGATATTTAGTTAACTATTAGAGGTAATAGGCCGGTAACATTTAGAGGTATTAGGCCGGTATAGGACAACTGTTATAAGCTGTTGAACAACCTTTTATTTATCAGCAACCACAAGCTTTGTACGCAATAAACATCTTTTTAGTTCACAATATCCTCGTCTGTGGTGAATGAAGTAAGCAGGATCCAGCTAGTAGTCTGAAGGGCTGCAGCTGGGGACTGTTTGTCGTTGGTGCAGCACTCATAGACCGTAAAACGTCCGGGGGTGGGCTGTACAGGGCGAAGGGCGACCCGCTGGATCAGGCCAATGGTCCACCTGATCCAGCATCCACTTCTCTCAGTATCCAACCAGATGCCTATGGGATGCTCGCAAGCAGGATCCAAGCAAAACAGCACTCTAACATCTGGCAGTTTCCAGCAGCTGGTATTCTAAAGCATGCAGCATCCATTCATGGAGACAGAACGTTGTCGTCATCATCATCATCATCATCATCACTAGTAGCCACTGATGGCCTGGGTGGCATCCAGCTACACAGTTGCACTAGTAAGAGGTATTTAGGCTATGCAACAGAAGTCCCCTGTCCTCTCCTCTCCCTGTGCAACCCCCCCCCCAACAACACCTAAATCTGTTATGGATTTCCCTCAACCCTCCAGAGCAGATCTAGGGAAGCTTAGAGGGAGGAGGGAGAATGGAGAAGTTCAATTGTGCAGGTAAAACTCTTTGCACTAGGGGAACAGTTTAGTTGGATGTCAACCATATTTTTTTGTAGCAGGGTGGAGAACCTGGAGAGTCCTAAGTGCAAATTTTGCATTCCTGTTCTAAAAAAAATGTGTTTGATCTATGCTCCCTGTGTCCCCCCTCCACTGCACTACTGGTTGTATTATGTTGTCTTGAGCCCTTTGGAAGAAGGTCAGAATTAACATGGGAGTAATCATAAGGAAATCAGCCTTCTGCAGCTCATATGAATGGGCCTTTTATTGATAGACCCATATTCTGTTCTAGACAAAGCAGCAAACCCAGTATATTTATGGATGCTCCAGTGTTCCACCGTACAGAAACAGTGAGCTGTATCAAGCTCCAAAGTTCACAAATGGTGCAGCCCTCCTGGAATTCTTCCACCCTCAGATTTTAGAGTTCTGAAAGAAATGCCTGCTCTTGCTTTCTGAAGGGAAACCATGTATTAGGGATCCTCCATTGTTCCATTGTTAATTTTGTACAGAGTTCTGTATTTTGCCACTGGTCCTCTAGACCTGTTGCCATCTTTCCTAAAGCATGGTTAGGGGACCTGTGTTTCTCTTTAAGTTGTCAGACTCCAATTCCCATCAGCACCAGCCAGCATGGCAAATGATCAAGGGTGATGGGAGTGGTAGTAAAATAAAAAAAATTCCCCATGCCTGTCCTAAAACACCCTAATAGAATGGGGAGTTGAGTGAGCTCTTATCAATGGGAAAAAACATCTAGGAGTGATTGTGTCAGCCATCAGAAACATTCCCCCCCCCTTCAGAAGTCAGCCAAAGCTCTGCAAGGTCTAACAGTCAGGGGTAGTTTGATGACTGCCAAGGTAGTTCGTTGCTACGGAAGATCACTTCCCTGTTCGTCAAAACTGTTATGTTCTTTGGGGATGTCTGTGTGAATTTTGCAATCAGAGTTGTGTAAAGGTTCACCCCAGTTCTTACAGCTGGCCTTTGCTTTCTACAAACGGGTCATGTTGCTCTTGGCTTTCTGAAAAGGAAGGTGAAGAACACACAAATAGTCCCCAAGCCAAAACTTTGTGTACAAAACGAAGAATGAAAAATCTCACAGGACAAACGGCATGAGAAAGCGTCAAATACATTTTTTCCTGTTGGAGCGGATAAGGGTACTGCAAAGTTCATCGGAAGGTTAGAGCTGTTGAGAGAGGTTTAGACAAATTCATGTAGGTTATGTCTATCAATAGCTGCCTACTAGTCATGATCAGAGATTAGCAATTTTGATTTTTCTGTTTCTCATTTATCCAAATTTAAGTTCAGCTCTCCACATTTCCACAACAGACTGCACCGGATGTAACATACTCCCAGCGCAGTTCCACTTCTGAAGTTCAAATCCTTTATAGAAAGCGAGGGAGAAATGCTTCAATGCTTTGTACATGTGCCATGTCAGGAAGATTTGGGACAGTCTCAAACAAAGATGTGGTCTCCCAAGCCCACATTCCCAGCATGTTCACACACACACACACACACACACACACACACACTTCACACTTGCTTAGTTATGACCACAAAATGGAAGATGGCCGGATCCCCATGCTCTACAGGGAACTGGCTTCAGGCACCAGGTCTGTTGGCAGACCAACTCTGCATTACAAAGATGTCTGTAAATGTGACACAAAGGTTGGCAACATCAACCCCACCAAATGGGAATTCCTTGCAGATGACCACAGTGCCTGGAGATAGATTGTCAGGTCATGCATCCACAGCAGTGACCAGAGGAGGAATGACTGCATCTGAAGCATCACAACCAGACTTCTTCATCTGCTCCAGCGGCAACAAAACATGTTTCTCCCATGTCATTCTCTACAGCCACAGCAGGAACTGTAGCCTTCCAACAGTCTGACTTCACCCAAAAATATGCACTCCACCATTGTCTCCTGGGATAGTCAACCAGCTTTGGAGCTTTCACGATTACAAAAACAGACTGGAAGTGTCCAGGCCTGGTGAAATCTCAGAAGCCAGAGATTTCTCCTATGTTATCTTTTTTAGTCCTGTACATGAATTTTTCCCTTCTCTGTGCCTTTCAGAGCCAGAATGCATTCTGCAGAAGAGCATCAACTTCGGAAATAATTATGAACTAATTCTGAAATAATTATGGCTGCCAGCAGTCGGCTACAGCAGAGAACCTGTGTCCCTCCAGAACTTTCTGTACTGCAAATCCCTGACTATTGACCATGCTGGCTGGGGCAGATGTTGCTAGACTACAGATCCCATCACCCCTGACAATTGGCCATGCTGGCTGGGAGCTATATTCCACCAACATCAAGAGGGCTGCAGATTCCCCGGCAGATGATGTACATGTATCTGTCAAATGATGCCTATCTATACCACGGCACAGAGCGAATATTTATGGACTGCATGGAGAAGTCAGGGGTACGGCCATAGCTCCAAACCAATAAAGGTAAATAATCAGGTTCTGCTAGCTTCATCATTTGCTGATTTCATGCTATTATTCTAATGCTCCAGGCTCAGCTACGTGGATCTTGTTTCTCAGCGCAAGCAGTCAAACTGTAGCACTTGCACACATTCCCGCACACCAACACACACACAGACTCTTCCATTTTTAGCCAAGCCAGCTGCAGCTAGACAAGTGTATAATAACAATGATTAGCCACCCATGGAAATTATAAGACCATTTGGGGAACAAACTTTGCGGTGTTGGCGTTAGGGACGTTGTGTTCCGCCATAAAGAGTGGTCAGGCATTCAAGATGCCCAGGGCACAGCCCCAAACATTGTGAGCCGCTTCCAAACTCCTTTACCAAGCATTCCTGGGCAAAGATATCAGCCTTTGAGCAGCTGCCCAGATCGCACACACAAATGCACCGGCTTATTCCTCCCTTATTGCTGATAAAGATTTCATTTGATGTTTTGAGCCGTAATCTTTTAGAGAGACGGCAGATTACAGCTGCGGTTGCTGGCAGAAAAATCCCTTCCCCTCTTCAATAAGGAGAGTAAGTTCAAGCCTGGTGTGCAAATTTCATTTACTTGATTGGCAAAGCCCAGGGGGGTCCAGGAAGGCACACGGCCCTGATCACACTGCGTAGTGTGGTGGCCACATAACTCCTGGAAAAGCTGGCAGTATAGGATACAGGCCAGTCCCTAAACTCCTGCCTTTAGCGAGTCTGAAAGACAGGGCCAGACACATAGAATAAGGCATGGCTCTTGAAAATATGGGGCATTAGCCTTCATCCTAGTGGATGCGTCCTCAGGGCATCCATTAAAAGGAGCCAGTTGCTCACTAAAACCCCCCTGATTTCAATGGGACACACACTGTGATGAGGGATTGGTTGCTCCCCCCCCCCTGTGAGGGAAACAGGGGTCTCCTAATAACTCTGAGCACCCTTAACAAACTACAGCTCCCAGAATTCTTTGTGGGGAACCATGGCTGTTTAAAGTGGTACCATGGCACTTTAAATGCAGGGTGTGAATGTGGCCTGAATCCCGAGGGGGTTTCTATGGACTGTACCACTCCATACTGCAGAGCGGGGAGAAGCCTTCAATGCTCCCAGCTGTTAAAAGGAAAAGGACCCCTGACCATTAGGTCCAGTCGTGTCCGACTCTGGGGTTGCGCGCTCATCTCGCTCTATAGGCCGAAGGGAGCCGGCGTTTGTCCGCAGACAGCTTCCGGGTCATGTGGCCAGCATGACTAAGCCGCTTCTGGCGAACCAGAGCAGCACACAGAAACGCCGTTTACCTTCCCGCCAGAGCGGTACCTATTTATCTACTTGCACTTTGACATGCTTTCGAACTGCTAGGTGGGCAGGAGCTGGGACCGAGCAACGGGAGCTCACCCCGTCGCAGGGATTCGAACCGCCGACCTTCTGCTCGGCAAGCCCTAGGCTCTGTGGTTTAACCCTTGTGGTAGGGGAACAGTTCTAACATAGTGTGTTGTTTCCTTGTTAGTTTTGTCCTTTCCAGGGACTTTCTTCTTTATGTATGCAAAAAAAATGTGATTCTTCCCACCTGCATTCTGAGGTGGTACAGTCCAGTTCAGTAGCAGCAGGTATGGTGGGTTAGAGCGGAAAATCTGACACCACTGTTACTTACCTGTATGAGGCTGCATCCAGGTTGGGGTTGTGTAATTGAACCCGTGGGACTGCCAATCTGGTGCTCCTGCTGCACCTGCAAGATCCCCACCTCACCCCAGACCACCCCCTCCCCAAACCTGATGGCCCCCATGTCTGCTTTACATGGAAGTCTTGACAATGAAATGCATTTGAATAAATGCAGACCGTGGGGATTTCGATGTTTCAGTTTTGTTGGTGTTTTTTCACCGCATTAGCATGAACTGATTTGATTCTGTAGAGGCAAATTAACAACAGAAGTAAACCACCACCAATTCATTTCTTCCTATTAAAAAAAAAAAAAAAACAGGCAGGATGTACTGCCACATTTAAATATCTTTTTCCCCTGCTCAAGATATCTATTGCTTTGCAAAACACTAGGTGTTTTAGAAATCACTGGTTGCAAGTCTGGATTAAATTGCATTCTTCTAGTAATACAGGCATAACACAACCATATGCTTAAAAAAAACATGCTCTTATTCACTTCCTTATGGTATGTCCTTATAAATATCTTTGTGAAACAATGTATGGCTTAAAGGTAAAGGTAAAGGGACTCCTGATCATTATGTCCAGTCGCGGACGACTCTGGGGTGGTGGTGCTCATCTCGCTTTACTGGCCGAGGGAGCCGGCGTACAGCTTCCGGGTCATGTGGCCAGCATGACTAAGCTGCTTCTGGCAAACCAGAGCAGTGCACGGAAATGCTGTTTACCTTCCCGCCGGGGCGGTACCTATTTATCTACTTGCACTCCATGCTTTCGAACTGCTAGCTTGGCAAAAGCAGGGACTGAGCAACGGGAGCTCACCCCGTCGTGGGGATTCGAACCACCGACCTTCTGATCAGCAAGCCCTAGGCTCTGTGGTTTAATCCACAGCACCACCCACATCCCAATATACGGCTTACTGGACCTTAAAGATTCTTCTTGCTTCTCCTCAAGGTACATGTTCCAGTGATTTCTTGGTAGCTCTATATACTCTGTGTGCTTAAAACGAACCAAAAAATCAAAAATCCATATCAAAAGCCTATCAGCTGGCATGAAATTCACTGCCTGTTATACTTTAAAAGAATAGATAGATAGATAGATAGATAGATAGATAGATAGATAGATAATGTACAGGTGGTATCTAACGCCAAATAAATTGGCCACATTTATGTATAAAAAATGTGTCAAGTTGGAAATGTAAACATACAGAAGGGTTATTGTTATGTACTGAGTTGAATAGGATCCAAACTGCAGCAGTCTGATTGGTCCTAGAACAATAGGATTGAGATTGCAGCAGTCTGATTGGTCCCAGAACAATAGGATTGAGATTGCAGCAGTCTGATTGGTCTGCAGGAGCCACCCAATCCAGCTCCAGGTGGAAGTGAATCCGCACTCTGATTGGCATACAGGAGTATCCCGGAATTAGCCAATCACGTGGGGCCCATTGTGTAAATAGTGTATATAAAGCAAACGTTTTGGGGGAACTACATTCCTCACTACTATGAGCTGAATAAAGAGCATGAAAGTCACACTGGACTCCGAGTATCTTTCACTGGCGACGAGGATGGGATCCCGCTGAGCTGACTGCCACACACAGCACCGCAGCAACGCCACCTGCCGCACAGCTGCCTCGCACCGTGTATCCAGGCTTCAGCTCCGGGTCCCAAGGAACTCAAGATGGCAACGGACAGCAGCTTCTCGCCATTCAACCCAGCATCAGGAGACTGGGAAGGATACGCCACCCGTTTCACCTTTCTTCTAGAAGCTAAAGGGGTCACCAACGATGCCAAGAAGAGGGCGATGTCACACTGGACTCCGAGTATCTTTCAGTTATTCTTTCATATGTGGTAGACAAGTGAAAAATGTCCATTCTACAGTGTTGTTTTGGTGCCCCCTGCAGCATGGCGTCCATAGCGACAACACCAGTTAGGTCACCCTCAACCCACCTCTGGGTCACGCGAAGCTCTAGGATGATTGTAGGAAAATGGAAGGAATTGAACCTTGGGAAGGAATAAGATGAAGAGAGACACACAAGGATGTTTCTGATGCTTCACATTATTGATTTATTTGCCTTACTTTCCATTACTTGTGTCAAGGAGCTCAGAGTGTGTTAAAATAAACCTCTTATTTATTTCTGTTCTGTGGTTTCCCATAAACTTGACAGCTCCAGCTAGGAAGACACACAACACAGATTTATTAAGTCCTTGATGGGCTGCCTTGGGCTTGGGTGCATTGTATCTTGTGTAGGTCTAGGTTCAGCCAAGAAACAATGGTTTGCCCGGGTTATCTAGTGAGCCCTGTGGCTCAGCATTGGCTTGGACTTTAACTCTCCACTTTCAAACCTCCTCTCGTTGCCCTATATTCCATGGGGCACCACCCACCCAGAACCAGATTCTGAGCATAGATGGTTTGGGAGATATCGTGCCTTCCCTCAAAGAGGGCACGTGTGGCGGTGCAACCTGGCAACCAAACCCTGTGTTGTGGGTGGGTACGATTGGATAGCCACAACACCCTATTGGTAGGTCCCTTGTTGCTGGGCTGAATCAGGCCAATGGGATGCTAGCCAAATGGATCAAGGGACCTATATATGTCTATGCGCATGACCCAGAGCTTCCTCTTTTGGTCAGTGCATCGGAACACCTGCCCACCTCTCCCTAATTTTAGGGCTTGCACGCTTGACCTTACTATGCCGTCGTCTGTCATCTGTCATCGGGACAGGGGCACGGCAGGAATTTTCCCCACTTGGCTCATTGACTGGTGCCATTTGGGTTTCGCCTGCCGTGTAGCAAATCGTCACAACTTGTAAGGTTGCGGATAGGCTCTGGTTCAGGTGATAGGGATGGGGGAGTGCTCTCGCCATCGCTATGTGAAGGGTATTCTGTTAAAGGAATCCAGGGACTCAATGGTTTGGTCAACCCTGTGTGGGGGTTGTGCCCATACCAGAGTCCAGGGGGACATCTGCGTGGTGGACTAGCCTGTCCCCGGCTTTCCGCTGTGCTCAGGATGTTCACCCTACGCTGACCTATGCTGGTGCCCTGGGTCAGCGCTACCTTTTTGATATATTTCAAAAATTGTAAATCCTGCAACAGTGCAGGGAGCTAGTCGAACCAGAGCCTATGCAACCACCCACTTGCTGTAATCAATAAATTTGTGACCTAAATTCTGCCAAAAACCAAACCAAAAATTTGAGTCTTGTCTGAATTTATTTAAGGGGAAGGTTTAAAGGTCTAAACACGCAACGGTTTAGATCTGTTGTTGGGAAGGAGAGAGGTAGGGGGGAACCACCTGAGTGTGCCCTACCAGAAGTGGAAGAAGGTAGCAAAGAAAACACAAAGAGTGACTGGGGAAAGTTTTGTGGAAAATACAGCAGCTGCAATAATAGGGAAGTAGCCTGAAGGGAAGGCATCACGCCAGGAGCTTCTAATAGGAGACAAACAGAAGTTGTCTAATGGGAGACAAACAGAATAAGCCAGGGGAAGGGGAAAGAGTTAAATAAATGTTAGAAAGCAAGGTGCTCACTTAGTTTTTAAAGCCCTTAACAATTTAGGGATCATCCGCGCTTCCTTTTGTGTCATGCTTTCCAGGAACAGCTCTGCATTTTCCCGGTCTGCTGTGTCTGAGCAGTTTTTTTTTTTGTTGTTGTTTTGCCGCTGAATCAGAACAAGCAGCAATCGGGTTTTCCATGGATTGACGTTTGTTCCGAATCAGCTGCAAATGACGGGTTTTCCCAGGGAAAGTGATAGTGGCCAGAGGGGAACACCCAGACATAGACCTAGAAAGTACAGACTTGTGCCTGGAAAGTGTAGCGGGAAAGGAAGTCTAGAAGTCTAGAGCAATTTTATGCACAACTCGCTGTGAAAAGATTCAGGAACTAGAAAATAATAATAATAATAATAATAATAATAATAATAATAATAATAATTTTTCTTTCTATTCCGCCCTTCCCGATCCAAAAACCGGGCTCAGGGCGGCTAAGAACAAATATAAGACAATGAATAAAACAACTTAAAAACAGCATAAAAACAAAAATAAAAACAAAGAAAGTAGTTAAAACTGTGGAACTCCCTCCCACAGGAAGTACTGATGGCCGCAGCCTAAATAGCTTTAAAAGAGAATTAGATAAATTCGTGGAGGAGAGGGCTATTGGTGGCTTCTAGCTCACACCCTCCAACATTTCTCTGGTGTCTTATTTAATAATAATAATAATAATAATAATAATAATAATAATAATGTTGCTATTTATACCCCAACCATCTGACTAGGTTGGCCCAGCCACTCTGGGTGGCTTTCAACACATCTATCTATAAACATAATAAAACATTAAACATTAAAAAAAAACCTTCCCTATACAAGGGCTGGCTTCAGATGACTCAGGGATCAGATAGCTCCATAGCCTCCAACATTTGTCTTTTGAAAACAGAGACTTCCTAAGGAAAATGGAGCGTTCTGGAATCAAATCAGAAACCGGGACTGCTTCTGTAAATCTGGGTGCAAAATTGTGCAATATCATAGCATCCAAAATGGCTACTGTTCTTTCACAAGGGAAAAAAATGGGAAGTCCCAATTTTTTTTCTGGGACATTTGCGTAGGGTTGATATAATTCAAAAATTGTAAATCCGGACACAAAAGTTGTTGAACTTTTTTTTTGAGGGGGGGACCCACCCTATTAACTGGGACCTCATGGTGAATGGTGAGTGAGAAACCTAAATAACTAATAAGAGTATTGCCCAATTATTGGGTTTGGAAATTTCTAAATGGGCCAATGCAGATATCTTTGTTGTTGTTGTTTTTTATAGAAAAGATGTAACAGCATTCTTTGTCATGAACTAAATGTGCAGACAATGACAATGAGGTTTGCAGCTGGAACCTGAAGGAGGAGAAAAGCAAGCCTCTGGGAACGAAAGATCTCTGTCTGTTTCCAAGGCACAGCCAATTAATCTGTAATAAAATGGCCATAATAGTTTGTGTTTATCTGACATAATTGGCCCCAAGGGATCATATTAAGGACTTGCCGAATTGAAATATATGAGGAGGAAGCCTCTGAAAAGGCAGGTCGGAAATTTGATGGCTGGAAATCTCTCTGTGGTGTTAGAGATGGGGACAAGCAGATTAATTAATCCGCCATGTCCTCAAAGCACCCATTCATCTGCACTTTTACACCATTAGGCTGAAGAGCGATTCTCACTGCCGCAATCTTATCACTTAGCTGGGCAGAAGTTTTGCTGAACTCAGATGGGCTTGCTCAGCGAAGACATGCATAGGAATGCACTATAAAAACTGAAAAATACCCCTGCCATGGCTTGAATCAATGTCAATCAATTAAATTTAAACAGAATACTGTTTTCAGTGTGTATGTGTGTGTGCGCGCATACGTTTTTGTTCTTGAGTTAATGATCTTTTATTATGTTTTTATGGACAGGGTATAAATAATTAAATTCATCATCATCATCAACATCATCATCATCTTGGAAGATTACTACTGTTGCTTATTTGGAAGGACTGCTCTATCCCATACCTTCTCATGGAAGGATGGGCAAGAATCCATCTCCTTCCTCATGTAAAAGGCTTTTTATACCAGCCTTTTACATGATTAAAGAAGTGTGGTTCCAGGGTTTTTTGTTTTTAACATTTGTATCTGTCTTCCATGACTCTTGTTGTTCTTCAGTCGTTCAGTCGTGTCCGACTCTTCGTGACCCCATGGACCAGAGCACGCCAGGCACCCCTATCCTCCACTGCCTCCCGCAGTTTGGCCAAACTCATGCCAGTCGCTTCGAGAACACTGTCCAACCATCTCATCCTCTGTCGTCCCCTTCTCCTTGTGCCCTCCATCTTTCCCAACATCAGGGTCTTTTCCAGGGAGTCTTCTCTTCTCATGAGGTGGCCAAAGTATTGGAGCCTCAACTTCAGGATCCAGTGAGCTCCATGACTCTTAGGGTTCCATATCTATCTATATCTATCTATCTATCTATCTATCTATCTATCTATCTATCTATCTAATTAAATTTTCTGTTTTACAATTTAAAGTACGGTACTCATTTTGAAATGCTTAAGTTATCAATGACTCCCTTCTTTTCTTTCCATGGTTCATTGAGACAAGGGCAACCTTTCGAAGTCTCCGGTATTCTCTGTTCCGCTTTCCTCAATAAAGAAACTAGCTGTAAGTTAGCCAAGTGTTTTACTGTCTTTCTCTGATCTGTGAACGACCTGCCCTCCTTGTCTGCCCCTGCCCTGACACAACATGGCCAATGGTCACAGGTGAGGAGCTGGGGTTCAGCAACATCTGGAATGAGGCAGGTTCCCATTCCCTGGAGTGTTGGACAAGGACTGAGGAAGTCCGGACCCAAATCCCTAGTTATGAAATGTTCACTGGGCAACTTCGGGCCATTCATTGCCTCTTAGCCTAGGGATGGCTAAGACATGTGGCTGGACTCCTGATTCCTGCTAGCCCCAGCCAGCCTGACCTAATGGTCAAGGATGATGCAAGTTGGAAGCCAACAACATCTGGAGTGCCACCAATTCCTTCACCATTGCCCTAAAATACCACTTTCTAAACATACCTCACAGGATTGTGGTGAGGATAAGGGGGGAGAGACAAGAGGAACCAGGAATGCCACTCTGAGTTCAATGGTGTTTGGCATGTCTCCTCCTTCTCAGTCTCGTTCTGGGAAATGGTTGCACATGCATCCCAGATTTTACATTGATTCTTCATAAAATTGGGGTATAAATAAAACATAGTTTTGACCACAGTTCACCTGCTGCTTTGCCTTGGCTCCTCCTGTCACACTTTGGTGAAATAGCAAAGAAGACCAGCACCGAAGAAGGCCTGTACTCAGTACTCAGAATGGATTTATGCATTAATTTTTTTTCTGCAGTCTTCTCCGCTGTCCAGGGACTCCACCTGAAGGTTTTCTAGAGTCTGCAGCCAAGAGAAGAAGTGGGAATTGAAAGAGAAGGGCAGCAAAATGATTAAAGAACTGTTGAGCTTGACTTGGGAGCAAAGCGGGTGGCAGGGGGAAGAGAATTAAATAGGTATCACTTGGCCCAATCGAAACTGACAGGTGGGGAGGCTTGCAAAACAGCTGCTTGTATTCTGAGGGTGTAGGTAGGAGAAGAGAAAGGAAGGCTAAAGAAGTGGGAAGTTTAAGTAATCGGAAGGAAACGAAATGCAAGCTGGCACCCAGGAAGATCTGAAGGCAGCCCATCTCTAGCGTGAATCTAAGATAATGAGTGGGTTTTGCATGTGCAACGAAGTTCAGTTGACTCATCGTGTCAATGCTTGGGCTGACTTTAATGGTGTAACAATATACAGATGGGCTGATTCACACATGCTGTTCTCTGTCCTATATGTGAATTTACTCTGCCTTTTTGAGGTGGCTGCTCTGGCAGTGATGGGCTGAGCTGCTGTTATGTCACAGAGAGATGGGGTTGGGCAGACAGTGGGCAGAGCAATCCAACCCCCAACCCCCCCCACCTTATGCCAGGCTGAGTGTGGTAGTATTGGAAGCCAATACTGGTTGCCAAATGAGCAGGCATGTAGGATAGCCATTAGCTGGACTGAAACCAAAAGGCCCCAAATGATGCACTCCGAGGGGGGAGCAGCTGGGATGGTCCTAGATCAGGGGTCAGCAACCTTTTTCAGCCATGGGCCAGTCCACCGTCCCTCAGACCATGTGGTGGGCCGGACTATATTTTGAAAAAAAAAAATGAATTCCTATGCCCCACAAATAACCCAGAGATGCATTTTAAATAAAAGCACACATTCTACTCATGTAAAAACACCAGGCAGGCCCCACAAATAACCCAGAGATGCATTTTAAATAAAAGGACACATTCTACTCATGTAAAAACACGCTGATTCCCAGACTGTCTGCGGGCCGGATTTAGAAGGCGATTGGGCTGGATCCAGCCCCCGGGCCTTAGTTTGGGGACCCCTGTCCTAGATGGTCCTAGATCTGCTGGATCCTGAGCTGGTCTCTCTCCCACTGAAAATAAGTAACTCTCAGTGTTCATGAGGAAATAAAAAAGATGCTCAGAGTTACTTTAGAGGAAAAACCAGAGGTATCTCTACTGAGTATAATAGGTAAAGAAATACCACAAGGCTGCAAAACATTGTTTTTATATGCGACTGCCGCAGCAAGGTTACTTCTCGTGAAAAATTGGAAAGGAAAATATATACCCACAAAGGAGGAATGGATACACAAATTAGCTGAGTTTATAGAACTGGCAAAATTAACTGCAATAATAAGGTACCAATCAAATCAGAAATTAAGACTACAATGGAAATGGTTTGAAGATTATACAGTGGTACCTCAGGTTACAGACACTTCAGGTTACAGACTCCACTAACCCAGAAATAGTACCTCAGGTTAAGAACTTTGCTTGAGGATAAGAACAGAAATCACATGGCAGCAGCGGGAGGCCCCATTAGCTAAAGTGGTACCTCAGGTTAAGAACAGTTTCAGGTTAAGAACAGACCTCCAGAACTAATTAAGTTCTTAACACTCCTCAAAAAATAATATGTTGATATGTTTGGATTAACACTTGTAAAGTCGAGTAAGAATAAATAATAAGTTAAGAGAGTTAAGAAACAAAGATATAAATTGCAATGGGAAATACAATAATATTGTATAAAAGAAGGCGAATGTTGGTGGGAGGGAGTCACAAGGGTGTTTTAATGTTTGCAGTTGGTGTTAGTAGTGTATGTGGAATATTCGTGTTTACCTATTTTTTTGTATCTAAAATAAAATAAAGAAAAGAAAAGAAGTAATTCTCACCCTTTTTTCTGATTGGAGCCAATCAGAATGAAAGGAATCGGCCTTGAAGGATTGACTCCTAGGGTCATTGTGAAGAGGTTCATAGGAAGAACACAGAGGAGCTGTTGTTCTGTCTTCTCCAAAGCTAAGCGCATTGGGACACTGCAGGCACAAAGTGCTTCAGTTTCATGAGAACGGTGTGCAAGTTCCCAGAAAGCAAAACTTAAGTCGTTCCATAAGAAAATAATAGAGCACTCCAAATCATTTCCCAAGCACAGAAAACAGTAGATCTATCTGAAAAGCAAAACCATGGAGATCTGCAATGATTGTTGCAGTGCATGCCTATTTATTTTTATTGTATAACTTAGGTAAAGGTAAAGGGACCCCTGACCATTAGTCCAATCGTGTCCGACTCTGGGGTTGTGGTGCTTATCTCACGTTACTGGCCAAGGGAGCCGGCGTATAGCTTCCGGGTCACGTGGCCAGCATGACTAAGCCGCTTCTGGTGAACCAGAGCAGCGCACGGAAATGCCGTTTACCTTCCCGCCAGAGCGGTACCTATTTATCTACTTGCACTTTGACGTGCTTTCAAACTGCTAGGTGGGCAGGAGCTGGGACCAAGCAATGGGAGCTCACCCTGTCACAGGGATTCGAACCGCCAACCTTCTGATCAGCAAGCCCTAGGCTCTGTGGTTTAACCCACAGCGCCACCCGCGTCCCATTGTATAACCTTAGTATGCTGAATATCCTTATAAGGAGCATGGCTGTGACTATCATGAAGGAACGCTGCTCTTCTGAATTTCCTACTTGCTGGTTAAAACTTTCCTGTTCTAGCAAGTCTTTGTCTCAGGGTTGGCTCCAGATTTTGGAGGGCCCTTGGGCAAGAGGTCCCCTCCCTGGGTATGTCTACCTCCTTACTACAAGCTGCACAAGCTGTTCACCTTCTTCCTCATGATTCTCCCACCTGCTTGCTCATCAGGTAGAGAGCCAAGGAGCAATCGATCAATGGCATCTCCTACCTGCCTGCCTCTGACCACCACACCTTGGCCAGAAGGAAAGATGGGTGGAGAAGTAGGCAGCCCACAATGGGGAAGAGGAGCAACAGGTGCCTGTCGGTGGCCACCCTTCTGCAGGTGTGGGGGCTTTGCCTGTTCCCTAACCATGCCAATCCTTGATGCCAGTTCTCATCTGTTGTGCTGAGCAGATGATTGTTATGTGATGCATCCTGATTTTAGAATTTTTAAAGATCTGCTGAGCTGGTTTCCTTTCCTTATTCCAGAAATTATACATAGCCTTACAGTCATCATGATGTTAATAATCATGCTTTCTACCATTCGCTGCTGATCTTTAGTGGGTCCATCATAATGGATCGGCTAGCGTTTTCAGACTCTCCTTGGGGGTGTGGCTAGGAGAGCTGTCAAAATGAGCTCATGCATTCTTAAATTTAACCACTGCATTGCTGGGTCAATCAATCAATATTAGCCAGAACAGCTGAATGAAAATGCCATGTTCAAAGGCACTGTACCTTTGAACACCACATGCCAGGGGCATATAACAGGGAAGGGCTCTTGCAATATGGGCTTCCTTTCCAGAGGCATCAGTCTAGCTGCTAACAGTCTGGCGGTTTCCTCTCTGCGAGGTGTGAGGTTACCGGGAACCAGGCAGAGGGCCTTCTCGGTGGTGGCGCCCACCCTGTGGAAGGCCCTCCCACCAGATGTCTAGGAAATAAACAACTATCTGACTTTTAGAAGACATCTCAACACAGCCCTGTTTAGGGAAGTTTTTAATGTTTGATGTTTTATTCAGTTTTTAATCTGTTGGGAGATGCCCGAGTGGCTGAAGAAACCCAGACGGATGGGCAGGGTATATTATTATTATTATTATTATTATTATTATTATTATTATTATTAGATTCTGAACTAGATCGGCCCTCCATCTCAACAAACAAGCATCTTCTTATCCTTCCTACTGCTTAAATGCTGGCACTGGTGTAACTCCAAAGTTTAAGTGCAATACTGGTGTATGGCAAGAAGGCTTGCTTTAAATTGCTGCCATTCTGTGTAAGTATCGAATGAAGCCACCTTCATCCGAACAATCTGTCGTTATTAATTTTTTGGCAGGATAGCTACCAAGCAGAAATCATTGTGATTCATCACGGATCACATGGATAGGAATACTCTATCCAATTACAAAACACTAATATAGAAAGAGTCGTTACAGTCTTTCCTTTACTGACTTGCTAATTTTCTTCATTACTCAGATAAGAAGACAACATCGGAATACATTGTCCAATTCTCTCTTCCTGTCTCAAAAGATGGAAGACTAGAATAAGGCATTCTTAGGGAAGTTTGAATATATTAAACTTCTGAATTAACCGTTCCGCATACAAGTTCTCCATAACTACAATTGCCAACTCATTTAGCCTGAAGGGTGGAATCTAGGAAGCATATGTTGCAACACACACACACACACACAGAGAGAGAGAGAGAGAGAGAGAGAGCTTAATTGCTTGATAATTGAAGGAGTGCCATCATAGACTGAACAGGTACATAAGGAACTACCATGCAGTACAAAAATGGAAATAAACCTGGTGGAAGTCAGAGTCCAACAATTTATGAAGTTCCACAGGTTCCCGCATCCCTGTTCTAGTTGAATGGCCTGAACCTTGGGCTTTCTGCATGAAAAGCACATGCCGTACCATTGCTCTCTGGTCCCTCCCCATGTTCCTTGTATACATGAATAAAAACCATGTATCTCATAAAGCCTGGAGACTATGTACCTTATAATGTGATCTCTGTCATCACAGGCTGTAGCTCTATTACTCTTTGTACCCGAGCACATTCTGTTCTGTGTTTACTGTTCCCTATATTAGTGGATCATGAGTGACCATTCAAAGTCAGAAGAAGTCAATGCCTCAGATGCTGTTAGCCTAGGAATTTTTTCCCCCCATGGATGCTTGACCTTCTCTAAGCTCCAGTGATCCCAAAACCTGAGCATATTTTCACCCTTTGAATTAAAACTTAACACGTATTATTTCCAACACTGGAGGCAATAGGAGGCAGCAATGCTTCCAAATGCCAGTTGCTAGAAACCACAGGAGGGGAGAGGGCTCCTGGGTTCAGGTCCTACTTGCAGGTTTCCCTGTGGTTGGCCACTGTAAGAACAGGCTGCTGGACTTGGTGGGCCATTGCCTGATCTAGTTGGTTCTTCATAAATTCTTACAGCCAACAGAGTTACCTAGCTAGAAAGAGTGAACAGTTGACCTCCTCTGTATGTGTGACATAGTGGACAGGATCAGGCCCTATAACTCACCCTGAAGTCTGAGAGCAGGGAGAAGAAGCGGAATCCAAAAACAAAGAAGACTTCTGCAGGCTATAAGCCAGGTGTGCTGATGTTTGTAATACTAATATTGATAATAAATAGTAGTATTAGTGGTGATTTTGGAATCACTTTGAGGGCAGAGACTCCACATCAGTGCGTCTTGAGATTTAGCGCGCTTCAGATTGCACCTTTTGGATGGAAAGCGACTTTGATTCCAAGTGAGCTCGCACTGGTTGTTGCCTGTGAAGTTGGTCGTAAACAGGGTGAGTGGAATCCAACAGGAACCCCCTAGCCACTGGCTCATTCAGATCGATCCCTTTGGGGACAATGTGCGTGTCTTGGGGCTGCTGTTGGTGGTGGGAGGGGGGGGGAGAGATGGTACTTCTTTAAGTGGGCGCACAGGGGAGCGGGAGCAGTAGAGCCTGACGTCACTGGGCCATCAGCTGACCGAGCCGGGCTCTGCCTTTCCCAGTAGAAGCGGCGGCGGCAAGAAGAGCGCTCGCCGCGGCACCAGCTCTTCTGCGCTCCGGATTATCGTTTCCCTCGCTCGCTTGCTCTGATTCCACTCTCGGAGGGCTACCAGGAAATCGCGGCTGCGGTGGACCAGAGCAGGACCCGAGGGCGCCGGAAATGCCCAATCGGCGGAGCTGCTGTTAGCCCAGCAGCTTCCAAAGGGACGGATGGACGGAAGGACGGATGGGGCGCGGAGCAGCGAGGAGTAAACAGCCCCCTCGGGTGGGGTAGGAGGAGCCCTCTGACTTTCCGGGTGCCCCAAACTCCTGCCATCCCGGGGCAGCTGATCTGAAGGGCGGCCCCTTCGCCTCTCTTTCTTTCTTTCTTTTTTTTGGGGGGGTGGGGGTGGGGGCTCCTTGGATCTCATAAAGCATCCCCTCCCCTCGAGGAAGCGGCATGTTAGACTGAAGGCTCCGGTTAGGCTTTGGGGAAGGGGGAGAGGGAGAAGGAAGAAGGCTGGAGAGGGAGGGAGATCGGTTTAAAGCGGCGTGGGAAGCGCAATGAGGACCGTCGCCTAACCATTACGCGCCAAGCGTCAAAGAGATGCCGAGCCAGACATCCCGCCGACGGCTCCTCTCTCCTTCTGCGGGGAAACTTGAAGTCGCCGAGCCGTGAGCCGCCAACCACTGCATCCCCCCACCCCGACTGCTTCCCTTCCCACCGCCAAGCCGGCCATGTCTCGCTGCTGCAAGTCTCCGATCTCCCGAAAGAAAAGGAAAACTCTTTGCATCTTCCTGCGCGGCTGGAGTTTCCCTGGATCGCTCTCGGCGCGCGCTTGGAAAGAGGCGACTCCGGGCCAGCCGCGAGCTCCAGCTCCCTTGACCTTGTCAGCTTCGCACCTGGCCTCCCGCTTGGACCACCGGCAGCCTTGTCAATTTCAGGAGTGAGACCAGCGCCCCGGTTGGGGTCTCCTTGGGCATTTCTCTCCCTTTCGGTTTCTAACCTCCTTCCCATTTCAATCCTCTCGGTTCTTCCTCTTTGTGGCACGGATGGTTGATCCTGATAGGCGACTACGCCGCGGATTATAGAAAACCAGCGATCACCTCTCTCTCGCCCTCTCAGCAGCAGCTATACAGATATCTATATACAAGTACCCGTGTGAAAGGAACAGATCTTCCATCAAGCTCCTAGAACCCTCCAGATGGTCACTTCCCTCTCCCTCTCCTAAGAAGTTGCATGATGTTGTTGTTGCTGTTATTAATGCACCTGTAATATTCTACAATATATACAGATATATATCTTTAAGAAAAACAACCACCCACCTATATCACTATTGCACAGGGCTCTCATTTTTCTTCTGCAAGAAGTCATATCCAATTGATAGACCACATGCTCTGGATTCAGTCTCTGCCGTTTCCAGTTGCAAGGATCTCCGCAGCAGGACTGGGAAGGGTTTGAACCTGGAACCTCAGAGAGCCAATCAGAGGAGGGAGTCCTCAGCTTTGCGGACCAATGGTCTGGCTCATCCTAAGGCAACTTCCAATATCCAGCAGTGCGCCATGCTTTCTGAATGTAGGATGGGAGCCACCAGCCTGCCCTCCTTTGGTTGGCACAGTCTGAAGGGCACTTTTTGCCTCTCTGTGGGTGTCTTTCCCCTCCTTCCCTTTGGATTCTGTGGTGCCAAGCAGGGGCCTACGAGGATGTGGCTTTGATTGCACTGGCCTGGACTTTTGACCACGCCGTTAGCAAGGAGGCCTTCTGTTTCTCAATCTGCTCTTCCCCCCCCCTCCACACCAGCTGTAATAATAACTTGGGGGTCAGGGGTCAGATGCACTTTACAAAGCCAAACCCCCCGTGCAAAGGTCTACCCAGTGCCAAAAGGGCATGGGGAGTCCCCTTTCTTCTGCAATAATTGACTGACCCTTAATCCCCCCCGCCCCGCCTGCCAAGGGGGTAGGGGGCAGCCACCGCCTTTCAATGTGACACACCCTCCCTCTCCTGCTGCTGCTGCTGCCGCCACCACCCCGAGCCACACGATGGAGCTATCCGAGGTGCGCTGCCTGAGCGACAGCGACGAGTTGTACACCATCAACCAGACGCCCCCTAGCAGCGGCGCTCGCTCCCAGCGCCTGCTGTGGCAGACGGCGGTCCGCCACATCACTGAGCAGCGCTTCATCCAGGAGCACAGCGGAGGGAAAGTGCTGGGCTCGGAGGAGTCCTTCTGCTCCAACCACTCCCACCATCCGCGGTCGGCAGGCAAGAGCCTCGGTGGCCACAACAATGGGGGAACCAAAGTCTTCCCGGAGCGCACGAGCAGCAGCGGGGACCTGGGCTTCCTGCACCTCGACTGCGCTCCCAGCAACTCGGACTTCTTCCTCAACTGGGGCTACACGTACCGCGGCGTGATCTTCCCTACCTTGCGCAACTCCTTCAAGTCCCGGGACTTGGAGCGCCTCTACCAACGCTACTTCCTGGGTCAGAGGCGCAAATCTGAGGTGGTGGTGAACATTCTGGATGTGCTCACCAAGCTGACCCTCCTGCTGCTCCACCTCACCTTGGCCTCGGCCCCCATGGACCCCATCAAGGGCATCCTGCTGGGCTTCTTCACGGGCATTGAGGTGGTCATCTGTGCCTTAGTGGTGGTCAGGAAGGATACGACCTCCTACACCTACCTGCAGTACAGTGGGGTGGTCACTTGGGTGGCCATGGCCACACAGATCCTGGCTGCCGGCCTTGGCTGTGGTCTTCTCGGAGATGGCATTGGCTATGTGCTCTTCACGCTCTTCGCCACCTACAGCATGCTGCCTCTGCCCCTCACCTGGGCTATCCTGGCTGGCTTAGTCACCTCCGTTCTGCAACTCGTCATGCAGATGGTGATCCCGAGGCAAACCATGACCTCCATCAACCAGGTATTTCCTGTGGGTCCATCGTTCTTTCTCTCCGAAGTCACCTTTATTGGGGCAACTTGTAAGGGCACATGTTCATCTCCTCCATGAGCTGGGTTACTAAGGCAGCTAGACAACATCATTGAGTAAAGCTATCCTTTCTCATAATGGGTTGATTATATCCTTGCAACGATGTGCTGGTGCATTCATAATCCTGATTAATGCAAGAGGAATTACAGGTTCAGACATCTAGCTCTGTTTAGGGTGGGGAGAGGGAGGAGGCAGTGATCGCTTATGAGGAACGACACATAAAAGTTGGGTTTTTGTCATGATCAAACAACCCATGTCATGGGAATCTAATGTCCTTGTATCCATATTTTAGTCACTTAGATGGAGATGCAAATGGAAGGCTATATTGAAGAGCACCCGTCCTTAATCTTTATGTTCATCTGTTAGGAGTAACCAACTTGGCACCCAGATGTTGGATTGCAACTCCCATCTGCATCCCAACCTCTCACATATGTATCTCACTCTTCCTCCAAGGACCTCAGGAGGTTCATTGCTCATGAGCTTATCTCATGTCATCCTCACCACATCTCTGTGTAGTAGGTTAGACAGAGAGGCAGCAGCTGGTCCAAAATTCTCCAGGTCCGAGGAGTCTGAATGCAGGTCTCCTGTCCCAAGTCCACCACTGCACTCCTGGTCCAAGACCAACTGTGTCCACTGCAATATTACCTAGTGGGTCCTCCATATTCCCCTCTACTCCATATTCTCATGTTTAATTAATACTTGTACCAAGTGGTGATCTGGAGTGGATTTGGAGTTAAAAGAATCTACCTGGAAGCAGAATTTAGAAGGCAGTAGATATATTGATGAACCTGAATGTTTTGCAAAACACACACACATTGCAACCCTAAAATCCTGCTTTCAATCCCTGGAGCTATTTTGGCAAACCATTCAGTGGACAAGGTTAATCAAGAAGGAGAACAGTTTCAGTTGCATA
Organism: Lacerta viridis; assembly: GCA_900245905.1. Taxonomy (NCBI): domain Eukaryota; kingdom Metazoa; phylum Chordata; class Lepidosauria; order Squamata; family Lacertidae; genus Lacerta; species Lacerta viridis. Next base: position 103,401 of record OFHU01004300.1, read on the forward strand.
TACTGTACCTTTTCTTATTTTTTGGATTCTTGGTTTCTGTCTGTATCGTGCTAATATGGAGCGTATTGGAATGCCACTTCTCACCTTGCTGTGGGTGAGGTGTCAGTTCGCAAATCTCTAGCACTTGTGCACATCACACTTTCCAATGGGCTTGACAATATGCATTTGACACCTTCAAATCTGTCCTGGTTGCAGACCATGATGGATGAACCAGGGAATGTAGCAATATATGCCTGGAGCCACCTGATGGGTTTGTGGTCGAATTAGCATCGAACCTTAGTTTCCGAGGAGCAAATCAGATCATCTCTCCCTTAAATGAGGGTGTTCATTGAGTAGTGCTGGTTCCTTAGTGCCTGGGCTGAGGTGTTTTGTTCCCCCAACCCACTGCAAAACAGTATTCAATCTCAAAAAAAATAAAAAAATAAAAATGCAGATCGTGCCAAATGGCTTTTGCTGGGGGGAGGGGTCTGTTTCTCTGTTTCTGCCACCTGGACAAAGGTTTTGAGTGATGAGGTCTCGAAAGAAGTCATTGTTATGTCAGTGTTGGCTCCTGCCAGTTTCTAATTTATCAGGGATTAATCATGGTGAACAGGGAAAGATCAGTCACTTTTGTCATTTATTTGGCAGACACGAGAGTCAGCTTGGTCAGAGTGCTGGACTCTCAAATCCGCACTCAGCCATGAAAGCTGCTAGGTGATTTTTGGCCGGTCACAGTCTCTCTGCCTAACCTACCTCACAGGGTTGTTGTGAGTGAAAATTTGGAGAGGAGGAGAGCCACATTCACCACCTTGAGCTACTCAGAGAAAAGGTGGGTTATTAATGTAACAATATAATACACCAGGGGTGGCCAACTCCCAAGAGACTGCGATCTACTCACAGAGTTAAAAACTGGCAGTGATCTACCCCCTTTTTGGGGATTCAGGTCAAAGTTGTTGAGCTTTTTTTAGGGAGGAAAGCCCTGTTTTGGGGGTTCAGGTCAAAGTTGTTGAGCTTCTTTTAGGAAGGAGGAAGGCCCATTTTTAGGGGTTCAGGTCAAAGATGTTGAGCTTGTTTGACGGAGGAGGAAAGCCCCGCTTTTTGGGGGTGCAAGGCAAAAATGTTGAGCTTTTTTTAGGGGAGCCAAAGTTGTTGAGCTTCTTTGGGGGGAGCCAGTGATCTACCAGTGATCTACCACAAGACGTCCAGTGATCTACTGGTAGATCACGATCTACCTGTTGGATGTGCCTGTGATACATAAATGAATCAGTTTTAACTATTCCTAAATTTCTTTTCTGAAGGCAGAAATGTATTAAGAATTGAAACAAAAATCCATTTTCTTTTATTACACGTTTCAAGATATATGTGCTACTTAAAAAGAGAGAGAGAGAGTCTTCCCTCATGTAAATAAATAATGCTGGCTGTATTTATAAAATAAACAAACTGGAAAGCTTCAAGGTCTAAGGATTATTTTGCTGTGTGACACAATGCAACTGAACATTTTACAGGGGCATGAGATCTAAAAAGTGGAAAGTCTCATCTGCTCTAGAAATTGTCTTGTTGACAGGAATTGACTTTCTTTCTTTCTTTATTTATTTATTTATTTATTGAAAATCCAGAGAAATGTTTTGTGCACTTAGCAGTTTGCAGGTGGGGCAAGCCCTTAAATACTTAATTGCCTTTTGATACACAAGTTCAGATTATTTTAGGTTCACAGCCCCCAGTTTTTTCAAAAGACTCTAGTAGCAGCTTGACCTGTAGCAGGAATTGACAAACAAAGGTGTGTTTTTGTTTTGTTTTTTTGATTTTACAATCATGGGAAAACCTCATCACCTGCTGTAAGACATAGTTGGCAACCCCTTTGACACATGCCTTTAAGTCGGAAGAGAGAACCCAGAACAGATCATTTGGTTTAGGAAGCATTGGAGGAGGGGGAGATGGAAATGATTTCTGGACTAATAGTTTATTGGCACCTAAGATCTCTAGAGCCCCGATCCTAGATCCTGTTTTCAGTGTCAAGGGCTCAGCAATGTGATATGTGTGGCAGCAGTTTTGAAGAAAACACCTCTGAGCAAGTTCAGAGTGTATTTTACCACTAAGCCATGGAAGCCTACAAACACCTGAGAGTATGGAGTCCAGTACAGCTCAGAGGGAAAAGGCATTTTCATTAGGACTTTTTACAGTCATTTTACAAACTGGATTGGAACTGGGACTAACTTCTTTATGCTCTAGCAACCTCTCAAATCAAAGCTGGCACCTGCAAATCCATCTCTCCTATCTGTGCTCATTTATTTAACTCTCATTTCCACCAAACACAGCAGCTTAACAGCTTGCAATAACTTGACAGACTTTTAGGAATCGGTTCAGTATATCCCCTTCTTTAGAATATAAGAATAAGAATATCATTTTGAGACTTTACTTCCTTATTCTCATTTCTAGTTTCCTTGGTTCTACTCCTTCACAGTTGTTTTTCCACAGCATTTGTGCAACCCCATGTTCACATCACTGTGATAGTTATAGCTAGGGTTGGCAACAGAAGATGTGGGTGAGTTGGATGGTGTTAGACTTGGCTGATGGGTCAGGGAAGGCATTGGCCATTTTTGTTGTGATCTGAGACCTCATTTTAGCAGTACAAATTTTGAGTGTCTGTACCTGGCGCAGGTGGCACTGTGGGTTCAACCACAGAGCCTAGGGCTTGCCGATCAGAAGGTCGGCAGTTCGAATCCCTGCGACGGGGTGAGCTCCCGTTGCTCGGTCCCTGCTCCTGCCAACCTAGCAGTTCGAAAGCACGTCAAAGTGCAAGTAGATAAATAGGTACCACTCCAGTGGGAAGGTAAACGGCATTTCTGTGTGCTGCTCTGGTTTGCCAGAAGCGGCTTTGTCATGCTGGCCACATGACCCGGAAGCTGTACGCTGGCTCCCTCGGCCAATAAAGTGAGATGAGTGCCGCAACCCCAGAGTCGTCCATGACTGGACCTAATGGTCAGGGGTCCCTTTACCTTTACCTGGTGTTTGAAGACAGGAACTCACAAACATCCAATGAAGCTGAAAGACAAAAGGAAGCACTTCTTCTTACTTTTGCAGTGCATGGTTAAAATATGGAACTCACCCCCCACCAGAGGCAGTGATGAACACCAACATGGGTGGCATTAAAAGGGAGAAGAGTAGTGTTGCACACAAGTCCCGCTTGCAGGTTTTCCATAGACGCCTGGTTGGTCACTGCAAGAACAGAGTTCTGGACTAGATATGCCTTTGGCCTGACCCAGCAGGTTCTTCTTATGATCCCAGGTTTCTGCTTACTGCACAGAGAGAGGGCAAGCACAGGGATGTAGGAATCTGCCACACATCACACTTGTCTCCTGCTCTAGCTAGCTAGCAGAGGACAGGCTGGGGATTGAACCAGGGATCTTCTAAATGCAAGGCAGATACCCTGCCGCTGCCAGGATGCAGTGAGAGTGCTCAGAGAAGCAGTGGTGGCTGCTGCTTGCCCAGCTTCCCCCTACCATAGCAACCATTGCTTGCTCGTCCTCTCTTTTCGGGTGGCACGGCAGGGAGGATTGGAACTTCTCTCTGTCCAGCCAGAGAGAAGTGAATACTTATCTCTGCTGTCAGAGGAATTACGCTTCTCTATTACCAGTTGCTGGGATCACAAGTGGGAAAGTAACTGTTGCATTTGGGTCCCTCTTACAGGAATCTGGTTGGCCATGTTGAGAACCAGCATGCTCTTCTTGTGTGTCTAAAAGGGCATTTGTTTTGATTTGAGAGGGGCGATCAGAAAAACCCCACTAGAAGGAATGGCTGGTTGGAATCCTGAACTGATGACCTGCCTCCTCTGTTGGAGGCAGTACGCCTCTGAATCCCAGTTGCTGAGAAACACAAAAGCAGAGAGTGCTGTTGTGCTGTTTTCAGGCTTCCCATGGGTATGGCCACTGTGAGCTCAGGACCTCAGCCTTGATGGGCCGTTGGCCTGATCCAGCAGGCTCTGCTTAAGTTCTTATAGTGTACCTTCCACCCTTTGAGCTGGCAGAGGTGGTATCAAATGTGGTCTTGAATATATCCTGGTTGTTCTGGGGGATTTTAACACCTTGTGTCTTTCATCTGCTGTAACTCTGGATTGCCTGATTAAAAGCACAAGGCTCCAATCCAGCTTGGATGATACGTTAAATACAGGTGAAGTGTCGGAAGTGCCTAGTCTTTCTTGTTCTGTTAAATACTTTAGGATTGTGTAGGATGTGGACAGGATCTTTGGAGAGGATTTGCAGGCGCAAACATTGCCCTTTCTGGCTGCTGGCAGCTGCCAGAGTGGGATTGGCTGCTGGGTGATGAAGATAACAAAACATGAGTAGCTAAGGTGAATCATAGAATCATATAGTTGGAAGAGACCAAAAGGGCCATCCAGTCCAACCCCCTGCCAAGCAGGAAACACCATCAAAGCATTCCTGACAGATGGCTGTCAAGCCTCTGCTTAAAGACCTCCAAAGAAGGAGACTCCACCACACTCCTTGGTAGCAAATGTGGTGTAGTGGTTAAGAGCGGTAGACTCGTAATCTGGGGAACCGGGTTCGTGTCTCTGCTCCTCCACATGCAGCTGCTGGGTGACCTTGGGCTAGTCACACTTCTCTGAAGTCTCTCAGCCCCACTCACCTCACAGAGTGTTTGTTGTGGGGGAGGAAGGGAAAGGAGAATGTTAGCCGCTTTGAGACTCCTTCGGGTAGTGAAAAGCGGGATATCAAATCCAAACTCTTCTTCTTCTTCTTCTTCTGTATAATGAAAATGCCAGATGCATCTATGTTGGGAGGGAATTCCACAACTAAGGGGCTGCCAGAGCAAATGTCCTCTACTGGGCTGCCACCACTTGAACCAAGTCTGATGTCTGCTGATTTAACACCCAGGAGGGTCTGTAGGGTAGGATGAGGTCTCTCAGGTATTTGGGGCCTAAGTCATCTGGGGCTAAGTCATGCAGTCCAGCCATATGAAGAGACCACCACATATGCTACTCTTGGTTTAAAATGTCTCTTGGGGGAGGAGGTCCCTATGTCCTTGATGGGGCAAGACCATTTCTTAGGAAAACCCCTGCAGCGTGCCACAAATTTTAGTAACTTCTAGCCAATTTGCTCCAACTGGTTTCTTGTCAACCTGATGTCAAACCCGGTTTTAACAACAATACAGCTTGGGCTATCCTCATAGTTGCTTGCACCAGCAACTGCACAAGCAAGGCGGATGCATGCTGTGTTTCATCCCAGCTTATTTTCCCGGACCACTCAGCAGATTTGATCAGGCTAGATCTGATTTCAGGAGGCGGCGCTGGGAGTCTCTGCTCCACCCTGCAGCTGTTGTGACTCCCATAAACCTTAATAGGATTATGTTATTATGACTAGACTGGTGTAGATAGCTGTCTCGGTGTGTCTGAATTCAATGTCTTCCCACACCCACAGTTCAGACATTTCCCAAGGAAAAGTAAGTGATGATTCAGTCCCGGAGTAATTTTCACATATTGGTTTCCTGATAACTCTTAAGCTTCTAGATTTCAGCCCATCTTCTCCAGGCAGTAGATTTGGGTGGGTGTACATGCCTGCACACAGACTATGTAAGTAACTTACAGAATTTACTCTCACAGGGTTTCCTCTCAAAAAAAAAAACAAAAAAAAACCTCCCTCTCTCGTAATGCTAGAAACGCAGGGCCATCCAGTGAAACTGAAGGTTCAGAAGAGACAAAAGGAAGTTCTTCTCCACGCAGTGCATAGTGAATGCCATACCACATGACGTAGGAATGACCACCAACTTAGATGGCTTTATTATATTCATGGTGGTTAAGGCAATCAATGGCTACCAGCGGAGATGGGAGGGTTATACCTCTGGTGTCAGAAGCCACATGCATCTGAATTGCAAGGTGCTGGGGATCGTGATTGTTTTTGCACACATGTCTGGCATGTAGCGTTCCCAGAGGCATCTCCTTGGCCACCGTTGGAAATGGGAGGCTGGACTAGACAGATCCTTGTTCAGATCCAGAAGGGGTCTTCCAATGTTCCTAAGATGCAGAGGAGGTCAGTAGCTTAGGTTGTCCACCCACGCCAAGAGGTACAGAGGTGGTATGCCTCTGGATATTAGCTGCTGGGAAGAAACAACAGGGAAAGTCCATCACCCCCAAAGTGATGCTTTAAAGACATTTGGTTGCCAGTGGATGGAAACAGAACAACTCACCACATGGTCGATCTCACCCTGAATGGAAGTTCTTATACTCCTGTACCCTTTCAATAAGCTGCTGTCCTTTAGTGTCTATCTATCCTTGTATTTGGGCTCACAGACTCCTAATTTTTGAGCATGGTCCCTCCTCACACCTTCCCCCATTGGACAAAACAGTTTGTGACTCTGGTACATTTCCTTGGCAAGATTTCTGTTAGGGCACCTCAGTCTTCTTCAAGTATTTATGAAAGCTTTACAACAAGCTTCCTCAACCTCGGCCCTCCAGATGTTTTGAGACTACAATTCCCATCACCCCTGACCACTGGTCCTGTTAGCTAGGGATCATGGGAGTTGTAGTCCCAAAACATCTTGGGGGCCAAGGTTTAGGAAGCCTGCTTTACAAACTCATCTGTTTTCCTTGCCTTTTAATTTAGAGGGTTTTTTGTTTTTTGTTTTGCATGGGCTGCTACTGCTGGTGGGTTGTTGCATGTCAAGGACCCGATCCCTCCCCCGGTAAATTAAGACACAAGACACCATATGTAAGGTTCAAATGGGAAATAAATGGCCACAACTTTATTGGTTACGGATGTTGAGCGGTATTGGCTTAGGCATTGGATCAGCCGACTATATCAGACTCCAGTACGTAGTGCTGGCAGTCCGGGAAGGGTTAACCACGATGGATGAGCCCCTGCTGCTGCACATCAGCTAGGGAACTCACCCTGCGATCACCGGCCTGGGGCGTGCCTGGGGCCCTCACCTTCCACGGCTCCGGACAGTGGCCACGCCCCACCGAACTCCTTTATCGAAGTACCCTTCAGCCCTTTGGGGGGAGGTGATGGCCAGTCCTCCCCCCCCACCTTTCCAACCTACCCTAAGATCCAATGCCTAACCGCCAGAACCAAAGTTGTGACGAATTGCTACGAGGTAGGCGAAAAACCACCAGGCGGAGCCAATTTGCCAAGTGGGAAAATTCCTACCAGGCCCCTCAACGGCGACCAACCGTAGTCCATAGCAGCGTCAAATCCTGCCTAAACTACTACCCAAACTAAAGGGAGGGTGGGCCGGGAAAAACGCGACGAAGGGAGCAGGAAGCAAGAGGCCGAGCCCTGGGAGCGTCCTGCTTAAGTGCAGCAGGCACGCCCAAAGCCGCCGCGCCAGTTGGCCAGCTGCCTGGGCACCGCGCCCAAGGCTCGGCCAATCTGTGCCAGGGGATGACCCCATCCCCTGAGCACGTGCAGGGCTCGTGTTTTCTGCCTGCAACCCCCCCTCCTTCTTATGGGCGGAAGGGGCATTAGCATTTACTGACTTGTATTGCAGTGGGATGTTTTTGTTGCGGTTTGAGCTGCATGTTTCACTGCTTCTCTTCTTAATGAAATTGCATATTTGCTGTTCATGTGAGCCACCTTGGGCAGGCTGTAGTCTGGAAAGGCACTTCGGAAATATCTGAAATGAACAATCATAAAGGGGGTTGTGTTGAATATTAGCTTCAACACTTAGAATGGCTTTGACACTCCAGCTTTGTGTACGATCTTTGCTTCTTGGAAGTTCGCAACACTCTAAATGCCAGCAGTCATAACTTCAGATGTACTTCAACACACTACTCAATCCTTTATCAACCAGTCCGACAGCCTGTTGTAACTATAGTAATTGTTTTATTCTGGACTATTCAAAGAGGAAAGGTAACTAACAAACTTAACTCCCTGTTATGCTTACTTGTAAATGTTGGTTGTAGTGTTTAACTGGCATGCATTAACATTTAGAAGTTTAAGAAAAATGCACAAACTGAGTTCCTTCTTACACCTATCACCCTCTATTTTGTTGACATATGTAACTTAACTGAAGGAAGAAGTTCTTCTTGGGAGTATCTTGTCATAAGTTTTCCCTCCATTTAAGCTAGATTTCTGTTCTGTGTTGATCCTACCTTTTTCCCGTATATTTGTCAAAGTGCTTGCATCTTATTTCATGCAAATGAACTTGCAGATCATTACTCTAATAAAAAGAAAAGCTTTTTTTCCAAGAACCACATCAGGTTAGCCTTACCTTTGGCACGGCCACCACCCCTGTCCCTTGCTTGTTTAAGAGAAGGGGGAAAGAGAAATGGGGCAAAATGGAAGAGAGATAAATAAGATGAAAATAAACACATAGAAGGGAAGAAGGCAGGCAGGCAAGCAGGCATGGTGTGGAATTAATTTTTAGTCTTGTGCACAATTACCTGGGAGTAAAGCCCAGTGAACTGAGTGGGATACACATGCCTATAATAAGAACACAAGACAAGCCTGCTGGATCAGGTCCATGGTCCATCATCCTGTTCTCACAGGGACTGACCAGATGGGAAGTTGGTAAGGTGGACATGAGTGTCACAGCATTCCCCTCACCTGCAATTCTGAACAACTAGCATAATTGCAGTGCAACGCTGGGGGTTCATGCTAAAGGAGATGGGTGTCTGCAACGGTTAGCCCAGGAATGGGGATCCTGCACCCCTCCAGGTCTTGTTGGACTACAGCATGGATGGTAAAGTCTTGACCCTCCAGATGCTGTTAGTCGAGGACCTGCCACCAGTGTAGAGATAAATAAGACACAAGGACACATGTATTTTAGGTTAATGGGCTAAATAAGGCTAAATAAGGCCACAACTTTATTGGTTACAGTGTGCGAGTGGTATTGGCTTAGGCATTGGATCAAACAATCTGTTCATGACCCCAACCAACTCAGCGGGGGTCATTCAAGGGTTGACAGCCAGTGGGAGGAGCTTGTTGATGCAAACACAACTGGAAGCTTTCCCAGACGTCACCGGGGGTCATGCCATAGCCCTAGCCACCATCAGGGCATCGGACAGGATCCACCACCGCCGGATTCCTTTAATGGAATACCTAAACAAGGGGAGGGACGCGGGTGGCGCTGTTGGTTAAACCACAGAGCCTAGGGCTTGCTGATCAGAAGGTTGGCGGTTCAAATCCCCGCGATGGGGTGAGCTCCTGTTGCTCGGTCCCAGCTCCTGCCCACCTAGCAGTTCGAAAGCACGTCAAAAGTGCAAGTAGATAAATAGGTACCGCTCCAGCGGGAAGGTAAACAGCATTTCCGTGCGCTGCTCTGGTTCGCCAGAAGCGGCTTAGTCATGCTGGCCACATGACCCAGAAGCTGTACGCTGGCTCCCTCGGCCATTAACGCAAGATAAGCGCTGCAACCCCAGAGTCAGACACAACTAGACCTAATGGTCAGGGGTCCCTTTACCTTTTAAACAAGGGGAGAGGTAGGTGATGGCCACAACCTGCCCTCCAATAAACCACACATATTCCAATGCCTAACCACCAATAACCAAAAAATTCTGACGATTTGCTACGAGGTAGGCGAAAACCAAGAGGCTGGTGCCAATTTGCCAAATGGATAAAAATTCCTACCAGGCCCCCTGGGCAACCAAGGCAATCAACCAAAGTCCATAGCAATGTCAAAAGCAAAGAAATGACCTAAAGGGAGGGTGGGTGGGTGATCCGTTGAAAACAGGAAGCCGAATGGGACCCCAGCGCTGCAGCGGCTGCTTAAACGTGGCTAAACCCCACCCTCAAGTCAGCCCTATTGGCTGGCTGCAGGGCTTGGCACGGCAGCTGGGAAAGATGATGCAGGGGGCCGAATAACCCCCCCCCCCTGCTGATGCAGGAGCCAGCTTCCGCTCACAACTCCTCCTCTCTGGGGAGAGGCGAGGTCTTGCTATATTTCAGCTCCTGATCACCCCTGACCATTGGCCATACTGGCTGGGGATTATGGAAGTTGGAATCCAACAACATCCGGAGATCCACAGGATCCCCATCCCTGACTTAGTCAATCAATGGGCTGATTAAATAAACTAAACTTTTGATTAACTAGAAAGGGGACTCCACTTAAACAAGCAGCTGATATTTAAACAAAAACATACATGCATTTACTTTAATACAGGAACTTATGGAAACTGTGGATGGCACAAGGCACCTTGGGGTAGGAACCAGGTGCTGTTGGACTACATTTCCCATCACTTTTGACCATTGATCATGTTGGCCGGGACAAATGTGAGTTGGGAATCGACAACAACGGGGGGGGGGCAGGTTTATTTATTTATTTATTATTTGCAAAAATGTATATATTGCCAGCCTTAAGAAAGAAAGAAAATATTTTGGCTGCTAATGGCACAAAATCAACAGGAAAACGGCATCCGCAAAACTAGTACAAAATGCATAAGAAATGCGTTTTGTGTTCCCCATCCCTGGTCCGCAGGTAAATTGATGAAAGGAGCGTCTGTACGGAGTGTCTGTACGGAGAATATTTCTCAGCCACAGCCAGATCTAATCCCCCTGCAATTGTGACTGATTGGTTAATTCGTTATTTGAAATATTGTCATCCTAGCCTTCCATTCCACATGGACCTACAGGATAGCTTACAACAAAGTTAAAAATACCAGACATAATGAAGCCATATAAAAACCAAGACATGAAAGTACTGCTGGCAGATAAAAGGAACGTGTTCCCACCAGACAATGCAGAAAGATAAGCAGCACCGGTATTTCACAGCCCTCCAGAAAAGTACCATCTTAATTTTACAATGGGAAGCCAGCAAGGTAAGATTAGAAAAGAGCAGTGTTCTTTAGCTTGGGGCTCCCAGATGTTGTTGGGCTACAAATCCTACCATCCTCAGCCAGTTTAGCTCAAGGATGATGGGAGTTGTAATCCGACAACATCTGGGGAGCCAAAGTTGAAGAGCACTGGAGCAGAATGTTCCAAAAAGTTGGTACCTCTGTGGAAAAGCCTGAATCTGCATTGCTACTCACTACCCACTTCAGGGACGCAGGTGGCGCTGTGGGTTAAACCACAGAGCCTAGGGCTTGCTGATCAGAAGGTTGGCGGTTCGAATCCCTGCGACGGGGTGAGCTCCCGTTGCTCAGTCCCTGTTGTTTAAGACTGTAATTCTTTACAGAATTGATATTACGTTTGGAATTACTTACGAGTAAACGTATGTTTTTTTGTTAAAACTTTTGGCCAGAGTTCTTATTTGGATTCATTACAGTGTATTTGGCAATAAGAACTCCAACTTCTTTCACGACTATGGGGTTGCAGCACTCATCTCGCTTTTCAGGCCAAGGGAGCCGGCGTTTACTAAAGAGTAGAAAAATCAAAACTATTTACACTTAGAGAAATGAAAGGGAGGTGGGAAAGCGAGCTACTTACCGGCAAATGAATACTGGGGGAGCTGTCCACATGTCATGGTTCTGAAATGTTTTCTGTTCTAAAGTTAATGTGCAAGTTGTTAGTCTTAGACTTGCAGCATTTTCATTTGGCTCCCTCTGGTGGAGACTTCTACACTTCTCACAAGCACAGTCTTTGAATTCTCTGTTTAGCTTTGATTCTAGATTCCCCCCCCCCCAATTAATCCGAAGAGCAGATGTCTCACAGAAGGGAAATATTAGATAGGATCTGTTCTATTTGAAGCAAAAGGAAGCTCTTTATGGAATCTTTTTCATTTGTTTGTTTGTTTTGAGGGAACCAATGTGTGAAATGTCTGAGTGTTTCCTCCATTCAGAAATAGGTATTTAGAGCATTGCTTAAAGGTGTATAGATATTGGGACCTGGGGACTGAAAGTTTCATTTCCTGGTTCTAGACCACATTATTTCTACTCAGATTTTTCTGCGCAAGGAAACTTGAGAAGAAGCAAACTTTCTGAAGGGCTTTGCAGGCAACAGAGGGGGGTGGGGAGATCACTACCTGTTCTGTCCAGTCAAGGGCATCTTGGGCAGGAGGGTTGGAATTGGTCTATATGAGCAATTGGTCTGACCTAGTAAAGATGCTGTCCTTACCTGAAAATATCTTGCTATGTAGAAAGTCTAAAGAGCATCAACTCTCCACTTTGTCAAAGCAAGGTTGAGGTCATGGGCACCAGTATCCAAATTTACACTGGGAACACATGCCCTCCAGTGCAGGGGCCCTGAAAATAGTGGAATTGCAAGGTGGAGTATAGGCGGCAGTGTTAGAAATTAGCCAGGTGCTAGGCGCATTTTGCATCTGGCTTTCGACCACTTGCAACCAAGTGAGGATGCCTTGGCCCCGGGATAGTGCCTGCCTGACATCTCCACCATCAGGAGGTACATGTCTGGGGATCCTTGGATCTAGACTGTTTTCACACACTATGGAATTTTATCACTTATATTTTATCTGCACAATCAAAATGAATTTCAGGAACCAAAATGCTTTTTTCTGTGCAGCCTGAGCAGGAGAGGTCAATTACAGTCAGTCCCTCATTTGAAAAATATGGGGGCTGTCTTGCCCCCAAAATGACAAATGCCACCGGAGCATGTGCAGTCCCAAGTAGCTGACCACACTGAGTTTGAGCATCAAACCCCAGGGACCCCCAGTAGATTTTATCCATAGCAGCAGCTCCTAGAAAACCAAGCTCAGTTTACAAAGACTAGTTTTCTGTTCCTTCTGCGTTGTTTGCAATGGGACATTGTAAAGAAACAATGGCTCATATTTCAGACCACATTTCCTAACCAGTATGCTGTATTGAATTCTGGCCTGCAATGAATCAGGAATCCCTCTGTGTGTATTTATTGCATGTGTTACAAAGTCCTAGCAATGGGAAAACAGATGGGCCATGCAATTCTTGGCTTCTGTTACTGCCACTCCCATAGTGACCATAATATGCCATCCATTTGTTTGCATGCATTCATTCATGAGATTGTTTACATAAATGGCATGCCCTTCCATTTGTGTGTGTGTGTGTGTGTGTAACATTTTAATATGCGTTTTCCCTATTTAAGACAATGGTAGAATGGCCCTGAAGACAAATGCTGTAAAATCCCACAGAAAACTGCATATTGTGCCATATTTGGTGTTCTGCTTGGACAGAACTAATTGAAAATGTCAAATTCTACCCACTGAAGACTTTGGCTTACAGGTGAAGTTTGTCCTAGGAAAGAACAGCCAATCTTCTCTCCATATATATTTATCTTTACATGTGATAAATATAAAGTGAAATACAACCTCTGGCCCATGAGCTGAATTGGACTTGCCAAGCCATTTTGCCCAAGCCATCTGCCCTGCCCGCCCCCCGCCAATCCCCTGGTGTCATATATGACATCAGGTATGGGCAGGTAAAAAGGCAGCCGAGCTGAGCCAAAAGCAGCTTCTGAACTGCTGTCAATCAGCTGATCATCAGCACTTCGTAAGGCTCATGTGCTGTGCTTCTGAAGCTGATCTGCAAGCATTTGAAGCACAAAGATCAGCCAAGTGCTAGGCTTCTGAAGCACCAATTATCAGCTGTTGGGCAGGACTTCAAAGCTCTTTGCCCCTGGTAATAGTCTGCTTAGGACAAGATTTCCCAAACTTGGATCTCCAGCTGTTTTTTGACTACAATTCCCATCACCCACCGATCCAGCTAGCTAGGGATGATGGGACTTGTAGTCCAAAAACAGCTGGAGACCCACATTTGGGGAACCCCTGGAATAGAGGCTGCTGAGTCAAGTCTCTCAAGGATCAAGCTTTTTGGAAGCAAAAATACATGGATGTAAAATAAACAACTGCTTCAGAGGGATTGGGTGTTAAGGTGACATGCTCAGTGGAGAGATTGAGAAATGCAAAAACAAGGGCTCCAAACGAAATGTGTTTATATTTTGGGAGAAGTTCATTACTCACACGGGATTTTGCATCTGTTCAGTTTGGAGGTACTTGTCTCTTTGTCAGAAAGAAGAGTTCAGCATCGCGGGTGCCTCTTCCTATTCAGCAAATGTGATGAATAAGACCTCCTTTCTTGGAGAACAGTGTTCATTACCAGGAGCTGCCTGTCCGCATCATGATTAACTGAAAATTTTGAGCATTCAGTGTGTCTCAGCTTTAACTGAACATTTTCTTCCTGCGGTGGGGAGGGGGCAGGGCTCAGTGCTCCTTGCCTATGACAGTTGATTTTGCTAGGTTGTGTGAAGTCTACTCAATCTAGTATTACTAATTTTTTTTATCACAGTTGTATTCCACTGTTCCTCCAAGGAGCTCATAGTGGCATAAGTGGTTCTCCTACCTCTACATTTCATCCTAACAACAGCCCTGTGAGGTAGGTTGGGCTAAGAGACAGTGACTGGCCCAAGCTTCTCACCCCATGTGAGTTTCATGGCTGAGTCGCAATTTGAACCCATCTTCATCCATCTTTAGGCACCAGACAGCAACCTTTCTCTATACCCAGGCTTTGTATAGCTGCGCTTTTGGGGTTTCTTGGTTATTCTTCATTGTTTTTGATGGGTTTGTTTTTTTGGGTCAGTCTATGAAAAAAGAAACAAATAACTGTTGTTGTTGTTGTTGTTGTTGTTGTTGGCATGCTTTGAATGCAGAAGATCCTGGGTTCAATCTCTGGCACTGCCAGCTCAAGGACCAGGTAGCCAGTGATGCAAAACAGCCTTTGCTTAAGATCTTGGAGAGCTGCAGTCAGACAGAGATGATAGGTTGGATGCACATCTAGTCTGGTGGAGACCGCCTCCCCAGCCTAACCCTTCTAGAGAAGAAGAAGAAAGTTCAGAGTTACAACTAGGGTTTGAGGGAGATCACAGCTCCGAGGCAGATGAGGGGGAAAGCTGGGAAATAATGGGAGAGAAGGAGGAGGAAGAGGAAGCACTAGGGGGGTGACAGCTGACAGGCACAGTGTCTTTAGAAAGCATTCCAGACCCACCCTCCACTCCCAGAACCCGGCGAGCCTTGAAAGTAGGAGAGCAAAGGGCTCAGAAGCAATGGGACTTCAGCGCCACCTGTAGGGGAGAAGGTGACGAATGAGGAAGTGGGTGAAAAGGGGTTGGAGAGTCACTTGGAGCAACATCATTATTCCAAGAGGCTGCATTCCCAAGCCTCTCTCTGTGAATATTTGTTCTGCCAAATGCAGCGGTTCTTTTCAAGGATATCAGGGCAAATAAACAAAGCAGGTGGAAGATGAACCAAAGTACCTTTATTGAAGAAAACAAAACATACATACCTAAATCAATATGTCCCCAATCCACTCCCAGGACCCCCTCAAATGGGTAGCAAGGACACACAAACAGACTCACAGTACCCTCACCCTGGGTCCGTGACAAGGCTCTCTCTCCCATCCCAAATGCCTGCCTTTTATAGAGAGCTTGATCTTAATTAGCAACATCTGTGGTCAAACATCCAAGCTCTCTTTCCTTAAAGAAACATCCACACAGAAGTTTGGGGCGCGGCTCGGATATGGGGAGAACTCCAAGACATGCCATCCTAGCTCCTCGCAACAATATCTTCCGGGTTGTTTCCCATACAATATTGAATAAAAAACAGATGGTAAGAACTTTTCCTTGTCTTATGCATTCCTGGCAACCTGCCGTGGTGGTTGGTTCCTCTGCCACCTGACACTGGCTTGCCATAAGTTCCCACTCACCAAGGAAATGATAAGTGGAAATAGATTGTATCCTTGATTCCTTGATTAAAACTGCCTGGCATCTCCTACCTCTGAATTAGGAAGAAGTAAGAGGCAGAGAGAGAGAGAGAGAGAGAGAGAGATCTGCTGTTTTTGGAGCTACTTTGGAGCAGAGGCATCGAGTTTGCACCCAACATTGAGGGGCCCATCACACATGTGCAATGTGACATGCATCACTTGACATGCATTGGGAGGAGGCCAATGGCAGGAGGAGACTGCTGCCTCCAGATTGGGGGGGGGGAATGGAACTCAGCCCCATCCCAACAGACTTGGGAGGGGTTGAAGGCTCCTCAGCCCTATAGAGTTGGCACCTATGCTTTGGAGTGTGGAGATCGCTAACTGATCTATAAGTATGTTTTATACTCCAATGTTTTATGTATTTTAAATGAACTGATAATTGCTGAAATGTTCATATTACTCTGCAGTAATCTTATTTTTATTATTTAATGTGATTTTTGTATGTAGACTGTTGGTTTCCTGTGACCCTCTTTGAGGTCCAAGGGATCTGTGGAAAATGCAGCACATAAATAAATTGGACATGGCTATGACTCAGAAGACTTTCCCTCGATGTCATCATGGAAGGAGCTTGGCATTTCTCTAGAATGCCAGCCATCCTACACCTCCATTAATATGACTTGAGATCTGAAGGTGATTTCACCTCTTGTAGAAAATGCTGTTTAAGTTTGCCGAGAAGGAGGAGGCTTCCGTAAGAAGTGTCAAAAGGGCTAAAAAATTGATTCCAGTGCCGAGAAAACATTTGGGTTCAAAGTCCAGTTCAGCCAAGAGCCGAATAATTGATGCTGATAATTTAATTGCTGCATTAAACAATTGACTGCTGGATAAACCAATGTTGATTATGCCCTAGGCAGAGGCAGGCTGTTAGTCAATCTAACTCAGCACTGTCTCTGCACCAGGTATGATGAAACGGTGGTCTTCTAGATATTGTTGGAATCCAACTCTCATCAGTCTCAGCCAACATGGTCAATGGCCAGAGATGAGGGGAGCTACAATCCAACAAGTCATGTCAAGCTCTTCTTCTTTTTTACAGTCAATGACCAGTATCAAAATGAAAAACACCAGTTATTATTATTCATTGAATTTATATACCGTTCTATAAATTTAAAAGCTCAAGGCAAAGTAAAATATTATAAAATCACATGTCCATGAAAAAGCAGTTCTGGGTGGTCTTTCCAGGCTAAACATACCCAGCTCCTTCAACCATTCCTCATACGGCTTGGTTTCCAAGCCCTTGGTCATCTTTGTTGCCTTCCTCTGCACACCTTCCAGTTGTCAACATCCTTACTAAATTGTGGTGCCAAGATTTGGACACAGTCTTCCAGGTGTGGTCTGACCAAGGCAGAATGGAGTGATATACTATTACTTCCCTTGATCTGGACAATTAACTAAAGATGCAAGGCATTGCATTCTATATTGTCTTTTATATACAGCAATCAGAGAGAGATGCTTGTCATTTGATTTCGATTTCCCCCCCACCCTTAATTTTGCATCCTCCTTTCCCCCCCAAACAGTGGTGGAAGGCGGTGAACACCATTACCACAAATATTCCTGCTTCTGCAGACTTTACAGATCCTGGTTAAGATTTATTTCTTACTGGCCAACTTGGATGATTATATAGTCCATAAAATATTGAGTTTTTCTGTTGCAGCTGAAAACAAATGTGTGCAGTCAACTGCAGAACCTTGCCAGGATGTGACCATCTATTCAGAGATGACAACTTATTGAACCGATTCTTTCATTTCTTATTACAGCTTGACTTCTTTAGATCCTTTCTGTGTTGGCTGAAACGTGTGGGGGTTTTTGTTTGTTTGTTTGTTTGTTTTTAATGCCGAGATACTGGTATGTTGTGATATGCCAAGCTTCTTGTTTTGCAACAGAATTGCTTTCAGTTAATAGATGTAAGTGACAAATTAATTGCTGGTGTAATTCAACTGATGCAGTTAATTGCTGAGGCAACGAGGAAGATATAACTGTTTGCTGTGCGTGCATTCGCTTTTATACAGCACTGGGGTGTGTGTACAGGAATACACACACTGAAATGTGTGCATTCGCTTTTATACAGCACTGGGGTGTGTGTACAGGAATACACACACTGAAATGTGTGCAGGCTGCTGGCTTGAAAGGTTGAGCCAAAAATGTATAGCATCCTAGAAGCATAAAACTGTAGAACCAGAAGCGACCTTGAGGGTCATATCTCCTGCAATGCATAAGGTTAGAGCATCAATCCTAGTGCATTTTCCGCTCATTTGTGACACCCCCATTCAATGATGCTTATTGGTGGAAGCCGGCAAGCCACCCAAAACTTTCTAGCCCATGATTTGCCAATATCCTGGAAGATGTTCATGCCACAGAAGTCTATGCTACAGATCTTCCTACTGGGTGGAATAATTGTGCAACCTTTAGAAGATATTTGAAGACAGCCCTGTAGAGGGAAGTTTTTAAATGTTTATACCAAGCTTATACCAAGAACAAACTTAGTTGGTCTCTAAGGTGCTACTGGACAATGTGTGTGTGTGTGTGTGTGTGTTGTTTTATTCTGTTTTTATATACAGTGGACCCTCTGGATACGGATTCAATTCGTTCCGGGGGGTCCATAACCAGAGGCGCTGCTTCTGCGCATGTGCGTGGCACGATAGAGCACTTCTGCGCATGCGCGAGCGGCGAAACCCGGAAAAATGCTTCCGGTTTTGCCACTTTCCCAGCCATCCCTTTGTTCTCCTATCCCTTCCGACACGTGCATCCCCATCCTGGCGCTCCTCTCAGCGTGGCTTGCCAGCGCTGCTTTTCCAACCTTTGCCAACCTTTACAGAATTGACATGGCTTGCCAGCGCCAATCTGACCACAATCCCCACACAGGCCCTCCAAGTGTCCTGATTTCCCAGGGACTGTCCTGGAACTACAGATGCCACCCCAGTTTATGATTTGATCCCAGACTTTCCTGCTTGTCCTTTTTGAAGGATGCCCCTCTTTTCATCAGAGAAATGTTGGGGAGGGGGTGCAATAGGATGTTCCTATTTACACCTTGAGAAATGTTGGAGGGAATGCCCCTGTTGCTGCTGTTACCACCATAGATGCCAAGGGGCCATTTATAGCTGGAGCCAGTCCTGGATTGACCGGACATAGGTGTCAGAAAACAACAAATACCCTTTTGGAAATACGCACTGTAAGACAGACTGCATGCAATTGGCAGACCTACTGTGGCAATTATTATTATTTTTTACTGGAAATCACATTTTCATGGTTTAAAGCAAGACCCAAAATGAGATTGAAAATGGCCACATATTACATTGGCAGGACATGGTCTGCTTTTTTGGCCCAAAGCCCAGATGGGAAGATGATGCATTCCTGGAAATTGTTGGTTTACAGCATGCTAATGTTTTCAAACTTATAAATGGCTTCTAATGGACATGAATAGTTCCTAGTGGCACAAAGGGTAGCCATTTATTCATGGTTTCTAAATTAAAATGGTTTTTGTGAGCATGGGTGGGAGCCAGTGGTGTGCAGCCACGAAGGCTAGCGGTAGTCCAGGTCATGGATAAACAAATTGTGATCCCAGATATCTGAAAGACCACCTCCTTCCCAATAGGCCCTCTTGGGCATTCAGATTGGCAGAGAGGAACATCTTGGTAGTTCTACCACCATGGCAAATTTGAATGGTGGCAGCCACTAAGCTGCAGAATTCCCTCCCCACAGAGTAGTTCTGGCACCTTCATTATATAGCTTTCGTCATATGCTGAAACATATTACCCTGGCCTTTGACACCTATGGTAGGGTTGGTATATTTCAAAATGTGAAAATATGCACACAAAAGTTGTGGAGCTTTTTTTAATGTTGAACCAGACATTTCAGTGATTTCTGTTTGGACACTATTTCTGATGGTCGAATCCCATCTATGTCTGGGAAATTCTGGACATAGGGCATGCCTATTCTCTTTACTGTCATATTTTAACTTATTTTAATATTGTATTTTAAAATTGTTGAAACCTGCCCTGGTCATCCACCAGAGCAAGCAAGGCCAATTCAGTCTCATAACCAGGCCTGAACCCAGATTGAAATGGGTCGAGATAATCTGTTGCATTCAAGAAAACTTGAAATGGTTAGAGCAGGACCCTATTGATGATCTTCCCTGCCTGAGACAAGGGTGCTAGTTGTCACAAACCAATGGGTCCAGAGTGGGCTTTTTCAGGAGTGGTGAGATCTCTGCCTCTTTCAAGATGGCTGTGACCACTTCCTCCTGCCAGGATGCATTGATCACAACCTGGATCCACTCTAAAGAATCAGTCGTCATCATTAGTTTGTCTCAGTTGGACTCATAATCACTACAGGTGGCATTAGTCCTTCCAAGCAGGGGTAGACTTTGGTAATCTTTCATAATATGGTGTCCGGCGTGAGGCCAAAATTTGGTGTCCCCAAGTGGATCTTCTCGATTATGGATCCTCTCAATTTTGTGCCCCCTTGGCCCAATGCCTGGGAGGGGGGCCCACACACGCCACCCAAAATCCAGCACTGCTTCCAAGGATCTGAGGGAAGGTCCATTGAGATTATCCTGTCTTATCCTCACAACTGCCCTATGGAGTAGGTTGGGTGGAAAGGTTGTTGTTTGGCCAAAATCATCTAGTGAGCTTCATGGTTGTGTAAGGCTTTGAATGCACGTCCCTGAAATCCATGCCCCTAAATCTTCAACAAATGATCAAGGACCTTATTTTTTTTCCCAAATGTCCTTTTCACAATCACTTTCTGCTCTGCCTCCCGATCTCATAGTCTGGACACACTTGTCATACATGTCCTTATTTTCAGAAGATCACCTCTATTATAAGCAATGTTTTCCTTTTTTTTCCCCCTGTGCCTTTCAATGGCAGGTGCCTTCTGTTTCATGTAATTACACTCGCATTTGCCTGGAATACTAAACAGTTTCCAAACGAGGTTACCTCCCAAACAAAGGTAAATGGAACAAACTCCCTAGAGGTCAAGCTTGTCCTTGCAAACTCTGAAACTTGGAGGTGAGGTTCTTAGATTGCAAAAGAAAAACTTTTGTTACCTAGGCCTGGCTCCAGGATGTTGTGGATACTGGACAATGGGTTTGCACTCAGGAGAAGATGGCATTAAGATGGCAGAAAGTTACTCCAGATCCAAACCCTGTTGAGAAGCAAGGCTACTGCTGGCCAAACAAGCCCAAACCTGTCAGAAGCAAAAGAAGCCATTAAAATAGGGTGTGACTAACACTACCCTTTTTGCCAGGTCATGTGACCGAGCTGAACAGAGTTCGGATCCATCTTAAGTCACCCCAGCATGGTCCTGCTCCACCACTCTGCTTTGGGTGGGTGGGGGACTTACACTGGGCCGTGGGTGGCGCTGTGGGTTAAACCACAGAGCCTAGGGCTTGTTGATCAGAAGGTCGGTGGTTCGTATCCCTGCGACGGGGTGAGCTCCCGTTGCTCGGTCCCTGCTCCTGCCAACCTAGCAGTTCGAAAGCACGTCAAAGTGCAAGTAGATAAATCGGGAAGGTAAACGGCGTTTCCGTGCACTGCTCTGGTTCACCAGAAGCGGCTTAGTCATGCTGGCCACATGACCCGGAAGCTGTATGCCGGCTCCCTCAGCCAATAAAGCGAGATGAGCGCCGCAACCCCAGAGTAATCTGCGACTGGACCTAATGGTCAGGGGTCCCTTTACCTTTACCTTTACACTGGGCATGACTCAGCCAGCATGTCTGAGCTCCAGCTGAGCTGAGTTCAACATGCTCTGTGGACATATCTTTGGCTGGGTTGGGGTTTATGCACTTAATTCCAGCTGAACCAGGAACCAGCTGGCTGAGCAAGAGAGTTGCTGAATTCTAAACTGCTCATCCCAGAAGAGATTGCTCTAAGATTGCCCTCTACGTCTAAAAATGATGCTGAGGCTAGGTTGCAGAATTGGAAGAACTATGATGCTACCACAGGGAAGACCCTGTCTCTCGTACCTGCTAATCAAATCAACTTTACAAGTAGAGTCTCTTAAGCTCATATTGTATGCTATACTAGACCTTCCAAGTGTCCCTATTTTCCAGGGACATCCCTGATTTAGAGAAGCCATCCTGGTTTCTGATTTAATCCTGAATTGTCGCACTTTTTCTTAGGATGTCCCTACTTTCATTGGAGAAATGTTGGAGGGTATGGAGTCATCCGACCTCCGAGTCATCTGAAGGCAACCCTGTATATGGAAGGTTGTTTTTTGGGGGTTTTTTAATGTTTAGTGTTTTATTGTGTTTTCATATGTGTTGGAAGCTACCCAGAGTGACTGGGTTAGAAATAGTAAAATTATCATTATGTAATGGGACATCCCTATTTTCATCGGAGAAATATTGGAAGGCATGTTATAATGTATGTTGTATTCATTTACTCTGACCCACAGTGAAATGTTGCTGGGTCCTGAATTTGAATATAGGGGTCAAATGATTTGTCAATGCTGATTTCTCTCAGTATCTCCTTTAAATTCAGTCCCCCACATTTGTGCAGCAATTTGCTTTTTCCCCCCTTTTTTTAGAAATCCTTATGAAAATGTGTTAGCACTTTAGTGTGACTTTCCAAATTTTTGCATGCACCTTTGACTAAGGCACATGTTTTTGACAGCAATTTCCCCCATTATGGTGCATTTCGGTATGTTATTCTCACTAACACAATTTTATGCACAATTCCCCTAGGCATTTTTGTAAATCTTGTTCAGTTGGAAAACTGCATTGCAAAATTTGGATAAGTGGGAATTTTGAAGGATAGCTTTGTTTCAGTTCTTGTCTAGTTTTGGAATGTGTAAATTAAGTAGGTTTGCCCTTATATGCAAACAAAATCAAATTTCTCCCCATCCTGATTTTGCGTTTTGTGTTTCAGCGATGATACATTGCAAGCCTCAGACTTGCTCAAGATAGGTTAGTGGTGATTTGGGGGGAAACTGCTTGGCACTTTGAGAGTTGACCAGTGGCACTAATAGGTAACATTTTCAGCTTTCCTGCTTACATTTCTCAATGGCCTTTTCTGGTTGTCACTTTGTCTCTGATGTACCATAATTTGCTGGAAGTTCTTGCGTGCCGCAGTGAGTCACAGATACCCAGGCCAAACTGGAGGGCTGGTATGCTAAATTATATGTTTGCAATCACCTATGAACATTTTTGTTTCTGACATTTAATTGTGTGGGGAGGGGAGGGGAATAGCTGTCGTCTTCTTAATGCAATATGGATTTTCCTCCCGCCGTGTGATTGTGAAAAATAAACAGCCTAACACATTTCTGCATTGAGATGAGACACTTATCATGCTATACGCAGATGACATTATTCCGGTGAAGGGGGGGGAGGGGGATTTTGTTTTCTACACTCTCAATGAAACATCACACCCTTTAAGCTGCTTTTTATGTTTCCAGAAATAGCACAAAGGCTATTTCAGAGGGAAAGGGATGTCAAAGTTTGGCTTTGTTCTATTATAATTGCCTGATACTGCGTCTTATTTGATGAGCATCATCTCTGCTGAAAATTACATCTGTTGTTTCTAGCCAAGGTCAGGCTTTTATCCTTGACATGCTGGGTTTGAACTGGGGAGAGCTAAGTTCAAATCCCCACTCAACCATGAAACTCACTGAAGGATCCTGGACCACTTGCTAGACACACACACACACACCCAATATAAAGGGGGTTAATTGGTTAATTGATTAATTACTTTTTAATTTCCCAGCTGGCTAAACAGAGCCTTTATCATGAGTGTCCATTTGTTAAGGTTTCAGTCTTATTTTTAGTGCCTTTGTGAGTTCAACAGCTTTTAATTATTTTATAGGCAAATCACCTTAAGGTGGGAAGAACATTTTACTGCATCTAGTCTGAAGGGACCTCACGTGTTCTCCAAGAATTCTCAAAGATTATAGACAGAGGCTCTGAGATTACATCTGGAGTCTCCTATAGTACCCTTGGGTGCAGCTCACCAGGGCCTGGGGATTTGAATTCATTTAAAGTAGCTAGGTGGTCCCTTACCGCCTATTTTTCTATACAGTCGTACCTCTTGTTACGAATGTTTCAGGATGCGTACGACACAGGTTATGAACGTGCTGAACCCGGAAATAACGGAACGCGTTACTTCTGGGTTCGGCGGTTCACACATGTGCAGACATGTCAAATGACATCACACGCAGAAGCGCCGAATTGCGCCGCGTGCATGCGCAGACGCGGCGCTTCAGGTTACGCATGTCACGGGTTCTGAACAGGGCTCTGGAACAGATCCCGTTCGTAACCAGCGGTACCACTGTATTGGGCTGCAGTTCCCTTATTGCAGCGAAGTCCAACCGGTCGACTGCGATCGACAGGTAGATCCCCAGATGATCTCCAGTGTGGTGTAGTGGTTAAGAGCGGTAGACTCGTAATCTGAGGAACCGGTTCCATGCCTCCGCTCCTCCACATGCAGCTGGTGACCTTGGGCTTTGAAGTCTCTCAGCCCCACTCACCTCACAGAGTGTTTGTTTGTTGTGGGGGAGGAAGGGAAAGGAGAATGTTAGTGCTTTGAGACTCCTTCGGGTAGTGAAAAGCGGGATATCAAATCTTCTTCTTCTTCTTCTTGATTGTGGGATGAAAAGCAATATAAAATGAATGTTTCTGCCCCCGCCCCCTCGCACTGTCCCAACGCAGTGTCAAAAGGGCGATCTTTGATAGTCTGCGTTGTAGTTAATGGTTAGCCTTCCCCGCCTAAAAAAAGCTCAACAATTCTGGTCTCCCTCCAAAAAGCTCAACAACTCCTCAGTGACATTGGGTAGATCACTGCCAGTAGTTTTATACCCCATGGGAGTAGATCACAGTTTCTTGGGAGTTGGACGTGCCTGCCTTATTGCATCAATTCTTTAGACGCTTCCCACTTTTCTTTCTTGTTGGAATTGTCTGCATTTTGTACCTTCAGTATTTCACCTTTAAGAAACTCCCATCCATCCTTGAGTCCTTTCTCTTTGAGTATTTCAAAAAGTTCTTATTTAGTACAAATGGGGACTTTCAGGTTCTGCGACTAAGCAGGCATGTTTCCACCGTAGCCCTATGGAATCAATTTGCTGGTGGTTGAATAATGAACTAACCATTATCTGAGCTGTTAAAGAATTAGCACAAATGAATTATTTTTGCTTTCCCCACTCCCCGCAAATCTGTGCAAAAGAAAATGTGCATGTTTCAACTTATTAAAGAAAACAAGCTGATATTTTTAGCTTAATAGCTAATGATGATTCAAAAATGTTATTCAAGCCTGTTGTTGTTCAGTCGTTCAGTCGTGTCCGACTCTTCGTGACCCCATGGACCAGAGCACGCCAGGCACGCCTATCCTTCACTGCCTCTCGCAGTTTGGCCAAACTCATGTTAGTAGCTTCGAGAACACTGTCCAACCATCTCATCCTCTGTCGTCCCCTTCTCCTTGTGCCCTCCATCTTTCCCAACATCAGGGTCTTTTCTCTTCTCTTCTCATGAGGTGGCCAAAGTACTGGAGCCTCAACTTCAGGATCTGTCCTTCTAGTGAGCACTCAGGGCTGATTTCTTTGAAGGATGGATAAGTTTGATCTTCTTGCAGTCCATGGGACTCTCAAGAGTCTCCTCCAGCACCATAATTCAAAAGCATCAATTCTTCGGCGATCAGCCTTCTTTATGGTCCAGCTCTCACTTCCGTACATTACTACTGGGAAAACCATAGCTTTAACTATACGGACCTTTGTCGGCAAGGTGATGTCTTTGCTTTTTAAGATGCTGTCTAGGTTTGTCATTGCTTTTCTCCCAAGAAGCAGGCGTCTTCTAATTTCGTGACTGCTGTCACCATCTGCAGTGATCATGGAACCCAAGAAAGTGAAATCTCTCACTGCCTCCATTTCTTCCCCTTCTATTTGCCAGGAGGTGATGGGACCAGTGGCCATGATCTTAGTTTTTTTGATGTTGAGCTTCAGACCATATTTTGCGCTCTCTTCTTTCACCCTCATTAAAAGGTTCTTTAATTCTTCCTCACTTTCTGCCATCAAGGTAGTATCATCAGCATATCTGAGGTTGTTGATATTTTTTCCGGCAATCTTAATTCCGGTTGGGATTCATCCAGTCCAGCCTTTCGCATGATGAATTCTGCATATAAGTTAAATAAGCAGGGAGACAATATACAGCCTTGTCGTACTCCTTTCCCAATTTTGAACCAATCAGTTGTTCCATATCCAGTTCTAACTGTAGCTTCTTGTCCCACATAGAGATTTCTCAGGAGACAAATGAGGTGATCCGGCACTCCCATTTCTTTAAGAACTTGCCATAGTTTGCTGTGGTCGACACAGTCAAATGCTTTTGCATAGTCAATGAAGCAGAAGTAGATGTTTTTCTGGAACTCTCTAGCTTTCTCCATAATCCAGCGCATGTTTGCAATTTGGTCTCTGGTTCCTCTGCCCCTTCGAAATCCAGCTTGCACTTCTGGGAGTTCTCGGTCCACATACTGCTTAAGCCTGCCTTGTAGAATTTTAAGCATAACCTTGCTAGCGTGTGAAATGAGTGCAATTGTGCGGTAGTTGGAGCATTCTTTGGCACTGCCCTTCTTTGGGATTGGGATGTAGACTGATCTTCTCCAATCCTCTGGCCACTGCTGAGTTTTCCAAACTTCCATGGCATATTGAGTGTAGCTTCGGGCAACACATACTGCTGTATGGAGGAATATCACAACTTCATATTCCCTATGGTTTGGACTCAATCCTGCTGCTAAGAAAAATGCTCTATTGTCATTGGCCAAAGAGCAAAGTGCAAGTGATTAGAGTTAGCTCTTTCCAACCCTAATCCAGCCCGGATTAGGCTGTCAGATACAGTGTCCGGGTGGAAATCGCTGAAATGTCCGGGGAAATCCGGATGTATATCACCCAAGTCAGAAGTGTTGATTTTGGCAAATTTCATTAAAAAATAGCCCCAAAACTTCTCTCTCTTTTTAGAGTTTGCAAAGAAAGCTCAACAACCTTTGTGTCCGGATTTTCACTTTTTGAAATATGTCAACCCTATATAAGATAAATCTGCAGATTGTTACCGAATGTAATCAGTTCCTGGTTCTTTTCTTCTTTTTAATGGAGCTGCCTCATTTAGCTCCCCAAGGACAGGTGTATCACCTTACATCTCCCCCTCTCCTGTTGCGTCTGATCCAAGTAATTGCATAATTTTGATTTGAATTGTGTATGGCAGATATAATTCTCATTCGCATGCCAATTTTAACACCACAGCCATCAGCAAATTTCATTAATGCACATTGAAACCGGTGGCATTTATTTCAATATATTTTGTTGGATCCAGACTTAGAGCAGACACATTGAAATGCATGGGGCTTGGGACTTACTTACCTGCTGTATTCTTTATCCTGCTTTTCCGACATTCATTGTCGCCTAAAGCAACTATGTTTTATAGTGTAACAGCGAATGGCGCTGTGGTCTAAACCACAGAGCCTAGGACTTGTTGATCAGCAGGTCAGCGGTTTGAATCCCCGCGATGGGGCATGCTCCCGTTGTTTGGTCCCAGCTCCTGCCCACCTAGCAGTTCAAAAGCATGTCAAAGTGCAAGTAGATAAATAGGTACTGCTCCAGCGGGAAGGTAAATGGCGTTTCCATGCGCTGCCCTGGTTTTGCCAGAAGCAGCTTAGTCATGCTGACCACATGAACCAGAAGCTATCTACAGACAAATGCCAGCTTCCTCGGCCTACAGAGTCAGATGAGCGTGCAACCCCAGAGTCATCTGCGACTGGACCTAACGGTCAGGGGTACATTTACCTTTACCTGTATGTTTTATATATGCCATAAGCCACCCAGAGTGGCTGGGAAAACCACTCACCTCACTCTGGTAAATTAAAGGGGATTGAGCAAGAACTTACTTTAGAAATTATGCCTAGGCGTCCAATCGTCACCTGAGCAGGTGGTAGAGGTGGATCAGCTTTAATAGCTAGCCCCACCTCTGGCAACCACTCATAAAATGCAGGTGGCCTGATAGAATCATAGAATCATAGAATCATAGAGTTGGAAGAGACCACAAGGGCCATCCAGTCCAACCCCCTGCCAAGCAGGAAACACCATCAAAGCATTCCTGACAGATGGCTGTCAAGCCTCCGCTTAAAGACCTCCAAAGAAGGAGACTCCACCACACTCCTTGGCAGCAAATTCCACTGTCAAACAGCTCTTACTGTCAGGAAGTTCTTCCTAATGTTTAGGTGGAATCTTCTTTCTTGTAGTTTGAATCCATTGCCCCGTGTCCGCTTCTCTGGAGCAGCAGAAAACAACCTTTCTCCCTCCTCTATATGACATCCTTTGATATATTTGAACATGGCTATCATATCACCCCTTAACCTTCTCTTCTCCAGGCTAAACATACCCAGCTCCCTAAGCCGTTCCTCATAAGGCATCGTTTCCAGGCCTTTGACCATTTTGGTTGCCCTCCTCTGGACACGTTCCAGCTTGTCAGTATCCTTCTTGAACTGTGGTGCCCAGAACTGGACACAGTATTCCAGGTGAGGTCTGACCAGAGCGGAATACAGTGGTACTATTACTTCCCTTGATCTAGATGCTATACTCCTATTGATGCAGCCCAGAATTGCATTGGCTTTTTTAGCTGCTGCATCACACTGTTGACTCATGTCAAGTTTATGGTCTACCAAGACTCCTAGATCCTTTTCACATGTACTGCTCTCAAGCCAGGTGTCACCCATCCTGTATTTGTGCCTTTCATTTTTTTTGCCCAAGTGTAGTACTTTACATTTCTCCCTGTTAAAATTCATCTTGTTTGCTTTGGCCCAGTTCTCTAATCTGTTAAGGTCATTTTGAATTGTGATCCTGTCCTCAGGGGTATTAGCCACCCCTCCCAATTTGGTGTCATCTGCAAACTTGATCAGGATGCCCTCAAGCCCATCATCCAAGTCATTGATAAAGATGTTGAATAAGACTGGGCCCAAGACAGAACCCTGTGGCACCCCACTAGTCACTTCTCTCCAGGATGAAGAGGAGCCGTTAATGAGTACCCTTTGTGTTCGGTCAGTCAGCCAGTTACAAATCCACTGAATGGTAGCCTTGTCCAGCCCACATTTTACCAGCTTCTTTACAAGAACATCATGGGGCACCTTGTCAAAGGCCTTGCTGAAATCAAGATAGGCTACATCCACAGCGTTCCCTTCATCTACCAGGCTTGTAATTCTGTCAAAAAATGAGATCAGATTGGTCTGACATGACTTATTTTTCAGAAACCCATGCTGACTTTTAGTGATCACAGCGTTCCTTTCTAGGTGCTCACAGACCGTTTGCTTAATGATCTGCTCTAGAATCTTTCCTGGTATTGATGTCAGGCTGACTGGGCGGTAATTGTTTGGGTCTTCTCTTTCCCCCTTTTTGAAAATAGGGACAACATTTGCCCTCCTCCAGTCTGCTGGGACTTCGCCTGTTCTCCAGGAATTCTCAAAGATTACTGCCAGTGGTTCTGAAATCACCTCTGCCAGTTCTTTTAATACTCTTGGATGTAGTTCATCTGGCCCTGGAGACTTGAATACATCTAAACTAGCCAAGTATTCTTGTATTACCTCCTTACTTATTCTGGGCTGTGTTTCCCCTGCTGAATCATCTGCTCCATATTCTTCAGGTTGGGCATTGTTTTCTTTTTTGGAGAAGACTGAGGCAAAGAAGGCATTGAGGAGTTCTGCCCTTTCTCTGTCTCCTGTTCGCATTTCACCATCTTCTCCTCTAAGTGACCCCACTGTTTCATTGTTCTTCCTTTTGCTACGGACATACCCATAAAAGCCCTTTTTGTTGCTTTTAACCTCTCTAGCAAGCCTGAGTTCATTCTGTGCTTTAGCTTTTCTGACTTTGTCTCTACACGTTGCTGGCTATTTGTTTGAATTCCTCTCTGGTGACTTCCCCCTTTTTCCATTTTTTGTACATATCCCTTTTAAATCTTAAATCAGTTAAAAGTTCTTTAGATAGCCACCCTGGCTTCTTTAGGCACCTTCCATGTTTTCGTCTCATTGGTACTGCTTGAAGTTGTGCTTTTAATATCTCCCTTTTAACAAACTCCCATCCATCATGAACTCCCTTCCCTTTTAGTATTACTGACCATGGGATCACACCCAGCATTTCCCTAAATTTTCTGAAGTCGGCTTTCTTAAAGTCTAGAATTTGAGTCTTAGTATGCTTGGTTGCTCCATTCCGCTGTATAATAAACTCCAGAAGAGCATGATCACTCCCACCTAATGATCCTGCCACTTCTACCCCACTTACCAAGTCATCACTATTGGTTAAGACCAGATCTAAAATGGCTGATCCTCTTGTTGCTTCTCCCACTTTCTGGACAATGAAATTGTCTGCAAGGCCAGTGAGGAATCTGTTCGACCTTGTGCTCTTGGCTGAGTTTGACATCCAACAAATATCAGGATAGTTGAAATCCCCCATTACTACTATCTCACTTCCTTTTGAATGCTTGGTCATCTGTTCTAGGAAAGCATCATCTGTGTCCTCAGTTTGATCAGGGAAGGCTTTGTGTAACAGAGGTGCACAATAAGGCCTCCTTTCCATAGATGCTTTCATCAGATGCCACAGAGTGTGTGGTGTGGTGTGGTGTAGTGGTTAAGAGCGGTAGACTCGTAATCTGGTGAACCGGGTTCGCGTCTCCGCTCCTCCACATGCAGCTGCTGGGTGACCTTGGGCTAGTCACACTTCTTTGAAGTCTCTCAGCCCCACTCACCTCACAGAGTGTTTGTTGTGGGGAGGAAGGGAAAGGAGAATGTTAGCCGCTTTGAGACTCCTTAGGGTAGTGATAAAGCGGGATATCAAATCCAAACTCTTCTTCTTCTTCAGAGTGGCGCTAACCAGCCTGGATGTGCTCATGTTCTGATTGAACACTTGGATATCATTTCTGAAGAGGGCTAAGGTCCATGGGGGCAATCAAGTAGGAGAGAAAGAGCCTTGTTGCTATCACTGTGTAATCACAGGTGCCTAATCACATGATTTGATTATGAAATACAAGAGGCATTTCCTTATCGGACAAAATTGCATCGAAGCAACATGGTTGGTGGTGATATAAATTTCACAGTATTGCTAGGGGACATGGGCTGAATGTCAAGTGTCCAAGGCTTGTCACCAATATTTTTCACAGCAAGGATTACCTTAAAGACGAACGTATTTCTTGGGGTATAAGCTTCTGCCAACTGGATTCAGAAATAAAATTGCATTTCCTCTAGGAAGTGTAAGGTGAACTACATGGTCTTCCCACACAGTGGCGTAGTATCAGTTGCCAGCGTGTGGAGAAGAAGAAGAAGAAGAAGAAGAAGAAGAAGAAGAAGAAGAAGAAGAAGAGTTTGGATTTGATACCCTACTTTCTCACGACAGAGTGTGGACAGTGTTGGGGCATGCACCCTTGGTGCCAATGCCACTGGAGTGATACTCCACCCTCCCACAGAGCACTGCGGGGCTGCACTGTGCCACCTGCTTGCCCACACAGGAGGGAGCCCAGCCAGTTGGCGTAGCCCTTGGTGGGTCGAGAGGAGCACTGGGGCACCTGGTTCACACCCTCTCAAAAATTTTGCGCCCGGGGTTATGCCCCCCCAGCACCCCTGAGGCTATGCCCCTGCTCCTACTCAACCACACTGTGAAGTAGGCTAGGTGACTGGCTCAAGACCACCCAGTGAGCTGACTGGAATTCGTACCTGCCCTGGTCCAAACCCCTACACCATCTCTCTAAGATTTATCTCTAGGTCTCTGCCAGTTGAAGACAATGCTTCCAATGAAGTGGCACAGAGCTCTATACAGGGCCGACGCATCCATTAAGGCGAACTAGGCAATTGCCTAGGGTGCCAAAAAGGAGGGGGCGCTGGCCAGGCTTGGGCGGGGGGGGAAACGGGCTAGCAGCAGCTTCTTCGCTGTAGTGGAGAGGTGCTGCTTGCCCCCTACACCACCCCCAGCTCCCGCTGAAGCAGGCTGGGGCGGGCGGCGGGGCGGGCGAGCAGCAGCTTCTCTGCTACAGCAGAGAAACTGCTGCTTGCCTCTCCACCACCCCCACCTCCCGCTAAAGCAAGCTTTGGCGGGGGGGCGCGGGGGCGGCAGAAGGTGGTCTCGCCTAAGGCGCAAGAAACCCTAGCACCGGTCCTGGCTCTATATTATTATGCCATAATAATAATAATAATAATAATAATAATAATAATAATAATAGAAATAGAAATATGTGATGATGATGATGATGATGAAAGACTCCGTGTTGTTGTTTCGCTTCAAGAGACTAAGACAGACGCCCATCAGGAAAAAATGTACAGTTATATATTGGACCAATTTCTTTTCTAGGAGCATCTAAAACGATAATACTATATTGGTGAAGCTACCTAAATATGATGATTGGGTGTGAGGAGAAGTCTATAAAAGAAAACCTAAGAATGTACCAGCAGATCAGAGATAACAAGAAGCTGCTAAGTGCAAGAGATGGTTTGATGGGATTGAGTTGGAACCACCAAAACCCATGAAGAAATCTGCCTGAAACAGATATCTTCTCCATCCTGAGTAGGTGGATTCTAGAGGTGGAAAACACATTCAGGTCCCATTTTGCTCATGAAGATGCCATCAGGAGCACAACACACCTTCTCTGTTTTTTGAACTCAACTTTCATTTGGTGGTGGTTTTGGTGGAGAAAAACTACCGTAGTTTCTGAATCTGGGGCAATTGTCTCAGTTTGAACCGAGCCAGACGAATGCTTGTGTTAGCTCACATAATGCCAGAGAGGTGCTGCTTTCTGATCTATCCAAAGCACTGCCACCACCTCTATCTTTTTCTTCCTGTGATCTCAGCTAGCAAAACCTCTTGCTATATACGCTGTATGACAGGAGGCAGATAAAAATGAATTGCATTGCATTAAGGTCCATTTCCAAATATGAAATTACCTTACCTGCTTGACTGTGGCTCACCCATGCTTCATTGACTTCGGTGCGGATTTTTATTTTATTTTATTGTGGTTTGTTTTTAATATTGACTCTGGCAAGTGCCTCAAGGTCCCAGCATGTAGGATATCTTGTAAATGTAAATTTGATTTGATCTGACATTTGGTTTCTATGTGGATTCAAAGGAGATAAGAGCTCTTAGCTTCCAGGAAATTGATAACAGGACTTGATACGATCGATCTGGTTAGTTTCCATTAATCCTCTAGAGAGGGCAAGCATTTCTCAAATAGTTAATGCCTCCCCAAGTATATGGCAAAAGAATGAAAAGTCTTGAAAGTGTCTGGTTTTGTCTGAAATAGACGCATGAAGGTCAAATGAGTCTGGCAAGAAGATGGCTCTCTTGTGTTCTATGGTCTTTGAAAAGGCAGTCCAAGATTTATGAGTGTGGATGATTGGAAAGGGAATAGTTTCCATATTAGAAAATTAGAGCTTTGTTGTTGTTTAGTCATTTAGTCGTGTCCGACTCTTTGTGACCCCATGGACCAGAGCACGCCAGGCACTCCTGTCTTCCACTGCCTCCCGCAGTTTGGTCAAACTCATGTTGGTAGCTTCAAGAACACTGTCCAACCATCTCATCCTCTGTCATCCCCTTCTCCTTGTGCCCTCAATCTTTCCCAACATCAGGGTCTTTTCCAGGGAGTCTTCTCTTCTCATGAGGTGGCCAAAGTATTGGAGCCTCAGCTTCAGGATCTGTCCTTCCAGTGAGCACTCAGGGCTGATTTCCTTAAGAATGGATAGGTTTGATCTTCTTGCAGTCCATGGGACTCTCAAGAGTCTCCTCCAGCACCATAATTCAAAAGCATCAATTCTTCGGCGATCAGTCTTCTTTATGGTCCAGCTCTCACTTCCATACATTACTACTGGGAAAACCATAGCTTTAACTATACGGACCTTTGTCAGCAAGGTGATGTCTCTGCTTTTTAAGATGCTGTCTAGGTTTGTCATTGCTTTTCTCCCAAGAAGCAGGCATCTTTTAATTTCATTACTGCTGTCACCATCTGCAGTGATCATGAAACCCCAAAAAGTAAAATATCTCACTGCCTCCATTTCTTCCCCTTCTATTTGCAAGGAGATGATGGGACCAGTGGCCATGATATTAGTTTTTTACAGCTAGGTTTGGACTAATCTGTCAGTTCCAGTTTCTCACCATTTCCAATCTTAAATTTAGTTTTCCACATTTTAGAAGTTTGCAATTACAAAAAAATCTTGAAAATTCATTAAAATACTTACCAGCATTTTAGTGTGATTTTCTCTTCATATACCTGTACACATTTTGCAAGCAATTTTCCTGAATAATTTGTGTGTGTTCTCTCCCCTGATATCTGTATTTTTAATCACACTTTCCCTAATATCTGCATTTTTGTTATCCTTATGTGGTTCAAGAACAGCATTGCACAATTCAGAGGCGTGTGAATTTTGAAATTTTGATTTGTGCTTCGCTCTGCATATTGGTTTGAGAACTGCAAATTAGGCATTTTTCATTAAATTGAATTGAATCCCCCCGGGCCTAATTGCAACAAGAAAATCATATTTTAAAAATTTGGGCATTTTAAAAAGTATTTTAATACCAAATTTGAATGTCAAATATCAAGTTCTGATTTTAAAATTCATTTTTCAGAGTTGTATAAATTTATTTTATTTATTTTTAATGGAGGCTAAGAATCTAAAGGGTGGCCAGTCTGCATTATTAGTGCAGCATGTGATGAGTTTTGGCTGCAGAGACAACTTTGGAATGGGGGACTTCATAATTTGACACTGTACTACACACTAGCCCTAAAAGAACATGAACTTGAAGGCTCTTTTTTGGTAAGCAAAATAATGTGCAAATAATTATTTCAGTTTGACTGTATCAGGATACAGTAGATATACAGCCAGAGGTAACTGTGAAGAGGTGGCAGAGCATTCTTCCTCTTGGCTCATGCAAACCAATTTTGCTAAGTATTAGTGTATGCTAGGGTGTCTGCTTACACATCACCAAAAAAGAGGATAAAAGAGGGTTCAGGTTTGCATGGAAATTACATATGCTAATTCACATGTATACATTCAAATTTAGAAATAAATACTATAATTTAAGTTACAGGTGGGTAGCCGTGTTGGTCTGCCAAAAACAAAATAAAAATTCTTTCCAGGACAGAGACCAACTGAGTTTGTTCTGGTATGAGCACCCAAGTGGTGAGGACTGTCAGCAGGAAAGAATTTTTGATACTATAATTTAAATCAAAAACAGGACATCTCACCCAAGTGGTGAGGACTGTCAGCAGCAGACCTGTGTGCCTCTTGGCCTAGGTAGGTACCAACTGTTGATGGACACCGTCAACATCCCTGCTCTTCATTCTGATGCTTCTTTGTTTGTAAACTTGACAGCCCATCAACTAGAGGATGCTCTCAAATAGAGGAGTGTAAAGTAGGACACACAGCTATGCTGCAGCCATTCCCAAAAATAAGTTGTTACCCAGATTAAGGGTTGCTATACCCAGGTCCTGCTGGTGAGCTTGCCTTGGGCAACTGATTGGCCACTGTGAGTATCAGATTTTGGTCTAGATGGGTCACCAATATGCTCCAGCACTTCTTAAGTTCTTATGTTCTTACCTGAGGAAGCAGAGGGCTGAGACAGGGTGTCCAGAGCAGCTCAAAACAATGTGAGCCCGGTGGCGCAGAAAGCCACTCGGGCGCCTGGGGCTGCAAGCCTAGGAGCAGGGCAGGCAGCCCATAGGGACAGGGAGAGGGGCGGGGCAAGCCACCCATAGGGGCAGGGCACACCGCAGGGCCTCTGGAGTCTGCCTGCCTCCTCCCACTCAGCCGCCCTACAGCTGGGGGGAGGAGGCAGCAGGTGGACTGTTTGGGCACCGCGGAGCCTGTGCTCACCCAAGCCACTGCGGCTCTCCCAGGAGAGACACGTTGCTCAGGCACGCTGCAGGCCCCGCAGTGACCTGCCGCTCGGCATTTTGTCACACACACCCCTCCAGTGGTGACACATGGGGTGGCCCACACCCACCGCAACCCCCTTCCTCCGCCCCTGCCTGAGCCATCTTGAAAATGGGATCTGGCTTTTTGAACAGGAAGTGTTTGCCCTTTGAGCTCCTAATCTGAAGTCTTGTATTAGCCTTAGTCCTTCAAACAGAGGAAAACCTACCAAATAGAAGACCATAAAAGTACAGTATGTGGCTGCCATGCTGTGTTCTCTTCCCTCAACAATTGTGAGGTTCTTTGGTGGTTGAGGAGCCCAGGAAACACTGAGGATCTAAAATCTAATATTCCTTGGGACATAGAATCATAGAGTTGGAAGGAATCTCAAGAGTCATCTACTCCAACTCCCTGCAATGCAGGAATCTCAACATGCGGTCCCTCATCCACTTTGGAACCATAGCAGCCCCTGCTTAGCTTTGCAAATGTGCTAGCTGCCTTATGCTGAATCAGGTTTCAGACAAGAGCCTCTTCTATCCCTACCTGAAGGTGTCAAATATTGAACCTGGGACATTCAGCATGCAAAGCAGATGTTCTACCACCGAGCTATGGCCCCTTTGCTAGTAGGTCCCTGGCTAGTTGTGCAGGCTCTTCTGTCCTGAGTAAAATCCAATATTTCGTTCATTGTCTTCCTTCTGGCCTGATGAATGCACAGCAAATGTTCCAGTCACAAGCGCAGAGCAAAATCTCAGACATGCCGTAATAAAGAGCTATTTATATGATATGCATCTCCATGTATGTGTCAGAGCACTAAATTAGGGGGAAAGGAACAAGTTAATATTTATTTTACCAATTTGGAGGTGGGAGAGGGAAGGGAGGCGTACAGCAAAGATGCTTGAGAGATGGGGTGATGAACCAATTTTAGATTTAATGAGGAGAGCATAAACCTGGAACATGATAAAACAGAATAACCCTCAGCAGTGGAACGGCTGATGCCGCAGTTCCTCTGTGTTCTGCCCAATTTATTTAAAAACTTAATACTGTTGTCAGGGACTGGGCAGAGGAGGAGTAGTGGTGGAGACCACTTCCCCATCCTGACCCTTCCAGGGAGGAGGAAGAGGAGGACAGTACAGATTTACAACAGGGGTTTGAGGGAGGTAGCAACTCAGAGGCAGATGAGGGTAAAAGCTGGGAAATAATGGGAGAGGAGTAGCAGGCAGAGCCAGAGCAGCATCTGGCTGACACATTGTCACTGGAAAGCATTCCAGACCAACCATCTCCCAGAACCCAGCGAGCCTTAAAAATAGGAGACCAAAGAGCTCAAAGACAGAGGTCACTTAGCAGCACCCTTAGAGGAGACGATGAGAACGACGATTGAGGAAGTGGGAGAGAATGGGGGTGGAGGTTCACTCGGGACAAAGCCATTATCCAAGAGGCTGGGTTCCAGCGAGCCTTAAAAGTAGGAGAGCAAAGAGCTCAAAGACAGGTTAGCAGCACCCATAGAGGAGATGATGATGATGATGATGACGAATGAGGAAGTGAGAGAGAATGGGGGTGGAGATTCACTCGGGACATTGCCATTATCCAAGAGGCTGGGTTCCAGCGAGCCTTAAAAGTAGGAGAGCAAAGAGCTCAAAGACAGGTTAGCAGCACCCGTAAAGGAGATGATGATGATGATGATGATGATGATGAATGAGGAAGTGAGAGAGAATGGGGGTGGAGATTCACTCGGGACATTGCCATTATCCAAGAGGCTGGGTTCCAGCGAGCCTTAAAAGTAGGAGAGCAAAGAGCTCAAAGACAGGTTAGCAGCACCCGTAAAGGAGATGATGATGATGATGATGACGAATGAGGAAGTGAGAGAGAATGGGGGTGGAGATTCACTCGGGACATTGCCATTATCCAAGAGGCTGGGTTCTATAGCCTCTCTCTGTAAAGTCTGAAATAAAAAAAAGGATTGTAAGAAACTTTTCCTTGTCTTTATACCTTCTTGGGCAGCCAGCCGGAAGCCAATGGCACCACCCTGTATTAAATTTTTTGTAGACTCCCTAGGGTCCCTAAAGTGGTCCACCAAATTATATAATGATCTCATCATGCGTTATTTCTTTATGTTCTAATAGCTTGCACTCAGGGGAGAGGGGGAAGCCTCACAAGGAAAGTGTTGCAGGTTTCAGAGCTTCAGGATTATTGGAATTTGGGAGAGAAGAGGTAGGAAAGTCCCCGTGAAACATAGAGATGGGGCTGGGGTAAGTGGGCAGGGTTCCATCCAACTGTCACCTCTGGATTTTTGTACAGTTTACTCCTTAGCCTTTTCTTCTCCCAAAGATGTTTGGAAAGGCAGTGGGAGTTTAGGATCTTTCT
Source organism: Lacerta viridis (assembly GCA_900245905.1). Taxonomy (NCBI): domain Eukaryota; kingdom Metazoa; phylum Chordata; class Lepidosauria; order Squamata; family Lacertidae; genus Lacerta; species Lacerta viridis. The sequence goes on from OFHU01004300.1 coordinate 141,207, forward strand.
CCTAGATGGGCCACCTTCCCAGGTTGATGAACCCCATCTGCCCCTCACTTGACTCTACCTCAAGTGCAGAAACCACCTTCTTGACTGTTAGACCCACTCTTGGTCTCGTCTACTCTTTTGTTGTGTGTCAACCAGACAATGTCTCTACAGTATTTTTGTCGCCTGTTGATGCCCTTTCTTTCCCCACCAAGCTGCTTAAGTGAAATACTTCCTCCCATCCTGTATCTGCGTTAGATTTGTAACGGTGTTTACATATGAAATTGGTTTTAATTGTTGCTGGGGGGTTTTTTGGCATATGGGATTGGTTTTATTTGTTGGGCTTTTGACTGTGAAATCGCACGGAGATACTTTATGGGAAGCGATTCAGAAATGGAATTAAAATAAGTAAGGATTACAACGGTAGGAATCACATCTGCATTTTAGCAGGGCACACTCCACCCCTCCAAGGCAAAAACAGACAGCAAAGTGAGAGTGATTTACCAGGGATATGTAATGAAAATTTAAAATATTAGGAAATGAAGACAGATTGAATGTATGAAATCCCTGAGCACCGGAAATCCTCCAGCTTCAGATATTTCACAGAGTAAAACAAACTTTGCAGGAGGGTCTAAAAATTGTTTTAAATATAGAGAGCAAAAATACTCTTGATATTAAGGGTGATACCAGTTACTTTGACTTTTCTGCCCTAATTGTGTAAATACAGAACACACAGCCCTGATAGCTCCAGCATTAGATGGAAGGAGAATCACTGGGTAAAGAAACAGAGTGAGGCATAAGCACTTTGAGAAGGAACAAATCCATGCGAACTTGCTCAGTGATTTCATTCAAGACGTTCATTATCACCCAAAACAATCCGATGGCGGCAAACAGCAACAATAATAGTGACAAATGCCGATTGCAATCCATACTTTCCCCAGACCTTCTTCTCCTTACACTCTAAACTGTTCGGTGAGTCACAACAACATCATTTGCTTCAGAAGGCATTCTGCCCCCAAAAAGTAAAAATAAAAAATGGCTAATTATGTTTGTAATCATTCCTGACTCCACTGCTGTGACTCAGCTCTAGCAAGCATCATCTGTGGTTCATTGAGAGTTTAATGCCCCCCAAAAACTGTCTATTTCTTCCTCCTGGCACAGAAAGTATTGTATGTTTCAATGCCTTTGAGATCCTGATCATCATATTTCTTTCTTTTTTAAAAAAAAAAAAGTTCAAAACAACCTTGATTAAATCCCTTTACTTTTTACACACACACACACACACACACACACACACCAAAATGCATGTTAAAAATCATTATAATTATACTATACACAATATTTTACTGCTACATAGAAAAACTATTGTCCATATTTATGCTATATTTATACTTATATTTATATTTGAATTCAAGAAGCAGTTTGCCTTTATCTTTAGAATTCTATCCTCCTCTATTGGGCAGATTAATCAACTAAAAATCCAGTTTTTATCAGCAGAATGTCAGCTTTATGCAGTGCAACTATCATTTAAAAGCAGACTTGATTTTGGCTTTCTTTGTTGTTGCGTTTCTGGTATGCTACTGAACGAGGGTGTTTTTAAATGGTAACTATGTAAAAAAAAAAAGATTGCTAGGTATCATTTATTAAGCTGTTATCATACAGTTTCTTCAGCATCTCAATATGTTCCATTTAGTTCGTATTTGGCTGCATAGATTTGCTTAAATGGATTGGTTAGTGGGAAGGTAATTAATCAGCTGAGGTTGAAATCGGATGCACACTTTCCTGGAAGTAAGTTCCATTTAACACACTGGGGACTGCAGTGCATATCAGTATTTTTATCACTTCACAGATCTGTTTTCTATCGGTATGTGCATGGCTCTGTTTCTACGATACAGCCGTGCCGTTAATGTTCCTTCTTCTTCTTTCTTTCTTTCAGACAGCAGCTCAGGCGGTTTTATTTATGTGCATGAATACCGCTGGGATCTTCATTAGCTACTTATCAGACCGAGCTCAACGCCAAGCCTTCTTAGAGACCCGGAGATGTGTAGAAGCTCGGTTGAGGCTGGAAACCGAAAACCAGAGGCAGGTAGGGTAATGGAAGAAATGAAGTTGTGAAATGCAGCCGTGTCAATCTGTTGCAACAAAACCAAATCCATAAACTGTACATTAAAGAATGAGGTCGATATCCAGCTGAAGCCCCATCTGCACTACAAATTTAAAATGGTCTTATTCCACTTTTTGAGGGGTGCGGGTGGTGCTTTGGGTTAAACCACAGAGCCTAGGGCTTGCCGATCGGAAGGTCGGCGGTTCGAATCCCTGCGACAGGGTGAGCTCCCATTGCTCGGTCCCTGCTCCTGCCAACCTAGCAGTTCGAAAGCACATCAAAGTGCAAGTAGATAAATAGGTACCACTCTGGCGGGAAGGTAAATGGTGTTTCCGTGCGCTGCTCTGGTTTGCCAGAAGCGGCTTAGTCATGCTGGCCACATGACCCGGAAGCTGTACGCGGCTCCCTCACCAGTAAAGCGAGATGAGCACTGCAACCCCAGAGTTGTCTGCGACTGGACCTAATGGTCAGGGGTCCCTTTACCTTTACCTTTTATTCCACTTTAAACGGTCATGGCTTCCTGGAAAGAATCCCAGAGACTGTAGTTTGTTAAGGATGTTGAGAGTTGTTGGGAGATGAGTCCAACCATTTGTCTCATAATCTGGTGAACCGGGTCCGTGTCTCCACTCCTCCACCTGCAGCTGCTGGGTGACCTTGGGCTAGTCACACTTCTTTGAAGTCTCTCAGCCCCACTCACCTCACAGAGTGTTTGTTGTGGGGGAGGAAGGGAAAGGAGAATGTTAGCCGCTTTGAGACTGCTTCGGGTAGTGATAAAGAGGGATATGAAATCCAAGCTCTTCTTCTTCTTCTTCCTTTAGGTGATTTGCAGGTCTAGCATATCACTCCTGATTTCTCAGGAATGTTCTCATTCCCTCTCCAGCAATCTCACATTTTCTGTAGGCTATATAATCAAGCCGTCCCTAAGTGGAAAAGATTGGAAGTGCAGGCAAATAAAAAATTTCTTATCCATATTTATCAAGACCTCGCACCTCTCCTTTTTAATCAGGAGCCAGCAATGGGAGCAAGCTTTAAATCAAAAGTTTGTTGCAACTCATCTAAACAAAGTCACCAAGAAAATGGAAAGTATGTTGCCTGTGTGGGAGGATAAGGGGCAGATCAGAGACAAAATGCTCAACAATTTGTAAGCTACAGATTGTAACAGTGTTTATAGCCCACGTTTGCCAAAGTGTTATTTAGCATGCCAACCTAGCAGTTCGAATGCACGCCAGTGCAAGTAGATAAATAGGTACCGCTCCGGCGGGAAGGTAAACGGCGTTTCCGTGTGCGCTGCTCTGGTTTGCCAGAAGCGGCTTAGTCATGCTGGCCACATGACCCGGAAGCTGTACGCCGGCTCCCTCGGCCAGTAAAGCGAGATGAGCGCCGCAACCCCAGAGTAATCTGCGACTGGACCTAATGGTCAGGGGTCCCTTTACCTTTACCTTACTCAATGATTTGACTTAGTCCATATTTTTAAGTGTGCCAACCTGATTTGCATTCCTTAGACTAATACCCTAGATCTGAGCATTTCTGCACTTTTCCAGATTTTGTGATACAGTTCTTAGCTCAAAAAGTGGAGCAGAATGTGAATAAAAAATTGATATTTTGGTTAAAATGCATACAATTTTTTTAAGTACATCAACAACAAAAACACAAACTAATTGCAATAAACTAATAACATTGCAATAAATTAAAGACAGCACATGGTTGTACATTGTCACTGAAGCTATTATTCCAGATCACAAAAAAACTCCCATCTCTCCATAAACCTTTTGGGTTGATTTACATTTGTTCTCTTATAGTAGGTTAGTTTGATCATGGTCATAATGGGCCAGATCTTTCCAAACCACTCAAATTCAGTAGGAACATGCGTTTTGGGAGAAAGTGCATAAAAAAGCACATTTTAAATGTATGACAACGAATATTTTGTGAAGAAACAGTGAAAATAATTTGAATTTTTGTGCATGTGGGTGAGTGGGGGGGGATATCACAGATTGATTCTTGAAATAGGATGAAATGAATTTACGAGTGCCACGTGCAAAATAGACTGATCCATCCATACATAGATAAAGCCCCCCCCCCTTTTCCAAAAGACCCCAATCTGTGGAGGGATCACAGATGATCTCCTACAGCCACTGCTCTAGGTGAAATGGTTTCAAAATGGGGAAAATAAGGGAGTTGGCTGCACTAAATTATGTGTGGTTTTTTTGTTTTGTTTTGTTTCTTTTTTATTATTAAAGATTTTCTTGGTTTACAGAAGTGTGTGTAATGTCTCTCGTATTTTTCCATATAACATTTTTACAGATCAGTTTTGGTTGTTGAGACATTAGGGAGAGAAGGGGGAAGGAGGTGGGTGGGATGGGGGGGTGGGGAGGATGATGTTTCTATTTTCCTTAATATATGTAGGATTTGGTGTCAGCGTCGTTCGTGTTGGTTCTTTGTTGCTTGCTTGTGTTTCTTTGGCGGTGAGAGGTCGGGATTGGCGTAGGGTGTGATTGTTCATTTGTGGTTGGCTGTGGTGATCTTTGGTTTCCTGTGTGAGTGGGGTGGGTGGGTGTTTTGGATCAGGTTAGCCATATTGATTTGTATGCTGTCGGTAGATTTTTGTCATTGTCTTGTTGGGCTGTGTGTGTGATGAAGGGGGACCATACGGGGGTGAAGGTGTCTTCTTCTGTTTGTCCCCGTGCTAGTTTTAGGTTGCTGGTTAATTTTTCTAGTAGGGCTGTTTCCCATACTACTTGGTACCATTGGTCCATGCTTACTCCTGACAGGTCTTTCCAGTGTCTGGTTATGATGTTTCTGGCTGCTGAGAGTAGATGGATTATGAGTTCTTTGTGTTGTAAGTGGGCATTATTGTCTTGGAAGATGTTTAGTAAAGCCAGTTCTGGGGTGGTTTCTAGCACTTGTTTGGTTATTTTGCTTATTTCTCGTATGGTTGTTGTCCAGAATGTTTGGATTTGAAGTGATATCGTTTTTGCTGCTGTTGTTTTCTCCAGAATCCTTTGTAATTAATGTAGGGAGTTTGATACCTCCTGAGTTGATTATTCTATTCTTTTAATGAAGAATCCTGAAGGAAAATGGATTCTTGAGAAGATAGGTAATCTCTTCTGAGCATTCTTTTATATGCTTGACAGCTGCCACAACTAGTCATTGAAATGAAGACTTCTAGGTACTGGAATATGAGACATGTCACTTGGAGCTAAAATGCAGGACCATATAAAGCTATTAATATTCTGCCAGTCAGGCACAGAGCAGGAAGTTTAACTTCACCCTCTCCTCAGAGGTAATTGAGTCTATACTTTTCCAGGCAAAGTTTGCTGAGATGAGCAAAATGGATCTTGACAGATAAAATCCTTCATGTGTGAAGTGGTTTTTCTCTCTCTCTGGAGTCAAAAGTGGTGTGTGCATAGGTTCATAAACCAGAAAGGCAAGTGCCTATAGGAGAGGGCATGAAATGGATTTTGCACTTCAGAGGTGTAAGAGAGGAAAGCTGGTAAAAACGACTGATCACACATATTTACTTATTATGAACTTTCCTTAAGGAGCTCAACTTCAGAGGAAGTTCATACTTGGGTCATACTTTATTGTAGACTTGGTGCTGTGTGTGTGTGTGTGTGTGTGTGTGTGTGGACTAATTTGGTTTGATTATACACCTGTATAGACCTTCTGATTGGAGATGAAGTATTGTTCTGAGAAAAAGAAAAAGAATAAAACATGAAGTATTTTGTCAGAGAGAAAAATAAAATGAAATGAAACCAAAATTAACATAAAACAATTGGATATGATGTAATTATCAGATATGAAAATACACAGGCATATCCAGTCGTACCTCGGAAGTCTAATGCCTTGCGACTCAAACATTTTGGCTTCCAAATGCCGCAAACCCGGAAGTGAGTGTTCCTGTTTGCGAACGTTCTTTGGAAGCCGAACGTCCAATGGGGCTTCCGCGGGTTCTGATTGGTTGCAGGAGCTTCCTGCAGCCAATCAGAAGCCGTGCCCTGGTTTCTGAATGTTTTGGAAGTAGAACAGACTTCCAGAATGGATTCCGTTCGACTTCCGAGGTACGACTGTATAGATATGTGATGGATAATTACTGAACATGAAATCATATATGATACATTATAATCAGGACTTTCTTTTCCAGCCGGATCTCAGTTCCATCACTTCTCTGGTGTGTTTGGCCACCTCTCAGGTGGTCACCATTGTTGGCTGGGGTTCCACTTGGAACTGCTGTTACACCTCCAGACCCAATTTAAAGTGTTTAAGGACCTAAGACTGAGTGTTTTGGAGGTTGGCCCGAGAGGGTTAGCTGTTGTGGTTTGCTGTCATTGTTTTGCCATGAAGGAAGCATGCCAAGGAACTCTGCCTGCCTCTCCAATCTCCTCCTGTTTTTGTTGTTGCTGCTGTTGTTTCAGGAACGTCTGGTTCTGTCTGTGTTACCTCGATTTGTAGTCCTAGAAATGATTAATGACATGACCAACGTAGAAGACGAGCACCTTCAACACCAGTTCCACAAGATCTATATTCACCGCTATGAAAATGTCAGGTGAGAGCATGCATTCAGATTTTCTCTCTTTCACTTAACGATCTGTTCCTCTGCTGAATGTCAGCTGGGGGCTTTTGCGTGGAGTCTTTTGATCAGTTCATTCATCACGGGTTCGAAATGTTGGGAGATGTTGCTTTTCTCTTCCCACCCCCCCTTTTAGCAGACAAACATTTCCCAGTAGTGTGTTTTTTCTCCCTTAATTCATCAAAGTTCCTTGGCGGCTGCTCTTTCACCATAGTATTTTTGATTCGGCTTGCTCGAGTGCATGCAAATGGGGTAGGATTTTCCCTCCCCAACACACACACAAACACACACACACACACAATGCTCCAGCTTCTCACCGCAATCCACCGAGGCCACCGTCTCAAGCATACTGACTTTTGAAGTACATCCCATTGGAATTAATGGGCCTTTCTTCCATGTAAACATGATTAGGATTAGAGTGTAATCTTTCTGATACAGGCAACATCTGTCGTGCTGCATAGGCAGTTCAAACAACCACCTAGGGTAGCATTATTCATGATATGGTGGTGGTGGGGGGGAAACCAATCTATTCCTTCCTGGCCAGTGTCCATGTAAGAAAGGCAGCCAACATCCAAAGGGAAAAGAACAATCTTCTTGAATGAGGACCCAAAAATATCATTAGGCAGAGGGAGCCACCTGAGTCTGGCAGCAGAGGAAGGGGGGCCAGGAAGAAGCAGTGGGGTGTTGTGTACCTTGAAAGATGGGGGATAAATATGATTCAGTTAGCATTTAAAGGCAAACGGCTTAATTTGCATTTCCCAAAACAATATGCAAATCAAAATGCAAGAGCCAGGGATCACCATTACCAAGGTACTGAAAACCCAACACTGGTCCAAGTGTTCTGGGTGATGTCTCCCAGCTAGAGTTTGCCTTGTCTCAACTGCTATCAATATCGATATAGATACATTGTCCATCATAGCACAGCATCTTCTCGTTTTCATTCATTAAAAGTGTATGGGCTGGATCATACATACGTTGAGTAGAATGACCCTCAACTCAAAGCATGAAGTGCCCCCATTGATGGTGATGCACCGACATCAATATATAATCTCCGTTGGGTCATTCACACACTAAAATCACAGCTTGCACTTCCAGCAAATGGAGTGGTGAATATTCATGTGTGAGCCAGACCTTCAGCTTCACTGGAATATGATTTGTAGGAGAAACACTTATGAGAATAGGAATCCAACAACATCTGGAGAACCATAGGTTCCCCATCCCTGTCATGGACACTTCTGGTGGTTTTGAAGACATTGCTGAATTTCTATTTATCTATTGGAGGTTCCTAAAATGGAAGGTGGACTGTGGCATGTTTTTTTTCCCTCTGCAAAGTATTACTGTTGCCATTGTTACCTATAAGTCAGGAGTCCTGATTTTCTTTCTCCTCTCCATTTGGTGTCCAGCATTCTTTTTGCAGATGTGAAAGGGTTCACCAACCTCTCCACAACACTATCAGCCCAGGAGCTAGTCCGAATGCTGAATGAACTTTTTGCCAGATTTGACCGCCTAGCACATGTGAGTCAATATACTTATTTGTTTCATTTGGCACACAAGATTCAAGCTGCCTGTTCATTTTCAGTGCTTCAAAAACCCTGTATGATGCTGGGAAGGGTGGAAGGCTCCCTTACAATTTTACAGATGGATGGATGGCTGCTAACAGATTGAGGTTGAATCATGACAAGACAGAGGTACATGGGGTGGGCAGGTGTGGAGGACTCCCTGGTCCTGAATGGGGTAACTGTGCCCCTGAAGGACCAGGTGCACAGCCTGGGAGTCATTTTGGACTCACAGCTGTCCATGGAGGCACAGGTCAATTCTGTGTCCAGGGCAGCTGTCTACCAGCTCCATCTGGTACACAGGCTGAGACCCTACCTGCCCGCAGACTGTCTCACCAGAGGTGCATGCTCTAGTTATCTCCTGCTTGGACTACTGCAATGCACTCTACGTGGGGCTACCTTTGAAGGTGACCCGGAAACTGCAACTAATCCAGACTGGTGACTGGGAGCGGCCACCGAGACCATATAACACCAGTCCTGAAAGACCTACATTGGCTCCCAGTACATTTCCGAGCACAATTCAAAGTGTTGGTGCTGACCTTTAAAGCCCTAAATGGCCTCGGTCCAGTATACCTGAAGGAACATCTCCACCCCCATCGTTCAGCCTGGACACTGAGTTTCCAGCGCCGAGGGCCTTCTGGCGATTCCCTCCCTGAGGTTACAGGAAACCAGACAGAGAGCCTTCTGGGTACTGGCAGCCACCCTGTGGAATGCCCTCCCACCAGCGAAATAAACAACTATCTGACTTTTAGAAGACATCTGAAGGCAGCCCTGTTTAGGGAAGTTTTTAATGTTTGATGTTTTATTGTGTTTTTAATTCTGTTGGGAGCCACCCAGAGTGGCTGGGAAACCCAGCCAGATGGGCGGGGTATAAATAATAATTTTATTATTATTATTATTATTATTATTATTATTATTATTATTATTACTACTACTACTACTACTACTACAGACATATAACAAACAGCTAGTCCCTCTTAATTAAATAGTCACCATTCTTTATTCCTTTGGGTAAGTGCAGAATGGCTTTTCCCTTCTTCTGATATACCCAAATACCCAACACCTAGAGAGTCAGTGGAAATTAAGAACCCTGTTTGCATTGTCCAAGAATGATGGGTTGGGGTTTTGCCAGCACTTCCTCCTAAAGCCACTACTTCATGTTATTCCTTGGAACGGGAGATCATATCTCCTAATTCCCGAAGCTCCTTTCCTGTTAAAGATAGGACTTTTTCCCACAGGTGCCAACAGGATTTTCTGAACCCAGTATACTGTATGTGGATTGGGTCCTCTGCTGCACTAGCAAATGAAGCTACAAATCGGCGCACAGTTTGCAGACACAACTTGTCACATGCAAATCTGTACGCTTTTCACAGGTTGGGGTGGAGCATCCATAAATAACTGGGAAATCACACACAACTAATGAGATGCTCGACAGACAGGAGATCAGTAGGTGAAGTTTTCCCCATAATTGAAGACCCATACTAGAAATGGCTTACTCTGTTTAATATACGCCTGCCAGATAGCTGCTCTCCTCCAGTATCAGCACTAAGCCATGCAAAAAAAAACCCCTCAAGTTTCATGATTTGTAAATGAATCAGAGAATTGTAGAGTTGGAAAGGGACCCTGGGGGTCATCAATCCAACCCCCTGAAATTCAGGTATATGTGGTTGTCCCATAAAGGGGGATTGAACCTGCCACCTTGGCATTATCAGAACCATGCTCTATGTTCCAACCAACTGAGCTATCTGTGTGGCTGCATGTCTTTTGCCCACTGATCTCAGGTTGGCATTGCTACATTCAGTGCAAGATCAGGTATGGCGTTTCAGATGGAGGGGTCAAAAGTGATTTTAAGATTTATAGCAATTCTGTTCAGGCGCTTTGTGCTTAGATAAATTCAAAGTTGAAGTAGTAAAAAGGCAAACCGTGGGCGCCTTTCTTGTGGTTATTTATTAACATTTTAAAATAACTATAGCATTGTTGTTGTTGTTGTTTTGCTTTCTTCTTCTCGGTTTCATTTCTCAGTTTCCAAAGATGCATAGAAAAAACAATCTCCATATACCCCTCGCTCCTCAAGCTGGGAACTGTTGTCTGTTAAGAGTGTGGAGAGTTATGAGACTTCTCACAGAGCCAGGGCCGTAGCTATGGAGTGGTGAGGTGGGCCCCTGCAAGGGGCACAGGCGAGAGGAGGGGGTGCAAAATCGACTAAAAATATATCCATAAATACAAATATTGATTATTGCCTCATAAGAAAAGGTTATAAATAGAGGGTGAATTGAATTGGAGGGGGGGAGGTGGAAAGAAGAGCTAATTTGTCAGTGGCTAGGGGGCACAATCTGGACAGTTCTTCCGGGGTGCAAGATCAACTAGCTTCTGTGACAGAGCCATAATACCAGAGCCCTTTGCAAAATAAGAATCCCAGGATTCTTTGGCGGAAGCTGTGATTGTCAAAATGATACATCTGCGCTTTAAATGCATGTTATTAGTGTTGCCAGAGCATGGGATTGCTCCCACGACTAGCACAGTTAATTCTGTCTCTTTCTTCCTGCATAGATCAGTGCAGGATTTACATATAAGGTAATCAAGCTATGGCTTAGGACCCCACTCTCTTGGCCCCCCCCAAAAAAAAACTAAAGGGAAAAAAACAATGGTTATACTTTGATAAAATACATATTTTGTTATGCGCAAATGGCTTTAGATACCTATTAGGTCCATAAATTACCATATAGCATATATTCAACACAAAAAACAGCGACAATTTGTTGTTGACAAAGGACAGCTGGACATATAAAGGGCCCCATTACCTTCAGTAGCTTAGGGCCTCATCAAACCTAAATCCAGCCCTGGCATAGATCTAGCGATAACATTCACACACACACACACACACACACACACGTCCGTTCAGGGCAGTTATCTGCATTTGCTGAAACACACTCTTTACTGTGGAAGTGGGGAAGCGTGGATATTCGCAGGAAACACACACAACCCCTTCAACTTCTCCCTTTGGTGCCGTCTGTATTCAGATGTATATCATTCTGTAATGTGTGATTGCGAAACTCTACTCCCCCAACCACTCATGCCTGAAATACTTCCGTGGTCCTTAGCAACAGGCATGGCTGGAGAGCTCCTCAAATGTCAGAAGCTTTGCTAATGCTTTTTGTTCTGCCTGATCATAAATCTGGGAAGGTGAGGGAGAGAAGGGAACATCGGCGCTTACCGTGATAAGTTCCTTCTTTGTAGGGAGAATCAGGGGCGTAGCAAGGGGGGCGTAGGGGGCGGTCCGACCCATGTTCCATAATGGAGGGGGTGGCAAATTATCAAGGAACAAAATTATCTTACTATTGTTGTTGTTGTTCAGTTGTTCAGTCGTGTCCGACTCTTCATGACCCCATGGACCAGAGCACACCAGGCACCCCTATCCTTCACTGCCTCCAGTTTGGCCAAACTCATGCTAGTCGCTTCGAGAACACTGTCCAACCATCTCATCCTCTGTCGTCCCCTTCTCCTTGTGCCCTCCATCTTTCCCAACATCAGGGTCTTTTCCAGGGAGTCTTCTCTTCTCGTGAGGTGGCCAAAGTACTGGCTATATATGAAATTTCATGCATATTGGTTAATATCTTGACCCTCCTCCACCAAAATAGCTGTTCACTTGGCTGTTTTCCTATGTCGTGAAGGCTGAAATTTCAGTTCAGTGGAGCACTTACTGTTCCCAACCCTAACCCTGTGGAAAGCCATCTAATTAGACTTTAATTTGATTTTGAGATGTTTTTAGGAGGTAATTTAATTATTGTTTGATTTTATACCAATGTTATGTATCTGATGTTAGCCACCCTGAGCCCGGCCGGGGAGGGTGGGATATAAATAAAAGTTTTATTATTATTATTACTTGTTATTATTCCTTTGTAAGAAAATATGAAATAACGTAAAACCATTTTTGCAGGGGGGGATCAATGGGGGGGGTTGACAAGAAATTTTCCGCACCGGGCACCACCTGACCTTACTACGCCTCGGGGAAGAATTGGGATCCATTATGTAAGGTTGTCTCCACCCATCTCACCACTGGCAGGTGCTCTAGCCCCTTCTTCCTGCCCATCGGGAACCTTATTCAGACTCCCAAGTTCTGCCCTGGGCTTAGGAGATATCAGCAGGCATTGCCCACGCAAGTTCAAGTTTATTGCTACAAGACCATAAATAAAAATTTTTAAAAAATAGAAGTGGGAAGTACAGTAAAACAGAGATTCTAGAAATGCTGGAGTCCCACATTACTGTCCACTTTTGCTTGTGTGCACAGAAACATGGAACATACCATCACCAGCTTGGGTCTTAGCAGTCTCCAGAAGAGCATAAGCTAAGGCCCCTCTCCCTAGTTCCTGCTGGGATTCTGCATTCTCCATCTGTTTCCAAAGCCTGTTTTCCAAACTGAGATGAATAGCGAGCTCCAAACTTCTGCTAGGCACACAGCATATCGGTCTTATTTGAAGAGTGGGTGGAATTGATAGCACAGCATGGGTCTCAGAAAACACAATCCATCATTTCCCTGCCCTGGGAAGTGAAATAAAAAAGGAGGAGGGTGGGAGAGAAACCTTAATGAAGTTTCTGTTTGGAGCCTTTTGGTGGATGGATATTTGAGTAGCTCATTTCTTTAGCTCTTTCTCGTGCCAATTTTTTCATGCTTTGAGTCACTATGGTGTGTTGTTGTTGTTTTTAAAGTAACTTATGCATAAATCTTTCTCAAAAGCTTCAGTCACATGTCGTTCTGTGCAGAGTAGTCATAACTCAGTGACAGAATTCTGCTTTGCGCTCAGAAAGTCTCGAGTTTATATGAATCTGCTTCAGACCATCTACCCTACCTATGTCTTACCCTAGCATTCCCCAACCATTGGTCCCCAGATATTATTGGACTACAACTCCCATCAGCCTTGACTATGGATGGCTTTGGATGATGGGGTTTGCATTCCAACATCATCTGGGGTCCCCTGGTTTGGGGAACACTGGTCTACTCCAGTACCTCAGGTGGAAGTCAATGCCCTGTCCTTCAGTTGGAGATGCCAGGGATTGAACCTAAGATTTTCTGCAAGCAAAGGACAGAATTATGGCATTTAAATCTTTAATCTTCAGGTTCTCCAGTTTAAAAAACTTCAGGCAAGGCTGGTACTACTGTATGCCTGAGAGGGCTGCTTGAGGACTGGCGGTGTAAAGCACATCCATACAATACTATGGTGTCTTTTAACCAAACAGCTGTTGAATGGGGAATGGGGAATATATCCAGAGGATATATCAAGAAATTCTGCCTAGCCTTTAGCTGAGTTAAGCCAAGAAGCCTCTCTAAGCTTGGCCAGACAAACCAATGGATTTCATACCACACATACTATCGGGAGTCTCATCTGATCATTGTTTGTGGTCTAAAGCTCCCCTCCCTGCTTGTCTCCCAGAACCAGAAGAGGCATGAAAGGGGCAGAGAAAAGGTTGGCCTCATGCAGGTGCAGTCTCTGATTCCTTGGGGAAAGCCCTGGAGAGGAGGGAACTTAGAAGGCTGTGGGGAGACAGGGACTTTCAGTTTCGGCAATCGATCCATGGGGCAAGACCTACCAAGTATGAGCCACTGCACTTATTAGGCCTAACACTCTGCCAAGTCTGTGCACATTGTGTTCTTGCTAATAAAGAGTTTATTCCACCTTGAATTGTGCAATTTATTGCCGGCTCACTCTTGTCACCTGAGCAGCTTCTTCCTCCAGTGTGGTGTAGTGGTTAAGAGCGGTGGACTCGTAATCTGGGGAACCGGGTTCGTGTCTCCGCTCCTCCACATGCAGCTGCTGGGTGACCTTGGGCTAGTCACACTTCTTTGAAGTCTCTCAGCCCCACTCACCTCACAGAGTGTTTGTTGTGGGGGAGGAAGGGAAAGGAGAATGTTAGCCGCTTTGAGACTCCTTCGGGTAGTGATAAAGCGGGATATCAAATCCAAACTCTTCTTCTTCTTCTCCACTTCCAACACGTCCTGAACCCCTTTCCCCTCCTCTGACTGTTCAGGCTCTTCCCCTTCCACCGGCCCAGGCTCCTGCCTTGTGTGTGGCACACAACCCCATAAATAGCTGTCCCCCATCTCCTGGGTCAACCTCCAGCCCCCCCTGCCACACACTCGTCAGAGCCCTGATAGTCCATGACAGTGGCCTGATCTCCCTCTAACGTGTTGGCTACAATCACACCCTTTGCAGAAATGTTCTTTGGAAAGTCAGGTGAATCTTAATATAAGCTCTCCTGATCCACAGGAAAGCAGACAGCATAGAGTAGGGGTCAGCAAGGTTTATCACGTGATTTCCAGCACCGCAGAAGCAAGTCCCTGCACTGGTTTAGCGCAGCGGGTGAGCGGGCGACTTGGTTTGGGGGCGGCTCAGGGGCCGATCAAATGACCTCTGCGGGCTGCTTCCGGCCCATGGGCCTTAGGTTGCTGACCCCTGGCATAGTGCTTGCAGCGTTGTAAGAGTACCAGGCTCTCGAAGCTCTTAGGCAATCTGGCTACTTTGGGCTTTTCACTTCAGAGCAAGGCTATATCGAAGGATAGGTATTTCTTTGGAATGTTCATCCTGCCAAAAATATCTCAGCAGTTGCATACAACCAATCCTTTGCTTGCAGTACTTTTTTTTTTTTTTGACGTGCTAGTTAGAAATGTTTATCTCCTGGCAACCTTCTGCATTGCTCTTATTCTTTCTGGCAATTTTCTTAAACAGATGGTTTGACATACAGCAGTTAATGAGGCATCAAGATCCAAGCCGTTGTGGCTTCCTCTAGTTTTTCAGAATATTCCCGAGAGCTCCTTGTGGAACCAAGACCTGAAAATGAAGGGCCTGTGAAATATACTCGGAGTCTCGTGTGGATTTCATGCACTTTAATTAGTTCGTAGTATCAAAGAATGAAACTTTCCCCAAAACGTCTGCTATATATACATTATTTACACAATGGGCCTCACATGATTGGCTGATTCCAGGCTACTCCTGTAGGCCAATCAGGTTGCGGAGTCACTTCCTCCAGAAGCCTGATTGGCTGCTCCTGCAGGCCAATCAGGTCTCTGATTCACTTCCACCTGAAGCCTGATTGGCTGCTCCTGCAGGCCAATCAGGTCGCTGATTCACTTCCACCTGGAGCTGGATTGGGTGGCTCCTGCGGACCAATCAGACTGCTGCATTCTGGATCCTATTGTTCTAGGATTCAGCTCAGTACATAACACCCTGCCTCTTCCTTTCTTTTTTAAAATCCAGTGTAGCTTCCTCTTCTCCTTGCCACATTTCAAGCACCCATCCAGACAAGCAGGCTGGAATCCACTCCGATAGTTCTGTCTGCCACAGAGGTAGAGAATCTTTTTGGCTCCACTGGCCAAATACTTACGAGGATCAGCAGGCCAAATATGACAGGTGGGCTGGGTTATACACCTGTCAATCACCAGACATCACAATGATGTCAGGGGCAGGGTGCTTTGAACTGCAGTTTGAACTATGGGAATTGCCATTCTGTGAGGAGAATAGAGGACTCCTAACAACTCTCAGCACCCTTGAGAGTTGTTAGAAGTCCCATATTCCCCTCACAAAACTGCAATTCCCAGAGTTCCTTGGGAAGAGGGATCGACTGTTAAACCACTCTGGGAATTGCAGCTCTATGAGGGGAATTGTGGTCTCCTAACAACTCACAGTCCTGCAGTTCCCTTCTGGCATTGCAACCAGGATTCTTTGGGCGAAGCCATGACTGTTTAAAGCAGTATAGAATCGTAGAATTGTAGAGTTGGAAGAGACCCTGAGGACCATATAGTCCAACCCCCTGAAGTGCAGGAATATGCAGCTGTCCCATATGGGGATCGAACCTGCAACCTTGGCATTATCCGCACCACGCTCTAACCAACTGCGACATCAAGGCTGATAAATAGTGCTTTAAATGCATATAGAGCACAGATGAGGCCTAGGTGAACAGGGAACTGGGAACCAGAAGTCAGGAGCAGAATTCAGGTCAGGAACAAAGAACAAGTCTCTAGCAGCAGCAGAAAGCAAGCCAGAAGCTGGGGGCTGCAGATTAACAAAAAGGCTAGGGTTGGGAGGGAGGAGGAAATAAGCAAACACAAGTTCAAGTTCTACCTCAACAGCCAATGCATGATGCAGGAGACAGGGAAGGGAAGCTATCTCAACCGTCCTCCTATTTCCCCAAATCTATGTCTATGCAGCATCTATGTCTATGCAGCATCTATGCAGAGCCTGTGTCCTTCCAGATGTTGGTTTTCAACTCCCCCATTATCACTGGCCATGTTGGTCCAGGAACATATGGAGGTCTTTCTGCACCCTCTCTAGGGGGTCATGGTCTACCTCTAGAGCAGGAATAAATGGCATGAGGCACTCCAGATGTTTTTGGGACTCTGATGCAAGTCAGCCCCATCTGGCATGGCCAATGCTCAGAGATGTTGGGGATTTTAATCCACAACATCTGGGGGGGCAGCATGTTGCCCAGCCTAAGAGGAGACCCCCCAGAGGGCACCAGAGGAGAGTGATATCGCCATAGCTGCTACCCACTGCTCAGGCATCCAATATCTCTCTGAATGAAGTTCCAGCCTTCGTCCTGAATGCCAAGGCATGACCCCATTAACATATATATCCCTCCTCTGACTGTGGTCTCCAGTAAATGGAAACTTCTTGTCTTGTCTTCTGATTTAGGTAATTTGGCAAGCACACCCAAGCTTGCCTGCAGTGCTCAGATCTTTGTAGTATTTCTTTGATTTTTTCTTTCTTTCCAGGAAATCACTGACCCTCTTCCTTTCAGGATGCAAAAAGAAAAAAAGAAGAAAAGAAAGATAACGAATGTTTGTCACACATCAGAACAAAATCAAGATGTCTTTGTCCTTGACACACACAAACATCTCTTTCCCAAAGAGCTTTCAGATTTTGCTTTCCATATTTTCCACCCTGCTCGTTTTTATATCCATCCTGCTCCATCACACCCAGTCTCATTGCTTCTAATCATTCTCCTTTTGGTTACAGGAACATCACTGCCTTAGAATTAAGATCCTAGGGGACTGCTACTACTGCGTATCCGGGCTCCCGGAACCTCGCCAAGACCATGCTCATTGTTGCGTTGAAATGGGACTCAGCATGATCAAAACAATCAGGTAATTTGTTTTCCTCCTTCTCTCATTTCTTCTGCCGCCATCACACTGTGCCTCAGTCTGTGATGTGCTGGCTCCTTGTTGCAAGACACCAGAATATCCTCAAAGTCTCTCATGCTGTTTTGTTGTGGTCTTTTAGGTACCAGTGAGCTGAGATTCCCTCCCCATTTTCAATGGACTACTCATCACACACACACACACACACACACACGGACAAATGTGGCTTGATTGGGGGGTGGGGAGGCCAGAAGTTCCTGAAATTGCTCCTTCCCCATTCCTGCTCCTGCTGCACCGGGGAAGAGACAGTGCAGCACTCGTGGTTTGTTTTTCTCCAAGCAAACAACATGCAGAAGGCAGACTCTGGTTTGTTACCTCCTGTGTGAGGGAGAGCTAAACCACCCAGTGTGCATCAAAACATGGGTCATTCAGTGATGGTTCCTAGATGAGGCAAACCCTCCAAGTGTCCCTATTTTCCAGAGATGTCCCTGATTTGGAGAAGCTGTCCTGGTTTCTGATTTGATCCCGGAATGTCCCACTTTTCTTTAGGATGTCCCTATTTCCATCAGAGAAATGTTGCAGGGTACGGAGTTATCCGACCCCTGAGCCGTCTGAAGGCAGTCCTGTATAGAGAGGTTTTTTAATGTTTCATGTTTTATGATTTTTTTTCCCTATATGTTGGAAGCTACCCAGAGTGGCTGGGGTAACCTAGTAAGATGTGTGGGGCATTTCAGTGTCTTCAGTCACGGATCTATTTCTGAAGTCATGGATCTACCTGTATTTCTAAATATTCTGCATGAAGTAATATAAGGTAGGAGGGATAAATGAATCAGATGGAGGATAATAAATAAGAGGAAGAGATCTCAACGCAGTCAAAATTAAAGGGAATTTGGAAAACCCGAGAGGAAGGCAAGTGGAAGTCAAGTGGTGGGTGTGGAGCAATTGATATGTGTTGAACGAATGTTGGGACATAAATAGAATAGAATAGGATAAGAAATAGAAAGGAGAGAAAAATGATAATTTAGTAGAAGTGCTGATAAATATTAAGTTTTATGATTTAACAAGTTTCTCTTTTGCTTTATTTGTCTATCTGACATGTAAGGTTAGATATATTTTGTTTTAAATTGGATTTGTCATGTTTGGTTAAGACCAGATATGCTCTGAGATATGATCTATTTATTTGGCTCTTCTGTTTTCTTGGTATGATGTTTACATTTGTTTTAAATTTAAAATTTCAATAAAGATTTAATATAAAAAAATGATGTGTGGGGCATAAATAGTAAAATCATCATTAGGGAATGGGACGTCCCTGTTTTCATTGGAGAAATGTTGGAGGGTATGGATGAGGGACTCAACAGGTGTCACTTAAGCATGGCAGGTTCAGTTGCAAAGAGTTGATCCTTCGGGTATTTCTACCCTAAGAAATCTGAGGCTCATTAATAAGGTCACGGGAGACAAGTGGAGCTGTTTATTCCGTGTCTGCTCTTCTCCCTGGTAAGCAGGGATTTCCCCCATGGAAAGCAATGTGATTTCTGTTATGTATTGGTTTAATATGCATACATGAGTTTCACTGCTAGTTCTGTAACTACCTTTCCCGCTCCAGGGTGATTCAAACGGGTGCGGTGACAGTTGCTATTGGTTAACTTGTTGGCACAATTTGGATCCTTACTCTGATTGGGTCCCGCCAAAATCTAAATGTATCCTTTCCCCAACTCCTGTTCCTGAGAGTATAAAAGGAGCTCGCCCTTTCCCTCCAGTCAGTCAAGTTCCTACTGCAATAAAGGAGATTGTTCTTGTTAGACTTGACTCCTAGCATATCCTTGCTAGCATGCTGAATCACTACCCAGAGCTGAAATCATATAGACACTGCACCCATGACTTAACAACTTCCATAAGCTGTGGTTCAACACTAACAAGGCCTTGCTTTGACACTTGATGAACTTACCCAAATAACAGAAAGCTGGAGGATGCTTTGAGACTCGTTACCGCAACTTCATAGTTGGAGAAAGGCTCTTTCCACATGCTCTTCTTCATTGCTACTTAACACTCTTCAGGGCTAGGCCTTGATCTACAAAACCGCTTTCTGGAGCTCACCTCATATTCTCACAACCACATTTTTATCCTCCTGCCTCTATTATTTATGATTAGAAGTTTGGGGGGGGGGGAATCCAGAAAGTAATATTCTGAAAATGTTTTTTTAAAAAAGTAGAAACCTTTGTACAAAGCCATTAATTGCTTGAAACAGGAGGTAAGTTGAGGGAACTTCTTAATTAAACCAATTGTGGGTGCTATAATAAATATCCCTGCTCTGGTTTCTATGGGGAAAAGTTCAGCAAGCTTAATGGAGCTTGTAGCTTCTTCCATCCAAATATCCTCCATCAGTCTTTCCTCTTTTCTTTTATGCTCCTGTTTAATAGCAGTAATGTGTGTACCACCAGACCGTGCAATGCAATTAAGTGTTCCTGTGATAATCCGCGTCGCAGAGTTATTTTACTGCTGCTTATATTTTCCGCTAATAGTGTTAGGTGTTAATTGTATGGACCTAGCAAAAAAAAAAGGTGTGTAATTTAAAGTCCCCCTTACTGCTATCAGATATACACCCTTCGGTTTTAATTCCGCCCCATACTACAACACACACACACACACACACACACTGTGGTCATTTCCATGACCAGCACAGTCACAGTCATTTAGGGTCTCAAGGATTATTTTCCTCATTGTTATGACTGAAACACGGGTGCAAGGGCTGTTGAAGTCACCCATAGCACACTTGGTAATTCCTCAAGTTAATTAATTCCAGGACCGAGCAGCAATCATCACTCTTGGAATCCTGGCTTAGCCCGTAAATGGCCTTCAGAGAGCATCCCGCGTCATGATGGAACATGACTCTTTGATCTTTCAGATAAACTTTAAGTTTCTTTTTCAGGTATGTTAGGTCAAGAACGAAGCACGACGTCGACATGCGGATTGGAATACACTCTGGATCCGTGCTGTGCGGTGTGTTGGGTCTACGAAAGTGGCAGTTTGATGTCTGGTCCTGGGATGTTGATATTGCAAACAAACTCGAGTCAGGTGGAATCCCCGGGTAAGTGTCTGTTTGCCTTAGTCTACAATACCGCGTTCTAGGGCTGGAGCAATTTGTTTTGAGTCGTGTATCCTTGAAGTGTCATGGCAGAAATGCCGTGTAACGGATTGGTTGAGGGCTTCGGAGTATCCCCAGGGAGTTAAGAGTTAAGTTGCACTCCGTTAGAGTGACAGTTCGCTGTTGGGAGGCGGGACATTCCGCACTTTAAAAGGAGGGAGCAGCCATGGAGAGAGGTGAAGTGGGTGGAGGGAGAGTGGTGACTGGAAGGTGGAGGGTGTGGGGGCCAGGATAGTGGTGGTTAGGTTTGAAATAATGTTGTTCAACTGAAGGAAGATATGCTCTATCGTAACTAAGCTTGTAAACAAAAGAAATATTAAGACTGTTATGTTTGGTGAAAAATAAAGCCTTGTTCTTGTTGTGCCAAGACATATCGTCGATTATTTGATCCAGCAAGTTAGGAGGGCTCAAAAGAGGGTGAACTCGGAGAAGTGGACCAAAAGACTTACAGGGTGATAAGTTAGGTCCTGGAGTTACACTAAGGAGGGGTGCAGGGACTAAAAGCCTAGAAGTGCCACATAGTTGCCCTGTGAGCTGAGGTAACAGTAGCAGGGAGGGATCAAACGTGAGTGAAGCCCTGGACTATAGGCCAAAAGGACTTTACATCCCAGTAGCCCAGAGCCAAGCCTATAACCGGCCACGGTAGCTGGATTGGAGTACCCTTGTTACTACAGGACCCCGAGTGGAGGGGGGGGATGTTGGCAGTTTAGACGGACCTCGAAGTACAGGTGGGGTGGGTGTGTAAGAGTACACGGCACGCCACCACAGAGAAATAAATAGTAACAGGGGGAATTTGAGAGGGGTTCCATCGCATGCCGCCATTTTGAATTCTGCTCAGTCATATCCACCTGGAATCAAGATGGCTGCCTCCGTTACATCTATTGGATAGAGGCAAAATGGTATCGGGCTTGTTTGTCTGCTTACTGCTTGAACCGGTGCTTTATGCCACCACTGTCACTGAGGGCCAGCAGTGTGGGCAGGCTGATGTCTCCAACGGCAGTGCCTAAGATAGCCTGACAGCCCAACATTTATTTATAGCTTTAAAAGTGGAAAGGACATAGAACACAGTCATTGTTGTTAGTAGCCTTGTCTACCTAGAATTTATCTAACCCTCTTTCAATGCCATCCAAGTTGTTTGCCATCAATGCCTCCTGTGGGAGCATGTTCCATAGTTTAACTTTGCCCCTGACCATTAGCCATGCTGGCTGGGACTGAATGGAGCCCAACGACTTTTGGAGGGCACCACACTGGCTACACCTGCTAGATTTCCTTAGATTAACTTGCTTGCTTCTTTTATCATCTGCCAACATAATGACATGGCGCTTTGCAAAACATGCCCTGCAGGCGATCTTCACAATAATATGAGGTTGTGGGTTGCTAACGTGTATTTCTGGTAACCTTTGCATCGCTGCGTCTAAGGTGAGATGTGCACAGTTTCTTTCCACCCATCTGCCCAGTTGTTTCTTCATCCAAAGTGGCTGCACTGAGTGCTGCGTACAAATGTTGTTTCTACCTGACATGGCCTATTTTTCAACACATTCCGAGGAGCACAGCTTGTTCCTTTGACAGGATAAGGCAATTGCCGTTTCTCAACAGTGAGGTTGACAGCTTGCAAGAGGGAGGGAAACCTACCAGTCAAGTCCTCGTACTACCAGCCCATATATCAGCTACCTATCGGCCAATTTTGACTGGTATGTTTCCTCCACTTCCATGAAATAGAGATGCTCTAGGAACACTGGGAGCTCATTCTCTGCTCCTGGAAAGTCATGGCTTCTGGTCCCACCTGTATTTAGAAACAAAATCAGAAGCAGAGCCCACTCAACCTGCACATCGGTTGCCCACAACCTTTATTGCCCTCCCCTTCTCCTGTTCCCCCCACTCACACAAAAGACTAGTGAAGGTTGGTGCCCTGGGCCAAATGGAGCACTTCTCCACTAACCTCATCTGCACTCAACGACCCTGACTTGCCTATCTTCTGACATACAATCAGTCCGGGAGGTGGCTGTGGCTATCAGCTTCCTTCTCCATAATCTCATTATTGCTGAAGTTGGCAGGAAAGAGGATGGAGACAAACCTAGTATTAGTTGACTCTGCCTGTCATTGGCTCCAGTTCTGCCTACCTTTGGGGTCCCTACCTGTTAAAACAGGCACCACTGTCAAGGCCATGCATGGGCAGCAGCTGCTGTGTCCTAACACCCACCACTTTCCCTCCACCGGGAGGAGTTGCTAGGACTCCAAAACCAAGCTTCACCTCTTCAGAGGAAGAGGGATGCTCTCCATTTCTTCAGTATTGCTTTCCTTCCAAGGAGAAGTTTCCAACATCTTCTCTCCATGGTGGGAACAAGCTCACTGCCTTACCCATTCCAACCTGCGATTACTCTAATCAGATCCAGAGTACACACATACCCATCTTTAAAGCAAATGGAAACAAGGTCTGGAGATCTGATCACGGGACTTGTATATCAGATGTAGTTTGGCCCTTATAGCCCATCTGCAAGGCAGCATACATAAGTTTCAGCAGATTGTTTCCTCCCCTGCCACTGCCTGCTGAAACTTAGGTATATCCAAACACAGCAGCTCAACTGGGTCATGGATTGACTGTACATTTGCATTTTAATGGAAGTCAATGTCTCTCTTTCACTGCCTCTATCTAATCAAATGGATGGAACCAATTAACGTTGCTTTTTGCTTTTTTTTTTTCATTGACATGCAAACCTTAGTGAGGTCTACAGAGTTAAAACAAAACTTTGATTTTATTGAAATGGACTCTGGTTTCAACTTCATTTGAATCCCTCTAGAAAATTAAAGTAGGTGCAAAGGATTCTGGGTGAAAGCAAAAGACTAACATATCAGCAACTCCCTGGGCCTTTCTCCTCCATCTCTGAAAATCAGATGTGGTGAGAAGGATCATTATAAGAAGATAAATTGAGTTCTGCTGCGTCAGGCCAAAGGCCCATCTAATCTGAAATCCTGTTTTCACAATGGCCAATGGGAATGCCTATGAGAAACCTTCAAGCAGGATTTGAGGGCAACAGAACTCTCCCTTCTTTCTTATTTCCAGCAACTGGTATTCAGAGGTGTACCGAATACAGCTGCCTCATTCCCACTTCTGTATCCTGGAAGGTGGACTCTTACCTTGTCAGATTTCCAGAAGGATCAGAGTTCATCGCTGGATTCTGCTGGGTCCCCAGAAAATGGGAGATCAGTCACCTCTTGTTCCTGTGGGAGTAAATAGGGCCAGCGGTGGACAAAGTGACTCCATTGTGATTTGGAATAGAGCATGAGACTATGGAGCAGCTGACTGATAATTTGGATGAAAGGTCTTCCATATCCCAAGCTCTTGAAGACTGGCCGAATTTGAGCACATGCGCACCATCGAAATGTATCTTGGGTTGTGGCACGTTTAGTGCAGCGGTCCTTTTATGGCTCTGGGTGGCACAATGACATCTTGGGTTATTGATCTGTCATGGGTCAGTGTCACGGATGCTTTGATCACAAATGGAGGAGTCGAAAGGCGGAGGTAGTGGCTGTGAGAGAACAAGCTGCAGAAGCAGTGATAACAAGGGCGCCTGTGGTTAATCTATGTTCCAATCACAAAAATATTAACATTTTGGTGCATCGGAGTCGGGAGTCGTTATACCTACAGGAATTATTAACAAGCTAGATTCGCAGTTTCAACGCCATCATTAAATAGAGGCAGGCAGAAGGAAAGAAGGTTTCTGGCTTCTGGTTGCTGTTTGTGTGCTCCAAGTTCCCATCACATTTTGTCACACATGTCATCTGTTGCACCACAGAATCTCATGCACTATTCTGCTTTGAATTACCCATCTGAAACCCACCTGTTCTTCGCTACTTCAAATGCCCTGCCATATACTGGTAGTAGGCCTACATGGCTGAAAACCAGTCACTGGGAATTGTGAACACAAATTAATGACATAAATAAATAAAGGGTTTAGCACATTGTCTGCTCATAATAGGGCAACATTACATTGGTTGAAGACCCAGGCTTAGTCTTGCTCTCGTTATTTCGAGGAGCAAATGATTATATTTTAAGCCGTTAATAATCCATTGTCTCTCAGAAGCCCAGATGGAGATTGTGTTATTATGGAGAAGTGAATGTACTACAGGCAACCCTCGTTTTAGGCATGACCAATATGTGCACGATTGCACACACACACACACACGCAGCGCCAAACCTGGAAATGTCACAAAACTGTCACTAAGAGGGCATGGCAAAGTGGGGGCTAGGGGCGGAGAAGCAGCAGAATGGGATGTTTCAATTGGGCACAATTTCACGCAAGTATTCAATAACCCGGAATGCAACCCCCGCAAAACTGGTGTGATACGGTTTGCAAGGTTTCTCTTGTAGACCAGCTAGCACAACATTGAAGAGTACGATGACTGGCCTCCTTTTGTGTCTTTCATTAACTCCTCAGCAGAGGAATCTAGACCACACTTTACAGAGGTGTGTTCTGCCAACTTCATGATGTATCTTTGTCTAAATATGAGCCTCTTGACCTTGGCTTTTGACACCCGAGCTATGTATTTTGGGGGGTCCCACACCATTCTCTGGATTGCGATTTGTTTTAAAGGGGTTTTAATACTGTGTTTTTAAATTGCATGAGGTCCTGGGACCTTGTGGTGAAGGACAAGGACAGGTCAAAGAATCTTACAAATCTTCATCATCAACAGTGTCATGAGTTGTTCAGTCCATTCAGCAAAGGAACCCACAGCTGCAGCTGTTGCACTCAAAAGTGATTAGCATGTAGGCAGATGGCACGTTTTATCAACAAGATGGTCCTCCATTGTGGATTCTTTTTGTAGGCATTTGTTTAAGACGTTTAGCATTAACGTTTAATCATCACAGATACGGGTTGGAAAACAGAGAAGATAAATTGCCCCTATGGTTTAAGCAAAGAGAAACCCTAAGCAAAGCAAGCGTCTCCAGACCAACCAGACAATAAAGGCTATTCCAGACATTGCATGACAGCGGCAATTATATGCTTGACAGATCTGCAGCTAAACGGGGCTCTCAGTGGCCCGACGCATGCATTTTCAGACACAGGTTTGCTCAGTCAAGCATGATAGCTTTAGGTGTGCCTCTGAAAATCTTAACCCCTTCCCTCAAATGCCCTGAGTTAATGTTAGCCTCGATGTCCTTGTGAACCATTTCATGAGGGTTAACTTTCAATGCAAAAGTTGGTTTCTCTTCACAGGAGTTAAATTACCGGGCTGAAATATAGCAGGGCTGAGAATAAAGTTTTATCATCTCTCTTGGGGGAATGTCTCTAGAAGCGAACTCAGATGGTGAGGGCCAACAGTTATGCAGCCACTGGGAAATTAAAGGGAGATACTGGGATGTTCAGGGTAAGCCTGAGGATTTCAGTGGTGGTTTTACTGGGCTGTGTATGTTACAGTGGATGAGAGCCAGTGTGGTGTACTGGTTAAGAGTGGTAGTCTCGTAATCTGGTGAACCGGGTTCGCGTCTCCGCTCCTCCACATGCAGCTGCTGGGTGACCTTGGGCTAGTCACACTTCTCTGAAGTTTCTCAGCCTCACTCACCTCCACAAGAGTGTTTGTTGTGGGGGAGGAAGGGAAAGGAGAATGTTCGCCTCTTTGAGACTCCTTCGGGTAGTGAGAAGTCGGATATCAAATCCAAACTCTTCTTCTACTCTTCTTACAAATAATCTTATACCGTGGATGTTTCAGATAATCTTATATTGCAATTGATTGCTATTGATGCAACTAAATGTGGTCAAATAAGTAGAATACAAAAAAGAGCTATTTATAAAGACTAAAGAGACTGAAGACCCCCCAAAAAAAGCCAATGAGGACTGAGCATGTTCATTAGCTGCCATAGGTGCTAACTCCTAGGGGCCAAGGCCCCTTCAGGCTCCCCAATAAAATATTTGAGAGGGCTGCCCCTCCAAGTTGATGAGCATTGCCATTCAAATGGGGGGGTGCCATGTCTTGTGATCAGTTACATGGGGTGGGGCTTACTTGGCCTCCCTCTCCGATATTTAATTCAAATTGGCCACCCTGTTAGCCACAGACTGCTGAGTATAACCTGTGGTGAAAAAGAACAGCAGGGATGGAATGGAGTAACCTGGGGCAGGGTATTATGGCCAGCCTACTGGGACTTTGAACTGAAGCACTCCTATACTGCAGCATTTTGTTGCGGGTTCCCCCCTTGCATCTTTTGAGTGTTGTTGTTGTTGTTGTTGTTGTTGTTGTTGTTGTTTAAAACCGGTCACCATGTGTGTTGATTCTTTCCACTCCTTTATACTTCCGCAGGAGAATCCACATATCCAAGGCTACGCTCGATTGCCTCAACGGGGATTACAAAGTGGAAGAAGGGCACGGCAAGGAGCGCAACGAATTCTTGCGGAAGCACAACATCGAGACCTACTTGATCAAGCAGCCCGAGGAGAGCCTGTTGACTCTGCCCGAGGACATTGTCAAGGAGTCGGTCGCCGCTGCGGACAGGAGGAACAGTGGGATGATGCTCACCGAAGGATCGTGGAGCCCAGAGCTTCCTTTCGATAACATTGTGGGGAAACAGCATGTAAGCCGCAGCTTCTTTCCTTCCTGCCCTCCTCTTCACACTCATGATCCTTTAATGCATCTCCATAACAAAAGCCTTGGAGGAAAACAAATTTTTCTCTCTAACCTTTTCCCTCTAACACGAACGAACCGCAGATGATTAAACAAACCCCCACAGGTCAGAATTAACCTATGCATCAGAATCTGGGAAAGTGCTAAGGTCTCCCCTCCCATCTCCCTGCCAAAATTAAATGTTGCACGCAGCTGAGTGTTAATTGAATCAGAGCCTCAGACAAGTTCATTATGGGTATGAGAAGATGACCTGAAAGTTGCTTAAATTGCTGCAAGCAACCATCAGGCAGCTAACATTTTGCTAGTTTTCAGCCCAGTGTGTTCAGCCCGGGACTTACTTCTCACAAACAGCAGGTGACACGGCAGGGTTGTGTCTGGAATGCACCACTTCTTGTTGCAGGTGTTGTGGGAGGGGAATCCTCTGTGAAATGTTTTTATTTTATTTTATTTTTTAAAAACCCGTCTACACATAGAAAACAACAGGCTAGGTTGGGGTCTTGATTTCTGGACTTCTGATTTGCTGTGTGCAAGGATGTACTTTGTTTATTTTTGTATGCAAGAGAACTCAGCAACGTAGCCCCCTATTCTGAAGTGGTGCAGTCAGGAGACAGGTTAGCTTAGTTTCCAATATGTGAGATGGAACATGTTGTGTCGGTGGCTCAGTATTGCAAATAGAGGATGCAAAGCTTGCTACAAACCAAAGGGTAACTTTAAAATATTGCATATATTAGTATTGTGCAGCGTAAGCAATTGGATGCATAAAAGTTTACTCCTTTTGGAATAAAAATTGCCCAGACTCGTAAGTATTCTTCAAAGCTTTACTAACCAGAGCTTCTTCAAAACAGGTACAAAGTAATCAATGATACATCCAGAAAGTTGTATAAAGCAAGTGCATAGGTTCTTCTTCTTAAATATATTACTCAGTTATGACCAGAGCTGAAATCCAAGCTCTGTCTCTCCCATAGCCTACTTTAGCCTGCATCCAGCCTAAGGCTTTGCAGCTCCTGAAGAAGCATCATTATCACATTCTTCTCTGACTGTGCTGGAGTACAAAAGGCAAAGGCAACTCCGTTCAAAATGGCGGATTTGCAATTGAATGCCTTAATCACATGATCTAAGGTTAAACACTCCATGTGAGGGCCAGCAGAGAACAATAGTTAGTTATCAACTCAGCTAGAGGCTTAGAGAGCCCTTTCTAGCTTAGTATACTCCAATTGAATTTTCCAATGCTAAATCCCTAAAAACATACATACAGGCAGAGTGGCTGGGGGAACCCAGCCAGATGGGTGGGGTATAAATAATAAATTATTATTATTATATTATTATTATTATTATCCATTTCAGTGTGCAATTAAACAACTATACTTTACAAGATGGGCTATACATCTGATCCAGCAGAGCTCTTCCCATGGAGTGATAATGTAGACAACGTTTAAGAAGTCATAGATCCATAGTGGAGCACTAGTTCACATGCAAAAGATCCCAGGTTCAAATATTTGGTGTCTCTAGTGAAAGGTTCTGAGATAGCAGGTGGTGGGAGACTTTGGGGGGACTGCTGTTACTCAGAGTAAGCAGCGTGGCTGTGTGTGAAATAGCCTGGCCCAGCGTAAGGCAACTGCAGTTGCTATCTTTAATGCACATCTCATCGAGGAGCATCCTTTCCCCATCTTTGAACTTACGGTTTGTTTGAGGCACAGTGTTTTCCTTGTTTTTTATAACTTCACCAGCTAAAACAAGGCCCTCAGCCTGCCTCGTGATGCAGCTGTACTACGGGGATGGCAAGCTGTGAAAGATTGTGGAGAGCAGGTGGAATAAACACACCTGATACACATGTGCTGGAATGTGCTGTCTCAAGTAGGGTCAAGGCTCTCCCACATTGCTTCCCTGACTCACCACCTTTCGCCCACCATTTGTGGTCTTAATGGTGATGGCTGTTGCACTCCCCCTTGCTGTTGGCCCTCACTTTGAATTGGCTTCATCCACAACGTGTAGCCAAATCTCATGGGCTGTGTGTTGTCGTGAAGCCAAGTCAGAGTGAGCAGAATGGTTTGATGGCTCCTTGCTTGTGAAATGCTCTCCTCAAGGACACATGCCTGGCACCATCTTAATCTATGTTTAGGCTCCAGGCAAAACCTTTCCTTTTTCCTGGGGCTTTTGGCCCTTGATTGGAAGGGTCTTGGGGTCCTGTGGCACCTTGTAGTGGGGTGGGATCTGCAAGGCCTGTACATATGTTTTTTTTGGGGGGGGGTAGTGGTTTGTTTGTTATCATTGGTTTAAGTGCTTGTATTGCTTTGGGTCCCTTTTGTGATGCAAGCAACATCATAATGATTATTGCAATTATTAGTTGAAGCCAATCAGAGCAAGCAGTACAATAAGTAGGACACTGTTCACAGGATCCAACCCGCCCTGGCCAAAGAAAGAAGCTTAGACGGAACCCAAATTAACTTCCCAGTGGCTGTCATGATAACACGGCAGGGTTGTGTCTGGAATGCACCACTTCTTGTTGCAGGTGTTGTGGGAGGGGAATCCTCTGTGAAATGTTTTTGGTTTTTTTTTAGCCCGTCTACACATAGAAAACAACAGGCTAGGTGGCGTGTTTTTTAGAGGG
Source organism: Lacerta viridis (assembly GCA_900245905.1). Lineage (NCBI taxonomy): Eukaryota > Metazoa > Chordata > Lepidosauria > Squamata > Lacertidae > Lacerta > Lacerta viridis. The sequence goes on from OFHU01004300.1 coordinate 170,905, forward strand.
ACTTTGTGCATATTGCAAGCATTCCTTGAAAGTGCTTGGGGGGAACTATATAGCTGGAAACAGAGAATCCTAGAGTTAGAAGGGAACCCCAAGGATCCTCTAGTCTAGGCGTGGCCAAACTTGGTCCTCCAGCTGTTTTGGGACTACAATTCCCATCATCCCTGACCACTGGTCCTGTTAGCTAGGGATGATGGGAGTTGTAGTCCCAAAACAGCTGGAGGGCCATGTTTGGCCATGCCTGCTCTAGTCTAACCCCCTGCAAAGCAGGAATCTCAGCTAAAGTATCCATGACAGATGGCCACCCAGCCTCTGCTTAAACACCTGCACTGAAGGACAGCCCACAACCTCCTGAGGGAGACTGTTTCACTGTCAAACAACTCTTACTGTCAGAAAGTTTTTTTTCCTGTTGGAATCTCCTTTCTTGCAACTTGAAGCCATTGGTTTGAGTCCTACCCTCCAGAGCAGGAGAAAACAAGCTTGTTCCCTCTTCCATGTGACAGCCCTTGAGATATTTGAAGATGGCTATCATATCTCCTCTCAGTCTCCTCTTTTCCAGGCTAAACATACCCAGCTCATTCAACCGCTCCTCATAAGGCTTGAAATATGGTGATACTCATTGAGTTTAGGCTAAATGTTCTTCCTCTCCCTGTTGAACAACAACTTACCTGGACATTGTAAATCAAGGCTGCTTGTATCTGCATAAGTCCCATCCTGGCTTCTGTTTCTTGGTCTCGTTAGGGCTGGGCAGGGGAAAGCTTCAGGCTTAGGGCCAAATGCTACATCTAGCCCCCATCTAGCAACCCCCTCCCCAGCCATGCCCCTCATGCTAGGCCCACACCCCTTGCCTGCTCTGCTTTGCACTGCCATTGAGTATCTTTGCATGGGTGTAATGAGTCATTGCACTCTGAAAATGCCATTTCCTTGCCTGCATGGCGGACAGAGAGATTTGTGTGTGTGTGTGTGGAAGCTAGCCTATTGTACAAAAGTATAATTGGTGTTTGTTGCTCTTCCCGCTTTTCCCTCTGGTCCTGCCACCAATGACACACTGGGCTCTGTAAAGTTGCCCAGAAGGGAATCTGACCTTGGGCTGAATAGAATTTCCCCATCCTTTGGACTACCTAATAGAAGTGTTTCCAAAAATGCACGCTATGGAAGAAGGGGACAGAGAAAGGTTCTTCTCCCTCTCCCTTAGTGTTAGAAGCCAGGGACCATCATCCAACGAAGCTGAATGTTGGAAGACTCAGGACTAACAAAAGAGGGCACACTTTTTCTTGCAGCACCTTGTTAAACTATGGTACTTGCTCCCCAAGGAGGCAGTGATGTCCACCAGCTTGGATCGCTTTAAATAAGGGATTGGACAAAATCATGGAGCATAAGTCTATAACAGGAGCTATTAACCCTGATCGGCTATGCTCTGCCTCCACTGTTGCAGGCAGTATATTTCTGAATTGGTGGGATCCAGAGGTGAGAAGAATGCTTCCAGTAGGAGCGTCCAGTAGTCATCTTGTTGGCCTTTGTGAGAACAGGATGCTGAACTAGATGGGCCACTGGCCTGATCCTACAGGCGGTTTTTATATTCTAACTGTTGTGAGCTGGGGGAAATGGAAAACAGGGTTGGGGAGAAGAATGGATGGAGTGTTTTGGAAGATGGCATGGGTGGGTGACTGGAACCCTGAATAGGATCAGTCTACATTACAACGATTTGTTGCAGGTCTCAGTTGTATACATAGATTGCCAAACCCTGAAAAAACACAGATTTCTGACAGCCAGAAAGAAAGGACTTTGTTAGACCACTGCCTCCATTCCCTCTTCAGCAGTCATTGCTGCAAGGCTTGCAGGATCTGACAGGGCGCGGGGAATTTTTAGCTGTCAAAAGATCCCTTGTGAAGGCTGTCTGCTTAAAGAAATTAAAGAGGAAAAGGTTAAAGTGCCTTAAGATACCAATCTTTCTACCACATTTAAAAGATTGATGAGTCACTGTGGAAGAAGGTCAGCTCGAGTTGCCTTTCCGTCTTTGCTGGGTAGATCCGTAATGACACTATACCTCATTCCCGTTTCTGCTCATGCTTAGTCCTCCTCGTCCCAAATGTCCACATGTCTAACACAATTGCTTTGTTACCTAGAGATGTTGCTTTGCCAACTGTGCCCCTTGCATCTCAGGCTTTTGACTGGGAATAAGAAAACCCCACGAGTCATTGGTGGAGGGAAATACCTCTGGCCTTTTGAGCATCACACCAGGGTTCTCTTCATTCAAAACTTCTGTCTTGAAGTTTTACAGTTTGTGTGTGTGTCCACTCTTGAGCATATGCAGTTGTTGTTGTTTTTTATTGCACTCTTCCTCCATTTTAGCATGCTCCATGCCAGTGTCATGATAGTGCTAGAAAAATTAAACCTGTGCCGCCAGCAGAGATAATGGTATACAACCCAAGCAATACGATGGCAAAGATAATACAAACAATTACCAGTATAACCTAGATGATGTACATTGTTTATTGATTTTAGAAGACAAAGACAAATCCTGACACAACGCCACAGAAATTAACGAATTAACCCCACCAAAACGAACATATGAAGTCTGGTTTCACTAGATTTTTCCAAGTGCTTGGAAATAATAACTGCCAAATATATAATTAAATCCAAAATGCGTATACATTGCACATGAAAACAGACTTGTTCTTAAAGTTTATACCAGGGGTCGGCAACCTCCGGCCCATGGGCCGGATGCGGCCCGCGGAGGCCGTTTAACCGGCCCACGAGCCGCCCGATCACTGAGCCGCCTGCTCGGCAAGTCCCCTGCGTGCTGCCCTAAACCGGCGCAGTGCGGCGTGGGGACTCGCCGAGCGGTGCCGGAAATGGTGTCTGTGCATGTCCGCAATGCGGGAAATCATGTCTGCACATGCCCACACACCAAAAATCGCTTCTGTGCAGACACAATTTTCAGTGTCCAAACATGCACAGATGCCATTTCCGGTGTCGTGGATATGCGCAGATGCCATTTCCGGCATTGCGCTGTGCATGTCTGGCCCACAGACAATCGTCCGTAGGAATGATCCAGCCCATGGCCGGAAAACCTTGCCGACCCCTGGTTTATACAAATATACTTACATAACCTTGAAGATCTAAGTATATTTGTATATTATTAGGTTTATTCTAATAAGATTTGGTTTGAATTATTATCAGAGATTATCAATACAGGCAACAAGAATATATCATGGAAGAAGCCCAAAATTGCCAAGGGAGTGTGCTTTCTACAAGCCCCAATAAACGGGCCCCAATGGGGGCGTAGCGGTCTTGCAACTGGTTGGACTGCGAGGGCGAAACAGGTGCAGAACGCCGGGACCCTGTCTTTCATCAGCATCCCTCGGTCATTGCAAACAACGACGAAGTTACCCGTTGTTGGAATCCTCATGGACTTATCTACAAACATCAAGAAAACCAAAAACAGAATCAAGCACTTGGAAAAATCTAGTGAAACCAGACTTCATAAGTTCATTTTAGTGGGGGTAATTTGTTAATTTCTGTGGCATTGTGTCAGGATTTGTCTTTGTTTTCTAAAATCGATAAACAATGTACATCATCTAGGTTATAATTAAAACAAAATAATAATAATAATAATATAATAATAATAATAATAATAATAAAAATTTCCTTCCAGTAGCACCTTAGAGACCAACTAAGTTTGTTCTTGGTATGAGCTTTCGTGTGCATGCACACTTCTTCAGATACACGAAAGCTCATACCAAGAACAAACTTAGTTGGTCTCTAAGGTGCTACTGGAAGGAATTTTTTATTTTATTATTTATTTTTTACTATGGCAGACCAACACGGCTACCTACCTGTAAAGAAGTGTGCATGCACACGAAAGCTCATACCAAGAACAAACTTAGTTGGTCTCTAAGGTGCTACTGGAAGGAATTTTTTATTTTATTTTGTTTTACTAACTTTAATTAAAACAAAATCGAAAATTCTTTCCAGTAGCACCTTAGAGACCAACTAAGTTTGTTCTTGGTATGAGCTTTCGTGTGCATGCACACTTCTTCAGATACCATGCACACGAAAGCTCATACCAAGAACAAACTTAGTTGGTCTCTAAGGTGCTACTGGAAAGAATTTTCGATTTTGTTTTGACTATGGCAGACCAACACGGCTACCCACCTGTAACTAGGTTATAATTGTTTGTATTATCTTCGCCATCGTGTTGCTTGGGTTGTACCATTACCAGTGTCACGATAGTAGCTGCAGTAGAGAACATACCTGTTAGCAGCTGTGCTCTTCGGCTCCACATGCTTCCCAGTTGCGATAAATCACATGGAAAAGTAACACACAGCCACTATTCCTCCCATTGTGTGACATCCCAGCTCCAGCCTGCCTTATTTACTTATTACATTTGTATTCCCCCTGTTGTCCGAGGGTGAAAAATATGGACTCCCCCCATTTGTCCTCACAACAGCCCTGTGAGGTAGGTTCATAGGAACAAAAGAAAATGCTTCCTTATACTAATCATTCATCCATCTAGTTCAGTACTGTCTGCACTGACAGCAGCTTCCCAGAATTACAGACAAGCATCTTTCCCAGCCCTACCTAGAGATGCCGGGGATCGAACCTGAAACCTTCTGCGTGCAAAGCAGATGTTCTACTGCTGATCTACAGCCCTTGAAAAGATTCAAGCTGAACCTTTATTCAGATGTTCTGCCAATGTGTATGATGGGAACTAAAATCCTGTATATTCCCCCCAGCCCCCAAACACACGCAAGAATTTGCTCAAAGGTGAAGGTGCGGTCAACACACATACAATGGTACGTAGAGGGCTGACCCTCAATGAGAGCAGAAACCATGAAAAATAATAATTTTGAGTTGGCTTCCTATCATACACTAAGTAAAGCAATTCACTACCACTGAATGCGTGGCAACTGATAGACTGGGGAGTTGGGTCTATGAGCAGCTTTGGTTATGATAACTAAAAGAAGTCTCCTTGTTCAGAGGGTTTGTAGCTTTAAATATCGATGGCTGGAAGGAAGGGACAAAGACTGGAGGAAATGTTTCATAGACTTCTTCTTGGTCCACCAGAGACTGCCTCTGAGAACAGAATTAGGGTAGCTCCTTACTCACGGCAATGCGCCCTTGCGTGTCAATGTCCCTCCCTCCCATGATGAATAATGACACGTGAGACATTGTATCGAATTTAATGGGCGTAAAGGCCACAACTTTATTGGTTACGGATGTTGAGCGGTATTGGCTTAGGCATTGGACCCTAACCACTATATCTGACCCCAACCCGGGTGTTGGAAGTCCGTGAAGGGTTAACCACCAAGGGGAGCCCAACTGATGCTTATCAAGTGGAACTCCCCTTGTGATCACCGTTGGGGCATGCCTTAGGCCCAAACCTCCCTAGCTCTCCCCCAGCGCGCGTGCTTGGGGCGTGACGCCTGCAATGCCACCTCCTGCTCATGAGCGGAAGTGGCTTTTAGAAAAGATGTTGGTTTGCATGAAATTTGCACTTGCTAATTTTATACACAGAGATTTAGAAACAATAGCTATTATTGAAATAGAAATATAATGCATCTCACCGTGGTGGGAAGATTGTGACCAGGTGGCCTTTCTGCCTGCTCAGTCTTCTATCCTGGTGGGCAGGTGGGCACCTGGGTAACGTTGAGGACCCTGTTGATGTCCCTTCGTAGGATTCTGTATCTCTTTAAACAAGACGTGGACTGGAAAGCTCTCTGTAAAGTGACCACCTGGTACAAGATGCTGGACTCGATTACATCTTTTTTTGAACCAGGAGGACACTCTTTATGTGTTGATATCTGAGATTCAGCTTCAAACACATACAGGTGAAACTCGGAAAATTAGAATATCGTGGAAAGGTTCATTTCTTTCAGTAATTCAACTTAAAAGGTGAAACTAATATATGAGATAGACTCATGACATGCAAAGCGAGATATGTCAAGCCTTTATTTGTTATAATTGTGATGATTATGGCGTACAGCTGATGAGAACCCCAAATTAACAATTTCAACTTTGGGGTTTTCATCAGCTGTACGCCATAATCATCACAATTATAACAAACAAAGGCTTGACATATCTCGCTTTGCATGTCATGAGTCTATCTCATATATTAAACTCCAGTAGCTAATGAAAACAATTGCTTACAAAAATGGACTTTTCCACGATATTCTAATTTTTCGAGGTTCACCTGTATATTGTAGCAGTTTATCTTTTTACTGCTACTATTAATTTTTCAATGTATGGTGTGTGTGTGTTCTGTAATAGCGGCATTCGTACACTGAAACCCTACGCACACTTATTGAGGAGTAGGTCCTCAGTGCTAGACTTACATCTGAGCAGTAGAGATAGATATAGTTGTGGTGATAAGTATGAAATTAATAAGTATACATTAATTCTGTAAACCTGGTTCACCGTGCACAGTAAAATCCCCAATCTAGAGTGCCTTGCTGTGAAAGCAGCCCTGTGGAGGAAGTAATGTTTGAGTGGCTGGGACCACACAGCTTCCCAGAAAATATTATTGTATATGGGGGAGGAGAAACCGTATCCCTATGTACAAGCAAATCCCCACTAGGCAGCCATTCAATCTTGCTGGTTTATACATTTCCTATTCCATATGGCTGTAGCCACAATATCAATCCATGCGGAGTCTTCAGCACAAGGGTCACCAACCTGGTGCTCCTGGGTGCAGTGGTTCCCATGAGGTTCTCCCCTGTTGCCCATGAAAGATCTGAGCCTTTTCCCACTCCCCCCCCATGATCATGAGATGGTGAGGGTTGTCACCTTGTTCTCCCTTGACCCAGGTTCAATCCCCGGCATCTCCAGGTAAGGTTGGGGAAAGACTGCTTTCTAAAATTCTGGGGAGCTGCTGTTAGTGCAGACAACACCAAGCTAGATGTTGTCTTATTCCAAAATGAATAAGAACAGAGGTAGCTTCCTTATACCGGGTCAGACCATATATTCCATGCCACACATGCTCTTTCCCCACACCCCTGCTTTGGAAATTGTTTTGATGGGTTTAACTTGTTATTGGATGGTGTGCAGTTGTATTCCTTCAAAATTTATTGACAGCAATTCATAATAATAATAATAATAAATAATAATAATATAATAATAATAATAATAGATGGACAGATGACTGATGGACGAATGGAATTGCCAGCTTCAAAACCCATTGAAAACATGCCATCAAAGCAGTTCTGCCTATTTTACTTGTGTGGATTTTGTGGTTCAGACCTTTACTTTTAAAACTGTGGGGGTGAATGAATTGCATGGGATGCTATCATTTATTAAAAAAAAAAAAGAAGAAGAAGAAGAAGCAAAAAATAAAAATAAAAAAGATTGCATTTTTAATCCAAAGGGGACTAGCAGGTTTATTCTTTTTGCATGTGCTTTCCCCTAGACTCTGGCTGCCCTAACAAGAAATTCAATAAATCTGCTTCCAAACCATCTTGCACAAGCTTTGCATGTCCAGTCTGGGCCTGAGGAAATTAACAAGCGAATAGAGCACACCATCGACTTGCGGAGTGGCGATAAATTGCGAAGAGAGCATATCAAGCCTTTCTCCCTGATGTTTAAAGACTCTAGCCTGGAACATAAGGTAGCTGAGTCTTGATAGATGTTTTTTTTTTTCCTTTTCCTTTTTTTTTGCCCTCAAAACTGTCTTGGAATTAGTGAATAAGATAACATTGATTTGGGTTTTCTTTTCTGATTTTTCCCTCTCCCCCAGACTGATCTGAGACTGTTCTTGTAGTTGCATAAGTGTGATGACTCAGTTTAAGAGCCAGAAAACCCCTTCTGGAAGAAGTGACTCAGAGATTGGCATAAATAAATAATTAAATCTCTGCTTTTCTGCTCTGGAAGTCGGGGGACACCTTTGTTGTAACAATGTGCTAAGGGGTTTTTGTGGCTGATGGCTGCCTTGGAATGTTCACCAACATTCAATGGGCCATAACTATATATTTACCGCAAATGTATGAAACTGTAGTCTGGTGGCCATTTTTAAAGGGTGGAGAGAGGATTCAGAAGCCTCTTTAGGAAGGGGTGAGCAGGAGCATAGAAGCAAAGAGCCACTGCAAACAAGCCACTTGAGAATTATTTCAGATATTAATATTGTGCAACTTAAAGCAACAGGATGCATAAAAACAGACTCCTTTTGGGAATAAAACATTGTCAAGGCCCATAATTTTGATTAAAGCATTACCTGCAGAGCTTTCTTCAAAACAGGACGAAGTAAATGATACATTCAAAATAGGCATAAGATCATGTACAGGCCCAGCACAGGCTCAGCTTCTTATAAAATATGGAATACTCCCAGCAGATATAAAATCAGAGGTCTGTCTCTCCCTACTGCCTCCATTTTGACTGGAGTTGTATTCATTCACTGGAGATGGTTCATTTACACATCCTGACTTCCACAGAGTTTGGGAACAAAGACTCAACCACCACCCTTCCAAGATCGCAAATTTGCAATTCAAGAGCCTCCCATATGATCTAAAGTTAAACACTCACATGTTAGCTAGCAGAAAACAGCAACAGTTAATTATCAATCCTTCAAGAAGTTCAGAGACCACTTAGTATAATCCAGTGGAGTTTTCCCATGTTAAACCTTCAGTAGTTCACATTTAGGCATTCTCCATTTCAGTGTCAATTAAACAATTGAATGTCGAGATCCTCAAGCCACCCCCCCCCCAAAGAAACTGACACTGGAGACATTAATTTTGTTTGGGTTTTTGGCAATAATTTAGGCCACAACTTTATTGAAATACAAATTCGATGAGTGGTTGCGTAGGCATTGGTTCAGACTAGCTGTTCGCCGGGACAGAGCTGACATCCAGTCAGCGTCAAGAGAATGCCAACTGAGGGGAGTTAAGGCGGCTGGGGGCAGCCTCCCTCTCCCCAGAGGTCCCGGGGGCTCTGGCTACGGCCCTATCCCCTACCGGGGGTTCGGACAAAGCATAAAGAGCCACCGGATTCCTTTAACGGAATTCCTTGTACCATCATCACCATGATTCTGCAGGTGGGTACCACCCATCCAGAAATCAACACAATAACCAATGCCTAACCGCCAACCTTACAAGTTGTGGCAAGTTGCTACTGCAGTAGGCAAAACCAAATGGCAACAGCCAATCAGCCAGATGGAAAAATTCCTACTGGGCCTCTGCCCCAAAAGCAGACGACCCCATGACAGGCAGTTGCAAGGTCAAGCAGAGGCCTATGAAAAGAGGGGGGGAGGGGGTGATCCGAAGCTTGCAGCCAAGAGAAAGATCACCCTGCGTGCAGAGGAATATAAAGGACGCTGGGCTGTCCATCACAAGTTGCTACATCTAGCTTTGCCCAGCAACACCTCCTGACCCTATTGCAGCTAAGGCCGGCTACCGGCCCCACCCCACAGGACAGGGAAGTGTCTTGCCAGGCCCTGACTGCAACACGTGCTCTTACTCAAGGTAGAACCCGGTTTATACTCAACAAGTATATGATTTATAGCTGGGAAATGACAGGCCCTCCTTACTTGGTGCTAATCAGCTCCTGATTTGAGGAAGTGCCCTGATGATTGGGGAAAGGGCTGTGATTCAGCGGTTAGAGGACATGCTTTACATGCAAAAAAAAAAAAAAATGTCTCTGGTCTCCTGGCTTCTCTAGATAAGGCTAGTAAACACTCGGGTTTGAATCCTTGGAGAACCACTTCCAGTCAGTGTGGGCAATACTGAACTAGATGGACTAATCGTGTGATTGGGTATAAGGCAGCTCCCTATGTTCTTAATGCCCCCTCTGAGCCATTGGCCCAAAGTCTTCATGTTAGGGTCCTAATTGCTGAGTAAATCACTGCAGTCTGTTAACTATATCTCCCCCCCCCATGGGCTTTCCCAGCTGAGTAAATGAGTCTTTAGCACAAATTTCAATTTATTAGGGTTTTGGGTAGGGTTTTAATGTTGTTTTAAATGTATCTGTCGGGTTTGTATTTTTAACAATTTGTAATACAGTGCTACCTCGGTTTAAGAGCAGCCCTGTTTACGAACTGTTCGGTTTACGAACTCCGCAAAACCGGAAGTAGTGTCCCGGTTTGCAAACTTTGTTGTTCAGTCGTTCAGTCATGTCCGACTCTTTGTGACCCCATGGACCAGAGCATGCCAGGCACGCCTATCTTTCACTGCCTCCTGCAGTTTGGCCAAACTCATGCTAGTCGCTTCGAGAACACTGTCCAACCATCTCATCTCTGTCGTCCCCTTCTCCTTGTGCCCTCCATCTTTCCCAACATCAGGGTCTTTTCCAGGGAGTCTTCTCTTCTCATGAGGTGGCCCGGTTTGCGAACTTTACCTCAGTCTAAGAACGGAAGCTGAACAGTGGAAGGGCACTGGCGGTGGGAGGCCTCATTAGGGAAAGCGCGCCTCAGTTTAAGAAAGGTTTTGGTTTAAGAACGGACTTCCGGATCAGATTAAGTTCGTAAAACGAGGTACCACTGTACTGGTATGTGAAAATCTCCTTGAGGCAGTGGTTTAGAAGGTAATGAATAAATCAAATGTGATGGTGATAATAATAAAAGGGCAATGCAGATCGAGTGTGACAGCCTGTGATGCAAATTGTTGTTGTTGTTTAGTCGTTTAGTCATGTCCGACTCTGTGACCCCATGGACCAGAGCAAATTACAGAATTTTAATTGTTAGATGAGAATTTTGCAGAGTGATTTTATTTTTTTTATTTTTTGTACAGCACCTTTTGGAATTTTGTCTATATGCCAATAAAGGTTTGAGATAGGAGGAACTTTGTCATCGAGGTCAGGAGAATGAGGGAAAACCGATTCTCTCCAAGGAAGTGACTCAATTACAAGAGCTTAATACCACTGCAAGAGTCCAAAATTATAGGCAGGCCAGACGTGAGGAAGATCTTTGAAACAGGATTGTTATTATTATTATATATATGCCTATTTTATTGTAAACTTCTTCTCATTAATGTATTAGTTACAGGTGGGTAGCCGTGTTGGTCTGCCATAGTCAAAACAAAATCAAAATTCTTTCCAGTAGCACCTTAGAGACCAACTGAGTTTGTTCTTGGTATGAGCTTTCGTGTGCATGCACACTTCTTCACACGAAAGCTCATACCAAGAACAAACTCAGTTGGTCTCTAAGGTGCTACTGGAAAGAATTTTTGATTTTGTTTTCATTAATGTATTGTTGTTCCAGTCTTGTGCCTTCCATCACTCCTTCCCATGGTTGTAATATAGAACGGTGCCCTTGTGTATGATTTTGGGTCTATTTTGCTGGCATATTATTAGAATCCCAAGCTAGGAGCAATGGTGATAGGGTGATATGCAACAATGGTCATACGTGGACTCAGGCCTGTTTATTTCAGTGGGTTTTATTCTGGGTAGGACTTAGTTTGAATGTGGTGCTTCCGTGAGCACATGCTGAGCCTAGGACTCGGAGTTTGCTTTTTAGTACCGGAACTGGATGAAGCCCACAATCCTTTCAGACCAAAGCATCTTTCTCCAAGCATTAATGCCTCCCAGCATGAGAAGCAATAAACCTCTAATTTTAGGCTTATGAGACTGATGTAGGCAGACTCATAGAGTTGCATCTCCCCCATCGTTTGTCCAAGCATCTTCCAGTTGAACAAAGCTCCCATTGGCTTCGGTGGGGGTTTCCAAGAGGCGTTCCTTGTTGTAAGGTGTCTCACTCTCCATGGTTGGAAGTGCCCCTTGTCCACTTAATCCCATTATTTTCCGAAATACTGGAAACAAGCTGAATAGGGAAAGCAACCTTGAAGAAAATCAAATAACGGCGCTTTCTTTTCTTCTTCTTTTCGGGAAACGGATAATAACCGCAGACCTGCAAACATGTCAGCTCATCTAATTTCTCCTCTTCCTTGTATGACTGCAATTCAATTTGCAATTTGGCCAGATCATAATGATGATTCTCTCTCTCTCTCTCTCTCTCTCTTTTCTTTTTTAAGAAAAAGGACAAACCGTAAATAGCAATTGAAAGCTTAGCTGGGTTAAATGTCTATAATAGAACAGCTTTCTTGGGAGCCAAGTTATTTTGGCATCAATCCAGTACTTGCCCATCAGAAAAGACAAGGCTTCAAACCACTTAGTGCTGAACCACGTTGTAAACTGGCTGCATTAAGCTTCCGTTGCCTGACAATGCTATTTTTTCCTGGGGGTGGGGAGTGCCTGTCCTAAGGTCACCAGCTTTCCCCCTCTAACTTCTGTATCTAAACAGGAACCTGCTGGCACATAAAAATGCAGTTTTCTCTGGCACACCATATGTTTAAAGTACATGACTTTTCCCCAAAAGAAACCTGGGAACTGTAGTTTATTAAGGAAGCTGGGAATTGAACCCCCGTAAGGGAAGAAACTGCAGTTCCCAGGATTCTTCAGGGCAGGGGGAAGTCACGTGTTTTATATGTGCATTGGATGTGCTTTAAATATAGGGTTAGGGTCTGCCCAAAGAGCTAAATGGTGGGAGAAGCATCTCCTAGTCAATTTATATGCACCACAGCCAGGAAAAAGTTGCATCTCCCCCATCCTTGTTATTCACCCTAGGCTGCACAACCATTGTCCAGAGAGGATGGGAGCTGGGTTCTCCCTTCACTCTCAGACCATGTGACTATTAAAACAACAACAACAACCGTAAAGCGGTTTGCATAAAGGATCAAACAACGAAATCACCAGTGCAAACAGTTTTAAAACAGCTATTTTAGGGTTGCCATATTTCAAGAAGTAAAAATCCGGACAAAAACATTGTTGAGCTTTTTTTGGAAAATTTCAAAAATTTTGCCGATTTTCCAAAATTCTGTCATTTAAACACATGACAATGTTCCACATATCTGGGTAGGCTTGTCTCAGCAGGCACCAAAAAGTTGAGGGTGCCTGCCTGATGTCAATAGGCTGGGAGTAACATGCAAGTGATGACTGCTGTTGAGTTCGGGTCCTGCTTGCTGGTTGGTCACCGTGGGAACAGGATTCTGGACGTTGATGTGATCCAACAGAGCTCTCTACCCATCCCATGTCCCCAGAAATGCAATCTTCTTTTTCTTCTTTTTTTCTTTTTACCAAGCCAACATCCTATATAAATTCAACAACATTAAAAAACACCATCATGCCAAGACAATTGACATGTGTTAAGGTTCAGTGCATTACAGTGCAGCAAAACAATTGCTATTAAAATTATGTCTGGCCCTCCAAAGGTCGACATAAGGTTGCCAATCAGCCATAAGATTAGATTTCTGTCTGATCTTATGGTTGTCCCTTCATGTACTAGCTCTAGTTAGTTGGCTGAACTTTGCTATTTGACAGACTTCTTGTTTCCTTACACCTTGGGATCCTAGAAATTTTCCCGTTCCAGCATAGCAGCTGCCAATAAAACAGAGGTCATCATTCAATGTGTTTGGGGTATGTTAACATGATTAATTTCCCAACAGCAATGGGTTTTTGTTGTTGTTTTGTTGTTGTCCTAATAATCATAAACAGCTTCCGGGTCATGTGGCTAGCATGACTAAGCCGCTTCTGGCAAACCAGAGCAGCGCATGGAAACGGCATTTACCTTCCTGCCGGAGGTACCTATTTATCTACTTGCACTTTGACGTGCTTTCGAACCACTAGGTGGGCAGGAGCTGGGACCGAGCAATGGGAGCTCACCCTGTCGTGGGGATTCGAACCGCCGACCTTCTGATCAGCAAGCCCTAGGCTCTGTGCTTTAACCCACAGTGCCACCCACGTCCCTAGTATGCCACCTAGTACACAACACCAATCCAGCTGTTCCTGCTTCCAGCCCTGGGCGATCTTTCTGGAAAGGCCTTGTAGTTCTACACCCTTACCGCCCCCATGGTTCAAGTTTGACAGATGGGTAGAGCTGTCCACCTGTCAGCCGCTGGATATCCCAATGACATCAGGTGACCCGCTTTCGTCCATGCACATGATCAGCTCATCTTTGGGGCTAGCAAAGTGCCGTGCACTGGAAGACACAAGCCCCGGCAATCAACTGATCATAGAATCATAGAATGGTCAAATTGGAAGGGACCCCAAGAGTCATCTCGTCCAACCCCCAGCAATGCAGGAATCTCAGCTAAGCCATCCATGATAGATGGCCATCCAACCTCTGCTTCAAAACCTCCAAGGAAGGAGAGTCGGCAACCTCCCAAGGTGGTCAGGGCTTGCATAGCTTCACCTGTGGCGCTTTGCTATCAGCTGCTTGCCAACCCCCTTTGGCATCAGGTGTAGGGCAGGTGGGCCTCGCTCAACCGAAACAGCCTGGTAGGATGCCTGGCAGGCCTAATTCAGCTCACGGCTTGGAAGGTTAAAAAACTTGTTTTCCAAGACTGGGTCCAGCTGGGATAATGCGACTTCCAGATCAGTCGCAGCTGCAGTCAGGCCCTGAGTTTGCCTAGTGTTCGAGGCAGCTCAATCATAGAAAGGAGTACCAGTGCCGGATTTACGTATAAGCTAAACAAGCTATAGCTGAGAGCCCCACTCTCTTGGGAGCCCCCCCAAAAAATTAAAGGGAAAAAACTGGATGTACATTTCCAAAATATAAGAGGAAAAAGCAAATGAAATAAAACCTACATACAGCAACAGTGTTTTGTGTTGTGTAGGCTCCTGTGATGTAAGTAATGGGCCGCACCTGCTAACCTGCTCCCTATCACTGGTTCACTGGTTTGCTCATTTCTATAATATAGGGTGCCTACATTCTGCATGTGCAACTCTCTTTAGATACCTATTAGGTCCATAAATTACCATATAGCATATATTCAACAACAAAAAAGCGACAATTTGTTGTTGACAAAGGACAGCTGGACATAAATAGGGTCCCATTACATTCAGTAGCTCATCAAGCCTAAATCCGGCCCTGGTAAGCCCCCTTTACTTGTTGGAGTGAATCACCTCCACCTGCTCTAGCAGCTACCTATCTTTCAAAGGAAGGGGTCAAACACATGCTTCGCACGCAGAAGGTTCAATCCTGAGCTCCCTCCATTCCAGTGAGTGGTGGCCACATCACATAAGCTCAAGCACATGCAACCCTCTGCTCTCTAGATACCTCACCAAATGGACCCCCTTCCTTGCTGGTCATTTTGTGTTCAGTCCATCAACCCTGGCCTTTTGGCTGCAGCATCTTCCTCTGGCTTAAGTGGCAGAAGTTGCCTTTTCAAAAAAACATTTTGAATGTGACTCATTATATGAAAAGAAAAAAGCAGGCGAGGAAATGTTGGTTGCAAGATGGAGCAGTCGGCTTTTGCTTCCTTGGTGAGGGTGATTTATAATCTCCTCCACTGCATATTTCTTCTGAGGGGATATATATATATATTCCTATTTTTAAAAAAAATCTCACCCTAGGAAGCTAATTAATTTACCGGATCGCCTTGCTAATTTCCCAGAAGCCTCGCAAAGCTGTCTTGCTCTCTTCGCAGAGCTGTCAAAGCAGACTAAAGATATTTCTTTCCCCTCTGCGCTCCCTCTTCTATTTCAGTATTCCCAAATGAGGGACGAAGTGTTCAAGTCGAACTTGGTGTGTGCGTTCATGGTCCTCGTCTTCATCACAGCGATCCAAAGCTTGCTTCCTTCTTCGAGGTAAAGGCAGAGACTTCTCTTGAACGGTATTGCAGGGCAGCCATCTGAATAGTTTCAGGCCTCGTATGCACTTGTCAGGGAAAGAGGGACTACTCAGGAGGAGCCGGGAGAGAGAGAGAGAGAGAGCAAGCTAGAGCTGGGAGAGAAGATAGCGATTCCTCCAGGGAAGGGGGGTCGCTGGGTTATAGAGAACAGCCACCCATAATCTCTACAGATTCATCCTCCTCCTCCAGCCCCCGTCAGGAAATGTCTCCGGAAGAGAGGGAGATGCCAGGCTTGGGGATGACAGAGCAGAGACCCAGCACCGTCAGTCACAGACAGGAAGATGAGCCGGGGGGGGGGAGGAGACGCAGACGTCATTTTAGGGTGCCGAGCCGTTGGTTGTGTTGGCGGGCGCGAGAAAGCCCGCCACTCCGAGAAACTGAAACTGACTGAGCAGTCATGGCTGCAGAGACTCTGTAATTCCATTATGGACAATAAATAGTTTTAGCTTACCTAAAGGCTTGTCGTTACTCATGAGCAACATCCAAGGGAAGGAGTAAATCCCTGGCAGCACTGTACATTTGAAGGAGTATCATTCCATTTTAAACAGCCATGGCTTCCCCAAAGCATCCTGGGAAATGTAATTTGTTAAGGGTGCTGGGAATTGTTAGGAGATTCCCATCCTTCCATTCACAGAGCTACGATTCTCAGAGCTGTTCAGGAATCTATCCCTCTTTGCAGGGAAAATGTGGATATCACTGGCAATTGCCGAGGGTTTATAATAAGAATAATTTATTATTTATCTGACTAGGTTGCTCCAGCCACTCTGGGCGGCTTCCAACAAATTAGAACAGTATACGGCATCAAACATTAAAAACTTCCCTGAACAGGGCTAAAAGCAGTGTTTTTATTTGAGGAAAAAGCAAAACAAATTCTCAGTAAACTGAATACAATTAGAACTAGCAATCTACTAAACCAGTGGCCCCCAATTAGCTAAGTACCATGGACCCGTTTCTCAAAAGCCTAGCCATGGACTCCTGCTTTCTGTGGTAGTTTTTGTCATGTGAATAGTGCCACCATGCCTTCCAACACGTCCCAGCACAAAACCAGGCCGCCCTCTCGTGCGAGTCACATGACACGCAAGAGAACGCAGCGCTCCAAACCACATGTTTTTCAGCACCACGGTCTCACGCGAGGTATGTGCTTGGCCACTATCTCACGTGTTTTGGGGCACCGTGCTCTCATCCAAGAGTAATGGGGCCCCAAAATGATATGCCCCAGACAGTTGACAGATCTGTGCCACAGACCTCATGGGTGGGTTTTGCGGACCCCCTGTAGTCTGCGGAACACCATTTGAGAACCACTGTCCTAAACCTGTTCTTCCAAATACCAGTTGCTGGGAATCAGAGGTGGCCAGAGTACTGTTGTCCGGCTTCCAGGTTTCCCCCAGTCATCTGGTCTGCCTCTGTTAGCATGCTGGGCCAGATGGGTCATTGGCCTGATCCAGCAAACTCTCCTTAAATTCTTATTCCTGCCCAGCTGTTTTCCTCTGCCCTCCACCCTCTTCCCTATCCCTCTTCCAGCTTATGCCTCCCAGCCAGCATCCCATGCTCCCTGAACTCCTGCACCCACATATCCCAAAATTGTTTACTCCACTTACAGGTAGGTAGCCGTGTTGGTCTGCCATAGTCAAAACAAAACAAAAAAAATTCCTTCCAGTAGCACCTTAAAGGCAAAGGGACCCCTGACCATTAGGTCCAGTCACGGATGACTCTGGGGTTGCGCCGCTCATCTAGCTTTATTGGCCGAGGGAGCCGGCGTACAGCTTCCGGGTCATGTGGCCAGCATGACTAAGCCGCTTCTGGCGAACCAGAGCAGCGCACAGAAACGCCATTTACCTTCCCGCCAGAGCGGTACCTATTTATCTACTTGCACTTTGACGTGCTTTCGAACTGCTAGGTTGGCAGGAGCAGGGACCGAGCAATGGGAGCTCACCCTGTTGCGGGGATTCGAACCGCCGACCTTCTGATCGGCAAGCCCTAGGCTCTGTGGTTTAACCCACAGCACCATTTTAAATTTGTAGTGCAGATGGGGCTTCAGCTGGGTATCGACCTCATTCTTTAATGTACAGTTTATGGATTTGGTTTTGTTGCAACAAATTGACACGGCTGCATTTCACAACTTCATTTCTTCCATTACCCTACCTGCCTCTGGTTTTCGGTTTCCAGACTAACTCTCCGGGTCTCTAAGTTTGTTATTGGTATGACATAAATAAAACCGCTTTCATGTGCAGAAACAGAGCCATGCACACTAGAAAACAGATCTTGAAGTGATAAAAATACATGATGCACACTTCTTCAGATACCACTTGTGTACTCCAAGCACTCTTCTTCTCCTTCCTCTTTCAAGACACCTCCGCATGGATCCTCACGATATCCTCTTTCTTTTCCCCCTCCCTCAGGATGGTACCGATGATTGTCCAGTTTTCCATCCTGATTATGCTGCACTCGGCTCTCGTCTTAATCACAACCGCGGAGGATTATAAATGCTTGCCTCTCGTGCTCCGGAAAACGTGCTGCTGGATCAACGAGACTTACTTGGCTCGGAATGTCATCATCTTTGCCTCGATTATGATTAATTTCCTGGGAGCCATCATCAACATCGTAAGCCCCCAAGGGGGTCGGGAAGTGTCTGATGATGGGCAAAGGGCAGGGCAGGGCTGGGGGAGAGGAAGAAGATTTATGAATTATTTCAACGGATAGGTTTTTGTTTTTTGTTTTCAGACGCAGGAGCTTCTAATGCATGTATACAAGGGAGGGTTTTAATGTTGTCACACAGACAAGTCAGAGCTGTCGAACATCAGGGGAAATCAGTCTGCTGTAGTGTGGGATTACATGAAGCCTGATGTGTCCCTTGCGAAGATAATCTTTTTAAAAAGAAAATCCTCCTGCTTTATTCTGCTCAGTATACGTTGCTATTTCCAGCTACATATAGACCCATACTGGAGGGTCGATTAAAAAAAAAAATGCCGCTGAAAACAGTTCATGTCCATGTGCAGATGGCAGTATTGAATCAGTAGCTCATGCACTTCTAGACCGTACTCTTTTTAAAGGTTTGAGGAGTGGGGTTATTACTTACCCCTCTGCTACTATTCATACCAGGTCGCTTGTCCTTTCTTCTGGCAGATCAAGATAACCAGGCGACAGCAAAATCTGCACTTTTTTAGCAGGAGCAATTAGAGTAAGATCTATTATTTGATTAACTTTCTAACATTGCTCAGCTTTTTTAAAAAAAAAGAAATCAAAAGGAAGCCTATTGGCTCACATGTTTGATCTGCAGCTGAAGGAACATGTCTCAATTTTGTCATTTGCATTGATGTAAACGTATTTCGTAGGGGTGTGGGTGGTCTAAACCACTGAGCCTCTTGGGCTTGCCAATCCAAAGGTCGGCGGTTCGAATCCCCGCAATTGGGTGAGCTCCCGTTGCTCTGTCCCAGTTCCTGCCAACCTAGAAGTTCGAAAGCACGCCAGTGCAAGTAGATAAATAGGTACCGCTGTGGCGGGAAGGTAAATGGCCTTTCCGTGCGCTCTGGCTTCCATCACAGTGTCCTGTTGCGCCAGAAGCAATTTAGTCATGCTGGCCACATGACCTGGAAAGCTGTTTGTGGACGAATGCCGGCTCCCTCGGCCTGAAAGCAAGATGAACTCCGCACCCCATAGTCGCCTTTGACTGGACTGAACCGTCCGGGGGTCCTTTACTTTTTTATAATAATAATTTTAAAAATCATATTTTGTACAGCTCACTGCTTTGCTCTATCCCTGGTATATTTTATCTTATTGCTATGTCTAGTGGCTAATGCAAATAAAGTTTCAATCTATCAATCTATCTTCCGACTACATATAGTCAGCTGTGATAATTTAGCTTCCCATAGACAGGTGTATAAATATAACCCAAATTAGATTTGACTGAATTAGCAAAGAGCCTTAATTCTTTGACACGTTCCTGTTTCTCAGACATCTAAACAGTTCATGACCAGGAAATTGGTTCTCACTGTTTGGTTCTGGAGGTTCTCCAACTTTTAGGTACACCATATAGGCTTAGCTCTACCAACCCAAACAGGGTCTGCCTGGATAAAAGGGTTTACTGCACATAAAATAATTAAAAAACAGTTGAAGACAACAAAACCAGCGGATACAGTTAAGACAAAACTGAAACCCCAAGAAATGAACACTCATGGTAATCACCTTGAAATGTTGGTGTAGGAGGCAATTAATAAATTAATAGTAATAGTAATATTATAATAACCCTTTAATTCTCTTCCCACACCAATTATGAGTCATTACCCTGCCTGACGACACTCGCCCCATGTTCTTGGCCTGTGCTGCATCTTCCTTCTGCCCAAAACCTTGTGATGATTTTTATTTTACCTGCCATTTTAATATTTTTAATCTTGTCAGTGAGATTTGCTAGTGGTTCTTCATTATTTTCTTAATTTGTTATTATTCTGTTGTAAGCTGCTTTGAGGGATTTTTGACAGGCAGAAAAGGGACCCATCGGCTGAAATACACATACACATACAAGGTACTAGTTACAGGTAGGTAGCCGTGTTGATCTGCCGTAGTCGAAACAAAATTTAAAAAAATTCCTTCCTGTAGCACCTTAGAGACTGTGAGGTTTGGAGCTTACAGGGTTAAATAAGCTCAACAGTCCACCCTGCCCATAGGGAAGGTGTGTCATACTTCCGGGTAGTTCTGCTGTATGCGAAGCCTATGTGATTTGTGACGCAGTGTTTATTTTCTGTTCAGTTCTGGTTTCACTTTTGACCGGGTGAGATGTCTTCTGTAAGCCTGGGAAAGAATGTCCATGATATATGCTTGTAAATAAAGCGTGCTTGCTTAAAACAAGCTGGACTTTGTGGAATTTATATGCTGGCAAGAAGGGGCACACATACTGTTGCGCAGGAGAAGTTTGAACAACTCTGCAAAAGCACTGGAGAAGCAGAGGGAAAGGCAGCAAGAAGCGTTGCTGGACGCCATTAGTGTTTTCCAAGTGCTAAACTGTTTTTGAGGCTTTTCCAGTTAAAACAAAAGTCCCAACAGAGACCAACTAAGTTTGTTATTGGTATGAGCTTTCGTGTGCATGCTAAGGTGCTACAGGAAGGAATTTTTTTATTTTGTTTCGACATACAAGGTAATATCCCTTGTCAATGTTGAACCATTGATTTCAGTGAGTCTACTCTAACGTCAGATGTTACCCAAAGCCAGTATTTAATCACTCTCATATGGTTGACACATAAATGACTTGATTTTTTAAATAAAAAAATTTTCTTCTTCTCCTTCTGTGTCCACAGCTATGGTGTGATTTTGACAAACCGATGCCATTTAAGAACCAGACTTTCAACTCTTCTGTGAATTTAACAGACCTTTGCTCCTACCCAGAGGTAATTCTGAGAGGACTGTTTTAGAAAGGCAGCGCATTTATTCACAACTAACCTTCCCGTTCCAAGGCTCCGCAAGAGAGTGCTTATGCAATGGAGACTGTCACTGCTGGGGCTGTCCGTCCCCCCCGGTCACTGACGTCAGCGACCACTTTGCATGCAGGATATCTCAGATAGGGCTGGGAAATGCCCCCCCCCCCAGTACTATTAAGTGAACAAGGCTACATTTATGAAGAAATTAAAAGAAAAATGGGTGGAAAGGGGACAAGATGGAAACCTTTTGGGGAAAGTATAGTTCTGAGGTTTGTTGGCTCATAACACCTGATTGGCTCTCTAAATACTCATGCTCATTGGCTACATTCAAATGAAGGAAAGCTACTGCAGATCAACCTAAGCAAGTTGTGCTTCCTTTTGATTTGGCTATAACTTTTGAATAAAGATAATTGAACACACTTTGTTGCATTACATTCTTCATTAAATTATCTTTCCATTGATATATAATTCTATAGTATTACTCAAAAGGAAAAATGGTGTTATGAGCCATTAAACCTCAGAAATACATTTTTCCCAAAAGGTTTCCACAAATTTGGCCACTAGTGTGAACCCCCTTGGTGGGAATTGAGCCCTGCTGAACTTAGTGGGGCTCCCTTCTGAGTGGTCATGTGAGGGATTCATAAACTCATGGAATTGGAGAGCTGGGAGGGGGCCATCTATTCCAGCCCCTTGCATCGCAGGAATCTCAACAGAGTTTCTCCCCTCTGAAGTGCGTAAATGCAGCCTTCGCGTCCCCCTGTGGCTGAAGCACTTTATAGCAAAGAGGGTGCTATAACCCTCCTTCAACAGGAGGGAATCTGGTTGGGCAAAGCCAAGTGAGCACCCCTAGCCAGCTGGCCAGCCGTTTCCCACCTTCCAAGCCCAAACATGACAACCCCTGCCCCATCTTGCTTCCTCCAAGCACCTCCAAGGCCCACACACCTGTGCATGCTGTCTCAGCCCCTCTGAGTTCAACTGGGAGGTCCCTCCTAAAGCGAAGCATGCGCAGGATCTCGCAGCCTTGCCCCCGCATCCTCCCCGGAGGGCTTTCCAACCCGGGCTGCGAGTATGGCCCACAGTAGCAGCCTGGAAGTAGACAGCCAGAGTTGGAGGAACGAACTGCAGATTCACGAGTGCTGGAAGCTGAATCGAATTCCTGTCCCAATCTCCTTTCCAAAGTATTTCGTCTTCACCGGCATCCTGGCGATGGTGACCTGCGCCGTCTTCCTCCGTCTCAATTCTGTCCTCAAGCTCGCGGTGCTGCTCATTATGATTGCCATCTACTGCTTCTTGACAGAGACCATTTATGCTTCGCTGTTCCTGCGGTACGACGACATCAATCACAATGGAGAGTAAGTGTTTAACGCAGTTTTAAATGCCTGCAGCCGGGATCTTTGATGACATTGAAGAAACCCTCTTCCCTTCATAACACACCGGAGCATGGGCTTTGAATGCAGAATGTCCCGGGTTCAATCCCTGGCATGTCCAGGTAGGGCTGGAAAAGCTGCAGAGCTGCTGCCTGTCCGTGTAGACAGTACTGAGCTAGGTGGACCTATGGGATGGCTTGGTTTAAGGTATAGTTTCCTGTGTTTCAGTATACGGTACAGTTTGGGCAGCGTACTTGTCAATAGAGTCAAGAACAGGCTTTTGTACCTTGGTGTAAGTTTGGCTCCCAACTATTGAAAGAGGAAATGGGGGGTCTGCAACAACTCGGGGGAACAACGTGCAAGTCATGCGTGGGAATATTTAAACTTTTCAGTGAATTTCAATCAGGAGTTGAGCCTCCCGGCTTAAGAGACATAAAATTTGTTTTGCTGTGTCACATCAAAGCTCCATGTAAATGGATGGCGTTTGGAGCAAACCTCCCCAACATGTTACTAATTGCATAAAGTATTCATCAAGACAGTAGCAATCTTGTAAGTATGTTGGACTAGATTTGCTCCCCACCTCCAAAATAAAATAAAATAAAATAAAATAAAATAAATAGAATTTTGGGACCTGAGGTGGAATGCAATTTTCTTCTTTCTGAGATGTCTCTTTTTCATGATTCGTTTCTTTGGTCCATGACTATACATTCCTTAGATATATATATATATTACTCTTCTCATTGTCATGACTTAGCACTAGTTTCTACATTCAACTTTTTGTGAGAAAACTATTGCAGACGGTCAAAGTGGGGAGCCCTCACTTTGACTGTTTCCCTTGCCCCAAACTGCCTGCTATTGGAAATCTAGCATGTCAGGGAGAAGGGCTCAACTTGGCTTTCTCCCTGGCCAGCTAGCTTTCTGCACTTAGGGATTTTCTTTACTAGGGACTTTTCAAGTCTGGAATACCCTCTCCCCCCCCCCCGACCTTCTCCAGCACTCGTGAACATATTGTGCTGACTGAAGTGCTGCAGTCCATTGGAAGGGGAGGGGGAGCTTTGCCATTTCTGCTGGGTGTATAAACAGATCCTTACACAACATCCTTTCATTTCTTCAAATAACGAAAGTAAAAATAGCCTTGAGAAATAGAGAACCTCACCCGAGTCATCTCATATCTAGACAAGATAATTCCGTAGTGGTGCTGGGAATATCTCATCAGCTGGAAAACGGATTCATCAGAAATGAAAGAGGGTGTCCTTATTATGGATCCACAAATAGGAAAGCAATACCACGGATGGTTTGAGGTGTCAATCTTTTTACTCCTATTACTGTCAAAAAATGCAGCTCTCTTGTCAATTGCTGGCTAGGCTGTCGCATGGAAATGAGGATGGGGTTCAGGCATCAGGTGTGAATGTCTGAGAGAAGCTAAAGCTGTATTTTTCTCCCTCTCTCACTTTTCTGAACGCAGAAAAGTGAGGGCAGAACGAGAAATTGCCTTAATTATGTAGCAGGCAGCTTCATGCCTTTCTTTTCTTGAGATAATCACAAGCAGAAGGGAACCCAATTCTTACTGGGAAGGTAATTTGTAGGAAGGGGGGTCTTATCTGTTCACATCCCCCTGCAATCCTCGCTCCCCTGCCCCTCTCACAGCTAGGAGCCTCACAAACACGGCCTCGTGAGGAATTGAAGACTACAAAACCCATGATGGAGTGTGGCTGTCAGTGAAATGCTCATGTACAAGAATTGTAGAGTTCTGCATGGAACTGCCTGGGGCCTTTGAATATTGATAGGACATTTGATGCCAACCACTTAGAGGTTTTGAGGATTAAATGACGTGCAATGGCACCAGTGCGGGTTTCTCCCCTAAAGCTCCTACGAATACCTAGTGCTGGAACAGGGCCAGATTTAGGTTTGATGAGGCCCTAAGCTAATGGCGCCCTTTATATGTCCAGCTGTCCTTTGTCAACAACAAATTGCCGCTGTTTTTTGTGTTGAATATATGCTATATGGTAATTTATGGACCTCATAGGTATCTCAAGCCATTTGCACATGTTGCCATGCAACCAGTCCATGCAGAATGTAGGCACCCTATATATAGAAATGAGCAAACCAGTGATATTTTAGGGAGCAGGCTAGCAGGCGGGGCCCATTACTTACATCATAGGAGCCTACACAACACAAAACACTGTTGCTGTATGTAGGTTTTATTTGTTTTTTATCTTATACAGTGGTGCCTCACGAGACGAAATTAATTCGTTCTGCAAGTTCTGTCGTCTAGCGAAAATTTCGTCTTGCGAAGCGCCAACGGGGGAAGTGCGGTTTGACGGGGGGGGAAGCGAAAATTTTTCGTCTTGCGAGTCGCGCCCATAGGGAAATTCGTCTTGCGAGTCACCCTTTCGTTAGCGAATGCCTTTCGTCTAGCGAGTTTTTCGTCTAGCGAGGCATTCGTCTAGCGAGGGTACCACTGTATTTTGGAAATGTACATCCAGTTTTTATTTTCCCTTTAACTTTTTGGGGGACCCCCAACAGAATAGGGTCCTAAGCTATAGCTTGTTTAGCTTATACGTAAATCCAGCACTGTGCAAGAATCTCTGTTCTAGCCACAGTGGGGGGGGGGGATGAAGAGATCAGCCTCCCCTCCCAGCACGCTGCCTTCCCAGTAAGAATTGGGCTCCCCTGCGTCTGCCATTGTTGGTTTGGTATTGTTGTTGTTTTGTTTTATTATGCATTTTGTGTTCTCCTTTTGTATTTTTATATTGTGGACTGCCCTGTGATCTTCGGGTGAAGGGTGGGATACGGATTTAATAACTAATAATAGCAATAATGCAAGATATGCAGCTTCAGGCTATGCAGTTAAGAGAGCCAGTGTGGTGTAGTGGTTAAGAGTGGTAGACTCGTAATCTGGTGAACCGGGTTCGCGTCTCCGCTCCTCCACATGCAGCTGCTGGGTGACCTTGGGCTAGTCACACTTCTCTGAAGTCTCTCAGCCCCACTCACCTCACAGAGTGTTTGTTGTGGGGGAGGAAGGGAAAGGAGAATGTTAGCCGCTTTGAGACTCCTTCGGGTAGTGAAAAGCGGGATATCAAATCCAAACTCCTCTTCTTCTTCTTCTTCTTCTTCTTCTTCAGACAGTTGGTTTGGCCCTGGCAGCCTTAGTTCAAGATAGATGCTTTAACTGTGATAAAGATTAACCTTTTCCTGCACCATGGACCCTACAAGGTGGATTTTTTTTATTTTATGTTTCTGTATTTGAACCTTTGCGAGTCCTACTCTCTCTTTTTTCTCCCACCTTTTTTCTAGCACAGACTTTTTGGGGACAAAAGAAGCCTCCTTGCTCCTCATGGCCATGTTTCTGCTTGCTGTATTTTACCACGGCCAACAGGTAAGGCAAAGGGTTATTATTTATTTCACATTCTCCCCCAAAAGTGGAAAATATCCACAGTGGCTCCTTAGCAATTACCTTCCGACTAATGGCTGCCATTTGGAGCGAATAATGAAATATCAACTGGGAAAATTTTATGACCTTCAATAATTGGATGTCTAATTAACCTTAAAGAAAGACTGATTGGGGAGGAAAAAGTATCCTTCCCTATGCAGTTTTGTTCTCTCTCTATATATATTTATATATAATCTAGGTTCTCAGTTCTCCAACTGTCTTTCCCAGCATTGCAACACATTCCAAACTAATCAAATCCCAAAGCAGAGGTGGATGTAAATGGTCTGTATTGTGAGACACAATTTTGGGGAGTTATCTGTGCCTCAGAGGTTGAGTTCAGCAGAGACAGGGTAATTCATCCCAATAGTGTCTGTGATTGCATCACTTTGTTAAGGCAGGGGTGGCCGGTGTGGTGCCCACAACCCACACACACTGCCTCCTTGGTCATGAAGTTGTGATGGCGGTTGCTTTCCTCTCCCTTGAGAAGTGTGTGGAGGTGAAGGAGGAAGTTAGAAGATTGGCGCTCTTTCTCACTTCCTGTTTCAGATCTATGTGCTTGCCAAGACTCAATGAATTCTACTTAAATCTAACATCTTTCCTGATCCATTGGAAATGTGTGTGTGTGTGCTTTCTCTCTCCTTCAGTGTGGTGTAGTGGTTAAGTGTGGTGTAGTGGTTAAGAGCGGTAGACTCGTAATCTGGTGAACCAGGTTTGCGCCTCCACTCCTCCACATGCAGCTGCTGGGTGACCTTGGGCTAGTCACACTCTCAGCCCCACTCACCTCACAGAGTTTTTGTTGTGGGGGAGGAAAATATTGTTCTAGGACCAATCAGACTGCTGCAGTCTGGATCCTATTCAGCTCAGTACATAACAGGGAGGAAGGGAAAGGAGAATGTTAGCCGCTTTGAGACTCCTTCGGGTAGTGATAAAGCGGGATATCAAATCCAAACTCCTCCTCCTCTCCTCTTCTTCTTCTTCTTCTTCTTCTTCTTCTTCTTCTTCTCCCTTGGAAGGGCTGATCTTGGGGAGAAAGGAGAGAAGTGACCAGAGAGAGTGGCATCCACAGCACTTGGTCAAAAATCCAAATGTGCCCAGCAGCCTAAAAGAATTAGCAGCCCCTGCGCTAATGGATGGTGACCATTCCCTCTTGTGGGAAAGGATGAAGCACTATGCTTAAGGACTATTAGGAAGATAGTCTTCTTGATACTTTCCTCTCTGGCTGTTTTTTCTGTTCAAAATCACACACATGTTGTTGTTGTTATTGTTGAGCTGACGTATGGCAGCCCTATGTAAAGCAGCTGGGGGGGACTCCCTAGATCATCATGCCTGCAAGACCCATCATACCCAGCCATGGTCAAGGACGATGAGAGTTGTAGTCCAACAACATCTGGAAGGCATCAAGTTGAAGAGGACAGTGCTACACAATCACCCATCCATGCATTTTTCAGTCTCAAGACTGCTCTGAGCTTCAGGTGCTGAGCTGTGCCATGTGCCTGAAAGCCATTCTGTGATCCAGAAAGTGTTCTCTAGGAAGGTGAAGGTTAGCAAATGCTTGGGACAGTAAGAGCAGAATCATATCCATAATCCAATAATCCACAGTGCCATAGGGTTTCCACCTGTCCTGTATAACAGGATTGTCCTGTATTTCAATGTAAAATGCTACATCCTGTATTGATACAGTTTTGTCCTGTATTTCAGGTCTCTCTCTCTCTCTCTCTCTCTCTCTCCCAAGTTAGGGATCCTCTCCAAATGCATGTGTTTGAAAGGTGTGTGAAAGGTCATATATTTAAACTCTGGGTAGCCAAGCACAGAGAGATTTACAACTCACGTGTATGTGTGTGCACGACAAATTCCAGAGGGACCATTCAGTTAGGCTGCAGTAAATTGTAATCTAGGGATGCGGGTGGCACTGTGGGTTAAACCACAGAGCCTAGGGCTTGCTGATCAGAAGGTCGGCGGTTTGAATCCCCGCGACAGGGTGAGCTCCCATTGCTCGGTCCCTGCTCCTGCCAACCTAGCAGTTCGAAAGCACGTCAAAGTGCAAGTAGATAAATAGGTACCGCTCCGGCGGGAAGGTAAACGGCGTTTCCATGCGCTGCTCTGGTTCGCCAGAAGCGGCTTAGTCATGCTGGCCACATGACCCAGGAAGCTGTACGCCGGCTCCCTCGGCCAGTAAAGCGAGATGAGCGCCGCAACCCCAGAGTCATCCGCGACTGGACCTAATGGTCAGGCGTCCCTTTACCTTTACTAGATTGTAATGGATTGCTTTGAAGTCACTTCAGCACCAGAATAAACGTCTAGCAAACCCTGCACCAACAGGGATTAACAGCAAACAAGCATCAAATACTTCCCATTCTTGAGCTGTAGTCCACCAGCAATTCTTTATGAAGAATCTGCTTCTCTGGTCCTTTTTTTCTCAAGGCCCAATCCTAACGCTAAGCAGGCGTGCCTTTAACTTAATTTGTCTTGGGGAAACCTGAAATGACCAAGGCTGTTTGCTCCTAATAAGGTTTCTCCTAGATACATATCTCATATAGTCAATATGTCTGGAGGATGAGTTCTGCTAAGCCCCAAATTTGAAATAACAATAATAAAAAAAGAGTTCCATTAGCGGTCTTTGGCATTAGTATAAATCAGATGCTTTTGGAGCAGAGACTTGACGCGACATAAAAGCAACGATTTCTGGAGCTGAATACAATATGCCCTTACAATAATTTCATTGTGCTCTGGCTTTCAGAGTTACGTTAAAACAGCATTAAAACAAAAAGCAGCCCATTTGTATTTGTCCCGTGCAAAAAAAAAAAAAAAGGAAAAGGAAAAGGAAAGCAAGTAAACTTCAGTTTAAAGAAGGGCAGAGCACGTGTATTTTCTTTTTTTTAAGTTATCTTTATTGATTTTTTTTTAATTACATAGAAAGCATGAATTTAACATTACATCCAAGTATCCAAAAATGAAAATAAAAATTACAGGAAAAAGTAAAAAATATAAAAAAAGAAAAAAAGGGGAGGGGGGGGAATGATAAATAAATAAATAAAAACGAAAAGGTATTAGTCCACTACACAAAATAGTTCAAAGGGTGCAAACAATAGTTTCAATATTCTATAAGCCAGGTTCTCGAAAATACATTTGTAATCCTTATTTCCTTTCTTTCTTTCTTTACAGTCACTTTCTTTCTGTCCCGGAAAACTAGTTTGAATCCCTGCTATATTTAGTTGACTTCCCTCTATCTCTTTGCGGCTTCAATACTTTGATGTGCGTGAATCCTTAGTTCTTAAAATAATTGCCAAACACAGGATTAGGAGAAATTGAGAGTAAGCGTTTTATTGCTGAGCAATAAGGTGCAGTGAGTCACCTCCAAAAATCTGGACATCGAATCCCAGGTGTCCAAAGGTTTTATAGATTTCTTCAAACATTACATATTCATATCTTGCATCAAAATTAAACCAATAAGCGTTGGCATCACCCTTCCTTTTGTCCTTTTAAAGATTACTTCTCTTTTCTTAATTTTAGTTACATTTACCATATTAGGCGTTCCTATGATCTAAGCCTTATGACTATCTTGTGACTATGAGACAATGGGACTACATGACATCAGTTTGCTTAGTTAGATATATTTTGTTCTGCTAACTCAGCTGTAATCCGCAGAAATGGTTTCTTACAAAATACAATCCTAATGCATGAATGGTTACACAGAATACAAATTAAAAACATATTTAATGATACAGAATAAGGCAAAGGTGAGATTATATATGTTCCCTTTAGTAATAATAATAATAATAATAATAATAATAATAATAATAATAATAAATTTATTTATACCCCGCCCTTCCCAGCCAAAAACCGGGCTCAGGGCGGCTAACACTAATTAAAATCACAGCAAAAACATAAAAACAATCAATTTAAAATACAGATTAAAATACAAATTCAAAATTCAAAATTAAAACTGCAGTCTCATTTTCAAATAGCCCACCAATAAAAGAATGAAGCATAAGTAGGTAGTCTCACTACATACCTAAGTGACAAATATTCTGTATTCATTTATTAACATCAGGGGTTTTTCCCCATTATATCTGTGAGATTAATCTGAGGACAACCAAGTATTGCTTTTGGAACCATATTATGTCAGGCAGTTTTTAAAGCAATCCCATTCCTTTTTCTTTCTTTCTTTTTTTACCTTGTCCCCTGGGTGGTCTGAGCATGTGTATTTTCAAAGCTGGTATGGAATGTTCTGATATAACACTGGTTATCATACATGCATGTTGTACAGGACCCCCAATCCTCCCATGGCAGGTTGTACCCGCATAAGCGAGGCCTCTCTGCGTAACTGAGGCATCACCTAAGAAGAGCATCTGCTGGATCAGGCCAATGGCCCATCTAGTTCAGCATCCTGTTCTCACATTGGCCAACCAAATGCTTGTAGGACACCCATAGCCAGGACTTGAGCATAAAAACACTCTCCTCTCCTGTAGTTTCCTGCAACTGGTATTCAGACTATGGACTTCTGGAATGGATTAAGTTTGGAAACCAAAGTACCACTGTATATTTAACAACAACAACAAAAACAAAAATTAAGTCCCACACGTTGCACTCCCACTCCTCGCCGTTTTTAATGAACGGAATGTACATGTTAAACAGTTTAACCAATTGTTATGTGCACACTTGTGTTCACAAAGATGGGAACATGGGACCAAATAGTTTCATGTGGCAAGTGAGGGAGAAATATGTATGATGATGATGATGATGATGATGTTGAAAGTTAAGAACATTGCTACCAGCAATATATCACAGCTTCTATAGCCTACATATAGTAAGGTAAAGGTAAAGGGACCCCTGACCATTAGGTCCAGTTGCGGACGACTCTGGGGCTGAGGGAGCCGGCGTACAGCTTCCAGGTCATGTGGCCAGCATGACTAAGCTGCTTCTGGCAAACCAGAGCAGCGCACGGAAACACCGTTTACCTTCCCACCGGAGCGGTACCTATTTATCTACTTGCACTTTGACGTGCTTTCGAACTGCTAGGTTGGCAGGAGCAGGGACCGAGCAATGGGAGCTCACCCTGTTGTGGGGATTCGAACCACCAACCTTCTGATCAGCAAGCCCTAGGCTCTATGGTTTAACCCACAGCTAGGGGTATTTAAAATGAGAGTCGTCAGTGATCTATAGTTAAAAGTAGAAGTTGGCAAATGTGTCCTCTTTTTTGCTCTTCAAAATATTGCAACCCTACCTAACCTTCCTCACAGGGCTGTTGTGAGGATGAAATGGGGAAAGGAAGGCCCATCCCTGGGTGCACAAGGATCCATGTGAGACTGGTGTCGGACTCACGGTGCCTGACTTACGTGTATTGGCTCACGTAATCAAAACCCTAAGTGACTTAACATTTGATTCATTTCCCCTTCCTCTCCTCACCTCTACAGCTTGAATACACAGCCAGGTTGGACTTCCTGTGGCGTGGCCAAGCCAAAGAAGAAATCAACGAGATGAAGGAGTTAAGAGAGCACAACGAAAACATGCTGCGAAATATCCTTCCGAGCCACGTCGCCCGTCACTTCTTGGAAAAGGACCGAGATAACGAAGTATGTAATATTTTGGCTCTGGTTTCACCTAATAATGGCCAGTATTTTTAAAATATTGTACAGTTGGTTCTTCTCTTGTGATTGCCTTCACAGCTGGCAAAGTTCCTGCTGCTGAAGAGACAAGCTGCTGAAAAAGCTTCCCTCTTAAGCAAAATGGGGAAGCAATAATAATAATAATAATAATAATAATAATTATAATTGTACCCCGCCCATCTGGCTGGGTCTCCCCAGCCACTCTGGGCGGCTTCCAACAAATATTAAAATACATTAAAATATCACAGATTAAAAACTTCCCTAAACAGGGCTGCCTTCAGGTATTTTCTGAATGTCAGGTAGTTGTTTATTCCCTTGACCTCTGATGGGAGGGCGTTCCACAGGGCGGGCGCCACTACCGAGAAGGCCCTCTGCCTGGTTCCCTGTAGTTTTGCTTCTCGCAGTGAGGGAACCGACAGAAGGCCCTCGGCGCTGGATCTCAGTGTCCGGGCTGAATGATGGGGGTGGAGACGCTCCTTCAGGTATACAGGACCGAGGCCATTTAGGGCTTTAAAGGTCAGCACCAACACTTTGAATTGTGCTCGGAAACGTACTGGGAGCCAATGTAGATCTCTCAGGACCGGTGTTATGTGGTCCCGGCGGCCACTCCCAGTCACCAGTCTAGCTGCCGCATTCTGGATTAATTGCAGTTTCCGGGTCACCTTCAAAGGTAGCCCCACGTAGAGCGCATTGCAGTAGTCCAAGCGGGAGATAACCAGAGCATGCACCACTCTGGCGAGACAGTCTGCGGGCAGGTAGGGTCTCAGCCTGCGTACCAGATGGAGCTGGTAGACAGCCGCCCTGGACACAGAATTGAACCTGTGCCTCCATGGACAGCTGTGAGTCCAAAATGACTCCCAGGCTGCACACCTGGTCCTTCAGGGGCACAGTTACCCCATTCAGGACCAGGGAGTCCTCCACACCTGCCTCCTGTCCCCCAAAAACAGTACTTCTGTCTTGTCAGGATTCAACCTCAATCTGTTAGCCGCCATCCATCCTCCAACTGCCTCCAGGCACTCACACAGGACCTTCACCACCTTCACTGGTTCTGATTTGAAAGAGAGGTAGAGCTGGGTATCATCTGCATACTGATGAACACCCAGCCCAAACCCCCTGATGATCTCTCCCAGCGGCTTCATATAGATATTAAAAAGCATGGGGGAGCCCATGTTGATTTTCCAAGTGAGGTCCTCAAAGGTAAACTCCCAGAGGAGACTCTCTCCACACAGCCCCCCCCCCGATATACAACGGGGCAGGTTCCCCTCTCTTCCTCCGGAAGTCCAACACCATCTCCTTTGTCTTATATTTCGGTGCAAGTTTAGGTGCAAGATACTTTTTGAACCCCACCCCCACCCCATTTTTATTGAAATAACAGCCTTTGCTCCTGACACCAAGATGAAAGGCGGTCCCAAATGCGGGAATTTTGGAAGATTCTTCCCCTAAATTGAATGAAATGAACCAGGATGGTATCGGACTACGACCTGGGGTTCAAATCTCACTCAGCCATAAAAGCTGTATCTCAGCCTGCTTCACAAGGTGCTGTGAAGACCAACTGGTGAGATGGACAGCCATCGTTTCCTTGAGGAGACATGGAGTATAAATGGAATATTAAATAAGGAATAAAATAAAATGCCCCCTGCCTTATTTTCATCACCTGCAAATTGAGGGGGGGGGGCGCAGGGCAAACATGTTAGCCAGGTGACCCAAGAGCATTCAACCCATAGTTTGTTTTATGCCTTAATGCGACTTGGGAACCAGGCCCTTGTTATGCTAAGCTACATCTGTTCTCGCTGTGCAGAGAGCACTCTCTGCATAGTTTGCCATTTATGCCTGTTATTTTCAGACTCTGCCTCTGATCTCTCAACATAATAATCCCTTTCCTCTCTCTCGGCCTGCTGAAGATTTGTGAATCAGCTAAGTGGTTCGTTCGTGCTTTAATGCAGAAAATGCTCATCTACGTAATATGTGAGCTTCACTGCTCTCCGGGAAAGGGGAATGGAAGAGTGAACACTTTTTCATGCATAATCCCTAAGCCATTATTATTATTATTATTATTATTATTATTATTATTATTATTATTATTATTATTTATACCCCGCCCATCTGGCTGGGTTTCCCCAGCCACTCTGGGCGGCTTCCAACAAAATATTAAAAATACATTAAAACTAGTATATCCCAGACTTGACATACACACACACACTGTGGACCACTTGAAAATTGCTGAGGTTCTTAGCTGACCACTTAATGGTTTTTCTGCCTATTGTAGTAATGTGCTGTGCTAGTTGCTATATGATTGCTAGCTGTACTTTTGCAAACATGCCACAGACCATTTGAATGAAGCTTGCAGACCACCAATGCTCCATTGACCACAGTTTGGGAACCCTTGCCAGGAGCCGTAGAGATTTCTTTATGAATGCTACTTGGTCAAAACTAGCAAAATGACCCATTGGCATTAGACCACTTACCTTAGAAGCATGTGTTTACTATGGCTCTGTATGACAATGTAGTCATGTGATATGTATGTAAAATTCTTGTTTTGTTTCGTTTATTTATGATTTTCAATTTTATACATTTCAATAGTTTTACAATCATTTTAACATTTCAAAACTTGACTTCCTTCCCCCTCTTTCTGCGGTTCCTTAAATTTATTTTTAATATCTTCTGCATATCCAAATTAACTTAATTTGCTCATTTATTCATCTACTTTAAATATATACTCTTATAAAACTGCAGGTTATTACAATAATCCTGCCAATGTTCTTATCTGTTTACAGTTTGTTTGTAAATATTATTTCCATTCTTTTATTAAAAGTTTGTTAGTCTTATTTTTCTGGTAAGTTTCGCGATTTCTGCGCATTCCGTAAGTTTTTGCATCCATTCTTCTTTCATCGGGACTTCTTTCCATTTTGGGGCAAGTAACATTCTTGCCCCTGTAGTCACATACATGAATAAGTTTCTGTACAGTTTGGGTAGTTTTGTCCCTATAATGCCCAAAAGGAATATTACAGTGACTAACAAAACAAGAATCTTAATTTATTATAGCTAAACATTCCGGCATGATGCAGCAATAAAGCGGCTAGCACGTTTTCAAAGCTAAGGAGGGTCCGATATAGATTCAAATGGGATGGGGGACTGCATGTTGAGATTCCTGCATTGCAGGGGGTTGGACTAGATGACCACTGGGGGTACCTTCCAACTCTACAATTCTGTGTTTATATGATTCTGCGATTACCAGTTGCTCTGATTAAAAAGTGATGCCATTTCCAAGCTTTGAGGATGAGATGCTCTAAAGGGCTTCATTCACAGAAGCAAAGCAATGCTGGTTCTATCCTCTAAATCAGGGGTCAGCAAACTTTTTCAGCAGGGGGCCTGTCTACTGTCCCTCAGACCTTGTCAGGGGCCAGACTATATTTTGAAAAAGGGGGGGGGGAATTCCTATGCCCCACAAATAACCCAGAGATGCATTTTAAATAAAAGGACACATTCCACTCATGTAAAACACACTGATTCCCGGACCATCTATGGGCTGGATTTAGAAGGCAATTGGGCCGGATTCGGCCCCCGGTCCTTAGTTTCCTTAGCCATGCTCTACACTGAGGTCATGCAATGTTAATTTGTTGATCATATACATGTAGAAGTTCTCCCTTTTTGCTAGCATTCTTGGTTCTGTTAGCAATTCTGCATAGCAATTACTGATAAGTATTATGAAGGTATATACCGTATTTTTCACTCCATAGGGCGCACCAGACCATAGGGCGCACCTCGTTTTTAGAGGAGGAAACAAGAAAAAAAATATTTTTCTGGTTTTCCTCCTCTAAAAGCCCTGTTTTTTTTGAGGATCAGCTAAAAGTTTTGCAGCTTTTTTTGCAAAGGGAAAAGCCCTGTTTTTTTGAGGATCAGCTAAAAGTTTTGCAGCTTTTTTTGCAAAGGGAAAAGCCCTGGTTTTTTTTTTGAGGATCAGCTAAAAGTTTTGCAGCTTTTTTTGCAAAGGGGAAAAGCAAAGCTCCTTTTGCAAAGGGGGAAAAGCAAAGAGGAAAAGCCCCATTTTTATGGGGTTCAACTCACATTTCTGCAGCTTCTAAAGGAAAGGGAGCCTTTTCTACAGTTTCCAGACAGATAATCTAATCAGCCAGTCACATGTCGCTGGGGAAACAAACAACCTCCCTCTGCAGCACATTCAACAATGGAGGGCGGGGCTGAAAGGGAGCCGGGACTCTTATCTCTCTCCCGATCTCTTGCTGATCAGCTGCTGAGCGGGGTCCTTTCAACACCCCTTTTCTCTTTGTAAAATAAAAAGCACTATCTGCTTTTGGCCCCTGGGCAATTCAGCTCCAGGGACCACCATTCGCTCCATAAGATGCACAGATATTTCCCCTTAATTTTCAGGAGGGAAAAAGTGTGTCTTACGGAGCGAAAAATACGGTACATCGTACAGCCGTTGTATGAATTGTTCCATAAGCATTGCCGTGCTGACGGTGTGGTTGAGATCCCTGCAGCCACATAAGGAGGTGGTGGGCACAAACAATTTTGCACATCAAATGGCTTCCCTGCCACTGTGAGGCAAGTACCCACACATGCAGGCTCTTGCTTGTATCAAGTGGCCTTGCTGTATTTGTGACTTCTAAATAAATTAAACACATCTTACGTACATTAAACCTTGCAGCCCTTTCATGGCATCCAAAACCAGTTGCCAGAGGCCACCCCGGAACCCTAGGGCTAGATTTCAACAGCTATAAGAAACGCTCTAAATACGTTCTGCAATAATAATAATAATGTTGTAAAGCTCACAATTGAAAATATCATTGAGTTGTGATTTCAGCTCACAGCGCCATCTGGTGTCACAGTGTTGCAACGCATTTATAACGCTGAGTCCTTCATCTACCATTGTATATCATAGAATCATAGAATTGTATAGTTGGAAGCGACCCCAAGGGACATCGAGTCCAACCCCCTGCAATGCAGAAATTTCAACTAAAGCATCCAGATGTCAAGGAAATAAACCAGAAGACATCTGAATGCAGCCCTGTTTAGGGAAGTTTTTAATGTTTGTTTTATTGTGTTTTTAATATTCTGTTGGGAGCAACCCAGAGTGGCTGGGGAAACCCAAACCAGATGGGTGGGGTATAAATTATAATATTATATTATATTATATTATATTATATTATATTATATATATATTATATTATTGTCGTTCAGTCATGTCCGACTCTTCGTGACCCCATGGACCAGAGCACGCCAGGCACTCCTATCTTCCACTGCCTCCCGCAGTTTGGCCAAACTCATGCCAGTCGCTTCGAGAACACTGTCCAACCATCTCATCCTCTGTCGTCCCCTTCTCCTTGTGCCCTCCATCTTTCCCAACATCAGGGTCTTTTCCAGGGAGTCTTCTCTTCTCATGAGGTGGCCAAAGTATTGGAGCCTCAGCTTCAGGATCTGTCCTTCCAGTGAGCACTCAGGGCTGATTTCTTTAAGGATGGATAGGTTTGATCTTCTTGCAGTCCATGGGACTCTCAAGAGTCTCCTCCAGCATTATATTATATTATATTATATTATATTATATTATATTATATTATATTATATTAATTATAGATATCCCTCTAGGGTTAATTGATGAGCAAGTACCAAACACCTGTCCTTCCTTTTGCTGACAAGATGCACAAAACTCTATGGCGTGTTAACTGTGGGCAATGAAACTCCCCCCCCCCGCCCCCATTCAGTCTGCTACCTACAATATGTCACTTAGGCGCATTTTTCTCCTCTGTCTCCTTTTGCTCTTTGGCTATCCCTAGGAACTGTATTCTCAGTCCTACGACGCCGTCGGTGTCATGTTTGCCTCCATCCCAGGCTTTGCCGACTTCTATTCCCAGACTGAAATGAACAACCAGGGAGTGGAATGCCTGCGTCTGCTGAACGAAATCATTGCAGATTTCGATGAGGTAATTTTGTGGCCCTGGGTGGTGGTTTTGGGTGTGTGCATGTGTTTGTGTGTGCGTGCAGTGGAATGAAATTTAAGAAAACAGGCGGTCAGGGTCGGGAGGCCTGGCATTTGCACCAGCTCAGTCATTACATTAGTTTAACCTCCACGCAGTGATTTCTGCTGCTTTTATTTCAATCTATATGGTAATGTGCTGAGGGGGTTTGGGGAGGCGGGGGTTGATAATGAGTTCTCGGGCAATGATTGGCCGAGCTGCCCCGTTGGCACAGAAGGCAGGTAAAAGATTTCCTTACTCCGATTGGCTCAGCTGCTCTCCTCCGAAAGGACTCTCGGCGCCATTGGCTCAGTTGCATGCGTCCTACAGAACAGACAGAAGGGCGGAGGGAAGAAAAAGTCGGGGGCTTTGGGAAGAAGGTAGCAGCCCAAGAAAGCAGAACCCCCAAAGGTCCTCTAGTCCAACCCCCTGCAGTGCAGAAATCACAATTAAAGAATCCCTGACACCTAGCCTAACCTTTGGCTGCCAGACTCCAGTGATGTAAATATATACAATGGTACAGTGGTACCCCTGGATGCGAACGGGATCCGTTCCAGAGCCCTGTTCGCATCGTGAGCAGAACGCATCATGAAGCGTCGCGTCTGCGCACGTGCATGATGCAATTTGGCGCTTCTGCGCATGCACGTGATGTCATTACGTGCGTCTGCACATGTGCAAACCACCGAACCTGCAAGTAACCCGATCCGTTACTTTCTGGTTCGGCGCGTTCGTAATCCGCGCCAAACGCAACCCGCAGCGGCCGTAACACGAATTATGACTGTACCTCCAGTTGCGGACGGGATCCATTTCAGAACTCCGGTCAAATCCCGAGGTTTGCGCAACCAGAGGGACCGCTTCTGCGCATACACACGTGGCGAAACACTTCCAGGTTTGCCACTTTCGCAACCCGAAGTTTACGTTACCCGAGGGGAACGTAAGCCGAGGTGCTATACTGTATATATAGCACCAAACACAACTGCTTATTCTGGTGACAATGAGGCAAGGGAGATGACTCTTTGGCAAACCAAGGGCCGCATTCCCTTCCCGCCAACTCTGCAGGGGCCACAGATCAGTAGTGGGCAAGGACAGAACTTGACAGAGCAACAAATGTAAATTTCACCTTGTGCAATTGGCTAGTTTCCATACATGCCCCTCTCTGCCCTCCACCCAGGCTAGTAAGAGGCAACAGAAGAGCTTAAGGGTGCATTCTAGCCAGGGCAAAAGAAGGGCAGGGAGCGATGTGGCCCAGGGAGAGGTTATGTGGCCCCTCCCAGGGGCCAGATAGAGAGACCCAAGGGGCCGCATTTGCTTCCCAGAGCCTGTGCTTGAAACGACACGGGAGTCCAGCGCTGGCATATGGCAGTGCTTCTCAAAATACAGTTTGTGCCTCAGAGTCCTGAGATAACACCTCTGCTGTAAGGCTCTGTTGCTGCATTTCACCAACTTTTGTTGCATTTTTGAGTTTCTCTCTCATTGGGCTCCCCCTCATGGATTCTGGGCTGCTGTGTGTCTTGGTGACATGTGCACAAACGTCAGGAAATGCAGATCAAAGGGCGCATCAAGAGGCAAGGATGCCACCTACTTGAAAGTGCAATTACTCGGGAAATCCAGCAAGCCGCTTCAGACAGTGGAGATGGGGTGGCTTGTCTCTTCACAGTCTGGAGCCTCTACTTGGGCATCCTTGCCAGCTTGCCATTTCAAGCTGGAGGAAATAATGTTCCCTGAAACTCTGACTCCCAACCCCCCACCCCCTCATTTCAAGGTGACATTTTGAGCAATTGTACAAATCTGTATAGATCGAGAAGCCGAGGGCATGACAGAGGTAGCCTTTAAGACGGGAACGTTCAATAGCTTGTGTTGTAATGCAGCTCAGAGACATTTCAAAGAGGTGTTCAGCTTTTCAAACACTGCCGGCAATCCACTCCCGCTGTGTCTGTCGATATAAAAACTCAATTTTATGCCCAAGTTCCTATCCAGCTATCGGTGTATTTATTAATGGCTTTGTTTTTCTCGCTGCAGCTGGAGCAAAACAGCGTCATATCCAACAATATTAGTAATTATATTAAATAATCATGAAATGCCTTTTACGTGTGTTTTAAGGAGAAATGCGAACATATAACAAAAACAGCTAAAATAGTTTTTAAAAAAAACAGTGCAAAAAACAACTGGAGATAGTGTTCATTTTGCATTGTTTTTAAACCTAAGACAAAAACAACTTCAGTTGTTTCAAGAGGGGGGTACAGGCAATGGCCTCCCCTCATATCTCAATGGGGAGGCTATTCCACAGAACAGGGACAGTCACTTTGAAGGGCCTACTCTGAGTTACTGTGATATTTTGGGGGACTTCAAGGAGAAAATCTCTTGCAGAATGCAGCTGCCTGCTGGATATTTAAGGTGTAGGGTGACTTCTCAAGTTACCTGGTCCTGATCTGGCCCCTTATTCCATTTGAGCACATAAGCGCAACACTGGCTGGGATTTTCCCATGGTGCTAAGAAAGTCAGAAAGCGTTCCTCATCGAGAAACTTAACCTTCTATTCTCGCACTGACCGCTTAATTTGTAAAGGATCCAATTAGGGGCGACTCCCGACATCGTTAGGTATATATAATGATTAGTCTGGGAACCAAGAGGAAGTGATTAAGTCCTTTGCCAGTTGTTAATCTGTTTTTGATTTGGAGACACAGTTGATTGACTTCTACCAGAAGCCTCTTTCGGCAGGCTTAAATGAAGGAAAGGAGCTGAGACAGTTCAATTAAGTGCAGCAGATGTGACCTCGCAGAGTGAATGAAGTGTCTGGCCTTATGTTCCTGAGCCAATAAGGACAGGGGCGTAGCAAGGGGGGGCAGGGGGCAGGCCGACCCGGGTTCCATTTTTTTGGGGGGGGAGAAATTTGAAAAAAAAAAGAATTTTTTTTTTTTGAAAATGCCTGCTCCGAAGGTCTTATCTTACTATACTAGGGATTATATAGCTATATATGAAATTTCATGCATATCGGTTAATATCTTGACCCTCCTCCACCAAAATAGCTGTTCACTTGGCTGTTTTCCTATGTCGTGAAGGCTGAAATTTCAGTTCAGTGGAGCACTTACTGTTCCCAACCCTAACCCTGTGGAAAGCCATCTAATTAGACTTTAATTTGATTTTGAGATGTTTTTAGGAGGTAATTTAATTATTGTTTGATTTTATACCAATGTTATGTATCTGATGTTAGCCACCCTGAGCCCGACTTCGGCCGGGGAGGGCGGGATATAAATAAAAGTTTTTTTTATTATTATTACTTGTTATTATTCCTTTGTAAGAAAATATGAAATAACGTAAAACCATTTTTGGGGGGGGAATCAATGGGGGGTTGACAAGAAATTTTCCGCACTGGGTACCACCTGACCTTCCCATGCCTGGGGGGGGGGGGACAAAAAATTTTTTGCCCCCGGGTACCAATTTACCTTGCTACGCCCCTGCATATGGATAGTATTGGGGGGGGGGTTAAACCAGTGGTCCATCTAAGCCATCATCCTGTTCTCACAGTGGCCGACCAGATGCCTACAGGGAACCTGCAAGCTGGACCAACTTCTATCCAGAACCATTTCTTGCATCCAGGTCCTGCTTGTGAACTTCCCATAGATATCTGGCTTAGCCACTGTGAGATAAGGATGCTCAACTATATGGGACTTTGGCCTGATCCAGCTGGGCTTACATTTCTTAAGAATCAAACAGTGTGATTCCTCCCTCTCCCTCTCTTCGCACCCTCTCTCTCAAACTCACACACAGTCGTCGCCAGTTTTGCTCTCGTTGTCTGCTGAGTTTATTCCATCTAATCTTAATTGCTCCATTTCCTCCTCTCTCCCGCAGTGAAGGCAATACCAATATTGATGTTGTCATGAAATGCTTTAAGTCTCCTTCCCCCCCCCCATTACAAGGATAATTTCTCTCTCCTTTTGATCCTGCAAAGATTTGCGTGCAGGGAGTGTGAAATCAAACTGCTTTATATGGCATTTATTATCCTGGTGCAAATGCAGATTATGGTCATTGCAATGTTTATTATTATTATTATTATTATTAAAGACTGGGGGGAAATTAAGCCTCATTTGCAGGGCATGTCAAGTTTCCAGTCTGTAGATTTGTACCGTTCTGCAACTCACACTTTAAGAAGCCCAGGTCCTGCATTCTGGGCACGGCTGCAGTGACCTTGAGTGTAGACAGGACTGCAGTGTCATGCCAACAGAAGATTTCGAAGCACAGTTTGGATTTACAGAGTGTGTGGCAAACAGCGTGCCATCTAGTCATCAATTGCTGTTGGGTGCAGAGATGATGAACTGATCGAGAGAGCCATAAAAATGCAATCTTTCACTTCATGCAAAATCAGAGCGCTGCGTTGCGTTTTTCCCCAAACATGGGAGGTGGCATCTGGGGAGCTTGAATCCCTACAGAACTCAAGCCAGAAACCCCCCTGCTAGCACAACTGATCGCTGGGAGAGGTTTTTCATTACAGTGGGGAAATGAATATTTTGGAGCTGGCAGGGGCAGTGACTACAACCTGGTGGTTGTTCATGTCAGGAAACAAGTTGGTAGGGTATGGTGGTTTGTGCAATAACAGGTTTGTTTTTGGTCATTTCGTTTTATGCTGTATTTGTGTTATTATGCTTGGGTTGCATGCTGCCGATTTCATAGTTGGGTGCCCAGAGAACTCTGGTTATGGGGTCAGGATACAAGTGCTCTGTGTAAATAGCAGAGAGTTCCAACCTCCTCAGTCTGCCAGGGAAGGAAGGCCAATTCAGCTTTTCCTGTAGTGCAGGTGTGTGCGAATTCACAAACATTAAAACAAAATGCCAACATCTTCATTCTGCCCCATCCGCAACAGCATAAATGCATAACCGGATAATCACATACTGGTGCAAACATGTTGAGTTGCAGCATATTATTCAGAGCTGTCAACCTTCCTTTTTTGCATGGGAAACTGCGCTGGAAAAGGGAATTTCCTGCAAAAAAAGGGAAAAAGTTGACAGCTTATTATTCCATCCATGGAATTAAACATTCTTAAATGTTTCCTAACAGTTATGCTTTTTTTTTTTAAAAAAAAAAAGGTGATAAGCCCTTCTGCAAAGTGCCACTGAACTGACACCTTCCAAATCAAAAAATAAAAATAAAAAAGCATTTGGGAGCTGTGCATCCAATAAACGTGATTCAATGAACTCTCTTCTTTGTTAGTTGCTAGGTGAAGAAAGGTTTCAAGATATTGAAAAAATCAAAACCATTGGCAGCACCTACATGGCCGTGTCCGGGTTATCACCTGAAAAACAGGTAAGGAGTTTTTCTGTTGCCTAACAAAGAGAGCTTGTATTTTCTAATGCATTTGTCATAGTCTAAAGTACAGGACATTGGAGTCACTTTTAAATCTACCTATGCAGTTTGGCATTTCCTGGAACAAAACAGACATTTGTTCTCACCTGTCATTGCTACATGCTGGTTGAACAATACTGGTGTGTGTGTGTGTGTGTGTGTGTTTGTACATACACACACACAGTGGTACCTCGACTTACGAAATGAATCCGTTCCAAAGGCGCACTCTTAAGTTGAAATCTTCGTAAGTCGAAGGCACCATTTTGGAATGGGGGAAAAATTCGGAAGTCGAAGAAAGCGCATTCAAATTTTCGCTTCCGGAGGTCATTCGGAAGTCAAAAAATACGGAAGACGAGTCGCTTGTAAGTCGAGGTACCACTGTATACACACACACACATATGTATGTATGTATGTATGTATGTATGTATAATACCTTTTATCCAAAGATCACAGGGTGCTTCACAACAACAACAAAATGCAAATTGAGAACACAAAATGCATTTAAAAAAACAACAACAAAACAATAAACCCCCCTCCCAAAAATTACATCTAAAAGGCTTTAGAATGTTAATCAGCCCAAGGCCTGGTGATATAGAAACGT
This sequence comes from Lacerta viridis, assembly GCA_900245905.1. Taxonomy (NCBI): domain Eukaryota; kingdom Metazoa; phylum Chordata; class Lepidosauria; order Squamata; family Lacertidae; genus Lacerta; species Lacerta viridis. The sequence continues at coordinate 214,233 of OFHU01004300.1, forward strand.
TTTCTCTGGGTGTTTATTTGCAATTAAGTGACAAACAAATTCTGTTAAATAAAACAAATAAAAAATGAAATTAATCTCTTGTGGGACAGGGAGCAAGATCCCGATTGTATGAAATGTCAGTGGAGGGCAGCTGACCTATGCCTAATAATAATAATAATAATAATAATAATAATTGATTTATACCCCACCCATCTGGCTGGGTATCCCCAGCCACTCTGGGCAGCTCCCAACAGAAGGGCTGCCTTCAGATGTCTTCTAAAAGTCAGATAGTTGTTTATTTCCTTGACATCTGATGGGAGGGCGTTCCACAGGGCGGGTGCCACTACCGAGAAGGCCCTCTGCCTGGTTCCCTGTAACCTCACTTCTTGCAGTGAGGGAAATGCCAGAAGGCCCTCAGAGCTGGACCTCAGTGTCTGGGCTGAACAATGGGGGTGGAGACACTCATTCAGGTATACTGGGCTGAGGCCATTTAGGGCTTTAAAGATCAGCACCAACACTTTGAATTGTGCTCGGAAATGTACTGGGAGCCAATGCAGGTCATCTCAGGACCGGTGTTATATGCCTGACTTGTGCAATGGATTTTCTGCTTTTCATTCCCTCCCCAGCAATGCGAAGATAAATGGGGACACTTATGTGCCCTAGCAGATTTCTCCATAGCGCTGAACGAAAGCATCCAAGAGATCAACAAGCATTCGTTCAACAACTTTGAACTCCGCATTGGTATGTATGGGCTGAGCCCTTCAGCATTAGTCGCCCGAATGTAGAGTTTCAGATGCATCTAAAGCTCCCAGGTCAGTAGGCTTCACATCGGTAGAAAGGGTAGCACTGCATGGGCTTCTCTTTGAAGGCATGAGGCTGGTTCTTCCCTGGAGTGAATGAGAAAGCCTTTGCAAGCATCTCTACATTGAAGCCATGTGTAATATAATCCTGGGAGCTGGGAGCTGCCATCCATCTGTCTCAGGATACATTGGAGGAGTGCACCTTTGGGGGTGAAGAAGAAGAGTTTGGATTTGACATCCCGCTTTATCACTACCCGAATCACTACTCAAAGCAGCTAACATTCTCCTTTCCCTTCCTCCCCCACAACAAACACTCAGTGAGGTGAGTGGGGCTGAGAGACTTCAAAGAAGTGTGACTAGCCCAAGGTCACCCAGCAGCTGCATGTGGAGGAGCGGGGAATCGAACCCTGTTCCCCAGATTACGAGTCCACTGCTCTTAACCACTACACCACAAACTGTTGGAAGGCTGCAGTGCCTGGGGGCAGATGAAGGCATCCGGTTCTGCTGGTGTAGATGCACCACGGCATTACTTCTCTCTGCGCCCCTCCAAGCAGTCATTCCTCCTCTGGTCATGGCTGTGGATCCACAACTTGTCTGTTTCTAGACACTGTGGTCTTCTGCATGGGATTCGACATGGCGGTGTTGATGTTGCCAGCCTTCATGTCATGTTTGCTAACATCTTTGTAGCACAGGGTTAGTCTGACAATGGGCCTGGTGCCAGGTAGAGGTAAAGGTAAATGACCCCTGGACTCCAGTCAAAGGTGACTATGGGGTGTGGTGCTCATCTCAATTTTCAGGCCAAGGGAGATGCCATTTGTCCATAGACAGCTTTCTAAGTCGTGTGGCCAACATGGATACACCGCTACTGCCACAACCGGACACCGTGATGAGTTCCAGAGCGCATGGAAATGCCCAGAAAGCACATGGGTGTGGCTTAGTCAAAATGGCAGTAATTGGCCAAATGGGTTGGCCTGGTAGGCTGAAGAATCTCCACTGCCCTTTTGGGTGATACAACATGGGCCTCTTTAATTTTTGTTCTGGTTCCAAAGTAACCTACCATACTGAGGTAAGAGGCACAGCCGCATCCCCCCCCCCCAAAAAAAGGTTGCCCACGTGAGAATGCATTTATTTATTTGATAAATTGTATACTTCTTGGCTTGAGCAAAACTCCGAAGCGGGGTTTTGCAGAATGACGACATAAAACATTTTCAAAATCTCGATTAAAAAAAAAAAACAGCTGAAAGCATTCAAAAAGATTATTAAAATCAAGAGCAGCTAAAACACACAGAACTTCTTCATTTCTGTGTAGGCTAAACAAAAACGTTTCGAACAGGCACTGAAAAAAAGTACAGCAAAGTGCGGAATGAGTATTTTGAGGCAGTTCTGCAGATAGAATTTGTTGAGTGGGCATGGAAGGGTCAGGTTCATCCTGCAAGTAAGCAGGACTGAGCTGTGAAGGGGGGGTGTGATCATTGGGGTGAAAATACTGGACCCCAGCCATGTTAGATCCGAAAACAGTCATTCTTTGTTGTTTGTGCTGCAGCAGACTAACAAGACTAATCTAGCCCGATCTTTTCTCTTTTCCTCTTCCTAGGGATCAGCCATGGCTCTGTCGTCGCGGGGGTCATTGGTGCTAAGAAGCCCCAGTACGATATCTGGGGCAAAACAGTCAACTTAGCAAGCCGAATGGACAGCACTGGCATTAGCGGCAGAATGCAGGTGCCAGAGGAAACGTATCTCATCCTCAAGGACCGGGGGTTTGCCTTCGACTACCGGGGTGAGATCTACGTCAAGGGTATCAGCGAGCAAGAAGGGAAGATCAAGACCTATTTTCTTCTGGGAAGAGTACAGCCAAACCCTTTGATCTTGCAACCGAGAAAACTGACGGGGCAGTATTCCTTGGCGGCTGTCGTGCTGGGGCTCGTGCAGTCCCTCAACAGGCAGAAGCAGAAGCAGATCTTGAACGAGAACAACAATTCCGGGATCATCAAAGGACACTACAACCGGAGGACTTTGCTCACTTCCGGAGGATCGGAATCGGTGGCCCAAGCGGAGGGAGCCGACAAGACTGAACTGCCATAAGCCTGCATCTTTTCTTCGTCGTCCTCTTCATTTTTTAATTTCTTTTTCTATATGAAAAAAATAAATATATAAATAAAAATATGGTTTAATTTTTTTTAAGACCGGGGCTGCTTTGTTTGCTTTTTAAAGTCTACTTATTTTTAGATGCAGGCACTCACACAGAGACGCACACCAACCTTCCACTCTCTTTCAGCGTGTTTTTTCGTGTACAAAGATGAGGCAGGTTAAACCGGCAATAACAATAATAATAATAATAATAATTTACAAGGTGGCTATGTTACATCTTGCATTATTGTTGGAGGCAGGGTGCCTCTGAAGGCCAGTCGCCAGGAAACACAGGTGACGAGAGCGCTCTTGTGGTCAAGTCCTTCTCTGAGGTTTCCCCATAGACATCTGGTCGGCCACTGTGAGAACAGGATGCTGGACTAAATAAGTGAATGGACTGATCCAGTGGGACCCTTTTTATATTCTAGGGCTGCTTACCAAGAAAGGTGAGTTGGTAGGAGGTAAGCCGACAGGAACAGGTCAGCAATAAATCACACTGAGGGAAGTTAGCTCTTTATTAGAGAAACAGTCGGCTCAGGAGTGCCAGGCCTAATGAGCACAGCAACTCCCCTTGATATGTTTTGCCCCTATGTTGTGGAGACTGAAAGTCCCCGCATTCTCACAACTGCCTAAATCTCCTTCTCCCCCCTTCTCCTCCTTTCCAAGCAATCTGAGACTACACCGGCATGGCTGCCTTTGCTCCTCTTCCTTCATGCCTCTCTTGGTTCTGGGAGACCAGGGGAAAGAAGAGCTTGTCACATCAAGAGGAGGAAACACCTTGGATTGAGCTTGACTCATCTCTTCCTCTTGGCCTCCCTACTCTCCTGCTTCTGCTTCTGGACTTCTCTCTGCCACAGATTCTCCCTGTTCACTAAACCCTGTCACCGCTTCAGCTTCCAACACCACCTCCTCCCAGGCTTCTTTCTCCCTCTGACCACTCATCATCATCCCACCACCAATCCCTGGGCTCTGAGCCTTCTTGCCTTGGGGGCTCCCCAGCTGGGACCTCCCACCGTTCTTCTGCATCCAGCCAGTCCATGGCATCAGAACCATGCAAGTGCACCAGCAGAGTTCCATTGCCCTGTGCTGATCTCCCTACCACTTTGTCCTTCCTTCTCCAGCTAAGCATCTGTCACTCCACTGCCAGGAGGTCAAGGAAGTGCCGTCAGCCTACCCTGCCAGCCACTACTGCAGCTTCTTGTATTCCAGCGCTCCTAAGCAGGGTTTAGGGACGCGGTGGTGCTGTGGTCTAAACCACTGAGCCTCTTGGGCTTGCTGATCAGGTCGGTGGTTTGAATCCCCGGGACGGGGTGAGCTCCCGTTGCTCGGTCCCAGCTCTTGCCAACCTAGCAGTTCGAAAGCACACCAGTGCAAGTAGATAAATAGGTACCACCACCATCATCATTTTTTATTTGTATGCCGCCTTTCCACAATTAAAACAATGCTCAAAGCGGCTTACAATATGAAAAAAAATTACATGATTACAAACATAGCAAAGTAGTCAAAAATAAATAAAACACATTGAAAACTACATAACCAAACTAAGCAATTTCCACATAAAAATAAAGATACAAAAAGTTAATATCAGTAACAACAGCAATAACTCCCAACAAATCCCCCCCATACCCCAGTCCTTGCAGGGCAGCAGCCGCAGGTACTGCTGTGGCAGGAAGGTATACGGTGTTTCCATGCGCTCTGGTTTCCGTCACAGTGTTCCGTTGCGCCAGAAGCGGTTTAGTCATGCTGGCCACATGACCTGGAAAGCTGTCTGCAGACAAACGCCAGCTCCCTCAGCCTGAAAGTGAGATGAGCGCTGCAACCCCATAGTCACCTTTGACTGGACTTAACCGTCCAGGGGTCCTTTAGCCTTTTTTTTTAACCTTAAAGGTAAAGGGACCCCTGACCGTTAGGTCCAGTCGTGGATGACTCTGGGGTTGCGGCGCTCATCTCGCTTTACTGGCCGAGGGAGCCAGCGTACAGCTTCCGGGTCATGTGGCCAGCATGACTAAGCCGCTTCTGGCGAACCAGAGCAGCGCACAGAAATGCCGTTTACCTTCCCGCTGGAGCGGTACCTATTTATCTACTTGCACTTTGACGTGCTTTCGAACTGCTAGGTGGGCAGGAGCTGGGACCGAACAACGGGAGCTCACCCCGTTGCGGAGATTCAAACTGATGACCTTCTGATCGGCAAGCCCTGGGCTCAGTGGTTTAAACTTTTTTTTACCTTACATTTATCCAAATCCATGGTATGGAAGAGCCCATTCTGAATCCACATGGCGGGAGCTTGCCTTGAGAATGCTTCTCACGCTTGCTCCTCCTGACCTAGCCGTTCTCATCGTGCCGGAGGTAGCCGGGCCTGCCTAATAAATATGCTAATGTTGACGGGTTGGCAGACGTGCTGATTTACAGCGTATCGCGCCTTTGAAGAACTTCTAAGCAGATCTGCCTTCATCTTAAAGGAGAGGAGATTCAGCACCACTTCACCTTGAGAGAGAAAGTGCTGGAGGGGGAATATTGCTGAAATCTTTTTTTTAAAAAAAGGAAAAGTTCTCCTTGGGGAAAGGAGAGAGGCAAGTGAAAATTGTTTCATGGGGTGATTTCACAGGGAGAAAACTTCTTCGCGATTATACAGAACTGTCTTAAATCGGTCCAGCTAGCTAGCTCAGATCTGACTGATCTTCAGAGTCTCAGGTCATTTATTCTTATTCTTATTTATTAGAATTTTACACCACCTTTCATCTGAAGATCGCAAGGCGGTTCACAACATAGCAATAAAAAAAAATGAGAACACGAAATACACAATGAATACAGAAACAAACCAATAACCCCTCGCCCACAAACGCATTGAAAAGACCAAAGGTCTGGTTTTCGCTTGGTGCCTAAGGATACAAAATGAAGGTGCTAAGGGAGTCTCCCTCGGGAGTCTCCTTCTTTGGAAAGCTTCTGCAGAAAGGCCAATGGCCAACCTAGTCCTGCATTCAGTTCACAGTTACCAATGCTGGTTGGAAGCATGCAAGACCTACGTACAAGAGCACTCTCTCACACTCTGCAAATCAGGAGAAATTTGCAATAAAATGCCAGTGGAATTTTCATGAGGAATTTTTTTTTATTTTAAAGACCAAATTGCTGCATAAATGTGGAGAACTGAATTTAAGACTGGAGAAATAAGAAATGATCTGTCAATTTCAGTTCTGAGAAACTGAAAGAACTGAAATTGACAGATCATCCCCTCTTCCCGAACAACTATCGTGCAAGAACAGTAATCAATTTATAACAGCTGCGATCAACCCTAAATGCTAAAGGCCCCAGATATCATTGAGCTTAATCCTGCAAAACTCTGCAGGCTACCGCTGGATTATAACCTTTATTCTGCCTCTGGTTCTTCCAGCCTCTAGCTCATCCTAACTTTAGGACATATTGAGGCGAAAATGTGCATTTAACATTCTACTTAGAGCACTTAACATTGGCACTTAGAATGTTTATTTAGCTGCTCTCCCAGCGAAGTTCTCCAAACCACAGACAGTAATAATAAAATGATAGCTTTCGAAAACCCCAAAAGGTAAGCAAGAAAACCGAGCATCAGGCAAACCGCTCTAGGGATGGAATCCCGCGTAATGCAGCAGCTAAAAAAGCCAACGCAATTCTGGGCTGCATCAATAGGAGTATAGCATCTAGATCAAGGGAAGTAATAGTACCACTGTATTCCGCTCTGGTCAGACCTCACCTGGAATACTGTGTCCAGTTCTGGGCACCACAGTTCAAGAAGGATACTGACAAGCTGGAACGTGTCCAGAGGAGGGCAACCAAAATGGTCAAAGGCCTGGAAACAATGCCTTATGAGGAACGGCTTAGGGAGCTGGGTATGTTTAGCCTGGAGAAGAGAAGGTTAAGGGGTGATATGATAGCCATGTTCAAATATATAAAAGGATGTCATATAGAGGAGGGAGAAAGGTTGTTTTCTGCTGCTCCAGAGAAGCGGACACGGGGCAATGGATTCAAAGAAAGAAGATTCCACCTAAACATTAGGAAGAACTTCCTGACAGTAAGAGCTGTTCGACAGTGGAATTTGCTGCCAAGGAGTGTGGTGGAGTCTCCTTCTTTGGAGGTCTTTAAGCAGCTTGACAGCCATCTGTCAGGAATGCTTTGATGGTGTTTCCTGCTTGGCAGGGGGTTGGACTCGATGGCCCTTGTGGTCTCTTCCAACTCTATGATTCTATGATTCTATGAATGCCAGAAATCCACAGATCCTTTTCCTGATCAACACCAAGCTTGCTTCAGAGAGGATGGGAACTGGAAGCATGGTCTCAGATGCAGATGAGTGGCGCCTCTCGCGTCTCACAGAGCAGGAGGCAAGAAGGACAACAGTATGTGGGGTTAAAGCCTTTGACAGCCAGAGCCAGCCTAACTCATTTTGCACCAATCCTCCTCCCTGCTGTATTCTACACATGGGTGTACCCAGCAAGGCAAAAAAAAATATTAAATGGTTATAAAGTGATGAAACGAAACAAAATTAGGTAGGGCGATGGCGAATAATCAGTTGTTTACCACACTGAAATGGTGTAAAAACCGAGAAGTATCTAGAGCCACCTAGCGACTGGTAGAGGAATCTATGTCAGCCAGCCAGTGGGATTCAAGGGAGGGAGAGGTCTCTAGCGGGCTCTAGCAGAGAGAAGAGGGAATCTTCTAGAGGGGTCTAGTGAGTTCCGCGTCACTATATAAACTGAGCCGCCCGCCGCTAGTTGATCAGTATTTTAAGTGCTTTCCCGTCCACCACGGCTACTGTTGAACGATCTTTCAGTACCCTTCGAAGGGTAAAGACCTGGCTCAGAAGTACAATGGGAGAGGACAGACTGACTGGGTTGTGTTTGATGAGCGTCCATCGGAAATTCTTCAAGGAAAATCAGGACTGGATTGAAACGAAAGTTTTGAACAAGTTTTCTTCAAACCCAAGAAAAATGATATTAGTATAAGACATGTAACTAGAATAATTTTTTTTAAAAAAAATTCAAGCAAATAATTGTAATAACTACCGTAATAAAGCACTGCTATAATTATATATAATTTTCTTAAAATTTTGGTTTCATTCGCCTTTTCCGTGCTGAAATGTCACAACCTGAACGACCATGGCTTGCCCCCCCCCCAGTTTTGATCCTGGGTACGCCCCTGATTCTACACAAAGGAGGAGGAAGGAGTCACAAAGCATAACCACCTAGTAAAGACTGGCTATTGGGAAGACACCAGTTAGCTTCCAGACCCAATTCAAAGTGCTTAAATGAGACCTTAAATGGCTGAAGACTGCAATACCTCAATATCTCCCCATATCTTCATCTGAGGCCCTTCTTCGTGTGCCTTCTTTCCAAGAGGTCTGAAGGGTGACAACACAAGACGGGGCCTTTTCTGCAGTGGCACCCCACTTGTGGAACGCTCTGTGTAACTGGGAACTCTGCCGAGGCAGGGATCAAATTAGGGTTGCCAAACGTCTGGAATTTCCCAGACATGTCCGGGATTTCAATGGCGCAATTAGTGTCCGGTGGGATTCTTTGCCAACAGAAAAAGAAAGTGTGTGTTTGAGTATCACTCTTTGCCTTTTTTGGCAGATTCCTGCCCCTGCCCTCCCAAAAAACTGAACCAATTAGAGGTTGGTTTTCCAAAAATCAACAACTTTTTTTTTTTTTTAAAGAGATTTTATTGTTTTCCAAAAAACAGAACAAAAACAATAAACAACATTATAACAACATAAAAACATCAACAACATAATACATGAAAAAAACATAATACAAACTCAACAATACACAACATAAGAAATACAAACCTTTATAAACCTCAATCTGTTATCTTCTTGTTTTATAACTTCATCGGGGACTTCCCCCGTTCCCTCCACTGCCTTTCAAATTATGTATAGTGTTTAGGTAGCTATATTTCTTTTTTCAACTTTTTGCCAAAAACTAAAAACTTAATATTTCTTACTTTATAAATCATGTCTTAAATACTATATCTTAAACTCATTTTATCGTAAAATACAACACATCTAAAGTTTCTACCGTTCAAAATTTCTAACATTGATTGCTAAAGCCAATACATCTGTATTACTCTGCACAAATGTTCAAATTCATTTAACACATTTCAGTAAATAGCCTTAAATTTCTTCCAATCCTGCGTCCTTCTCCTCTCTCTGGTCTCGGATTCTAGGGTCAGTTCTGCGAGTTCCATATATTCCATTAACTTCATTTGCCATTCTTCCACTGTTGGTAGCTCTTCACCCTTCCAGTTCCTTGCCAATAAAATTCTCGCTGCTGTGGTGGCAACATAAAAAATACTCTATCCTGCTGGGTATTCTTCATTGTCATGTCAGGAGAAATCCTCTGGTTTCTTACCAAAGGTAACTTTCATTACCTTCTTAAGCTCATATAAATCTTATCCCAGAAGGCACTTACCCCTGGGCACGACCACCACATAGAAAAAAGGTACCTTTTGCACTTTAATTTCCAACACACATCTGAATTTTAGAATTCTCTTTGCTAACTTTGGTGTCAGTACCATCTATATATCATTTTCATTATGTTTTCTCTTAAGCTATTACAAGCAGTAAAATTGTCTTTCTGCACAATCTCTCCCAGTCATCCATCATAATATTATGTCCAACATCTTTCGCCCAATCAATCATCGGATTTAACCAATTCATCTTTCGTATGCCACTCTAGCAACAAATTATATCTTGGAAAGTTTTTAGAGTTTGATTCAATCAGTTCTGTCTCCAGTTTAGATTTTTCATTTGAAAACCAATCTTTTTATCTAATTTAAATAGTTCATTTACTTGGTGATATTGAGCAGTCGGTGACTCGATTTTTAACTTGTCATAACTTTTTAACTTAATTAAGTCACCTTCCTGCTGCAATATATCCATGTATCTTAACCAACTTGCAGACATATTCGGTCCTTGTAAGCCTTGGCCTCCACTGTCAACAACAACTTTTTGGGCCCAGAAAAACTCAACAACTCTTGTGTCCAGATTTTTATCTCTTGAAATATGGCAGCCCTAAGGCAGGTTCGGGGTCATGTAGCAAGCATTCAGTGTGTCATTTGCATAGGGCTGTAGGCACAATTTGAACTCTCCTTTTAGTAGGGTATTGTCTGCATGGGGGGGGGGGTGTCAAGTGTGACAATAACACATTGAGCACACAGTTGAGGGTGGGGCCAGCAATCATGAGCCTCTGCATATTGAGAGCCAGTTTGGTGTAGTGGCTAGAATTTTGGACCAAGACCTGGGAGACCCGAGTTCAAATCCCCACTCAGTTATAAACCCCACCAGGTGACCCTGGGTATGTCACAGCCTCTCAAGCCGAACCTACCTCAAAGGGTTGTTGTGTGGATAAAATGTGGTAGAAATTAGTTCCTTGGAGCAATATAATTCTTCTTCTTCTTCTTCTTCTTCTTCTTCTTCTTCTTCTTCTTCTTCTTCTTCTTCTTCTGTGATCACTCATAGCCAAGTAAGATTGTCTTCCATAAACATGGTTTCAACAGTGGAGGCCAATTCTGGATCCACATGTCCTTCCACAGTGGGCACATGCATCGCAAGGGGGGGCAGTGGGGGTGGTACACCCCGGGTTCCAGCCCCACCCCGCTGGCAGACCCGAGCAAACCGCAGAGCGAAGCCACTCTGCCCCGCGGCCTGTCCAGGGTCCACCTGCCGGCACCGCTATGGGGCTGCCCCACGCAATTGGGATGGAGAAGCCCCAGGAGCCGGCGCTCACTCAGTGGATCGCTGCTGGAACAGCAGCGCCGGTGGGATGGACTGTGCATGCCCGGATTTCCTCGCATGCGCAGTCTGTCCTGACACATGCATCGTGACGTCACGACGCATGCGTCAGGTCGCCCCACCCCCAGGGGGTTGCCTCGGCGTGGCAACGCCACCCCGGGCACCCGAGAGGCTTCCTAGGCCTCTGACAGTGGGGACATAGGTATCTGGGCAGAAGCTGATCACGGTGAGGGTTTGCCAAGCGTGCCTTCCCCTTAGCACGTTTATCCCTTGCGTCCTGAGTTTGAGCGTCTTCAAAGCCCATGACACCTTTGGTAAAGGCTGTTCTCCAATCGGCGCACTCGCAGGCCAGTGTTTCCCAGTTGTCGTGTTTATACTACATTTTTTTAGATTTGCCTTGAGAGAGTCTTTAAACCTCTTTTGTTGACCACCAGCATTACACTTTCCATTTTTAAGTTGGAATAGAGTAGTTGCTTTGGAGGACGATAACCAGGCATCCGAACAACATGACCAGTCCAACGAAGTTGATGTCGAAGAATCATTGCTTTGACACTGGTGATCTTTGCTTCTTTCGGTACACTGGCAACATTTTGCCTTTCTTCCCAAGTGATGTGTAAAACATTTTCGGAGACACCATTGATGGAATATTTAGAGCTGGAGATGGTGTTTATAAGTGGTCCATGTTTCACAAGCATACAGTAAGTTTGGTAGTACGATATATACATATTCAGTTCTACGTAGAATGGATGTTTGCACAGGGCTACACACACACACACACAGTTCCAATGCACTGGGTTTGACACAAATTGAGAGCCACACTCTGGAATTTGAGAGAGATTTATTTTTAGACGTCGGGCGAGCTGTTCTGAAATAACTGCATCATGCAACAGCAGCACAGAAGTCAAAATGCCTTTCCTGTGCTTTAGATGAAGACTAATTAGGAGGAAAAGGGAATTTGTTTCCCTTAGGGGCCTCATCTCCCCCTCCAAATTTCTGATCCGCATTGGCTGCCTGCTTCCGTCTCAAGACAGATGCTGTCTTTTCTAACTCCTAATATTTCCCTTGGCTTAGCAGCAGTCTCCAAACAATGGAGGCGGGATATTTTATTGATGGATGTAACAGGGCGAAGCAGCCGAAAAGCCTCCACTACTTTGAATTATTAATAGGTTATCATCTCAACACACAACATAAATCACATTTGTTTTGCCTTGCCTCCCTCAAGAAGAGAGGAAGAAAGTGAAATTCCAGCAGAGGTGGTGCTGTCAGTCTCCACAGCTACTTACTTGCCTTAATTACAGCAATCCTGTAACAGCTAAACCTAAGATGCGCTCAGAACATAAGGATGCATTTGCTGGGTCTGGAGATGCGTACCTTCCAACATTTCTCTGGTGAAAATAGGGAATCCTAGTAATTTACTCCTAGTAAATTAGCAAAAATGTATAAAACATGCTCTAATGTATGCTGGAAATGTAAGGAAAAAGAAGGCGCCTATTATCACATGTGGTGGAATTGTAAGGTAGTAAAAGGATTTTGGGAAATGATATATTATGAGTTGAAAAATATGTTTTAAACAACCTTTGTTAAAAAGCCTGAAGCCTTCCTTTTAGGAATTCTAGTTGCTGAAATCCCAAAGCGTGGGAATGTTTTGGGATGCAGGATAGGATATATTGTTTAAGATATCCTATTCCAACTTGTGTTTACAAGTCCCAGAAATTAGCAGAGTTCTCATTCCCCTTTAAACACACACACAGCGGAAAGCTTGCTCAGGTTCGTTAAAACCTCTGTAATAAATGTCCTGGTATTTTCCCCATTAATCCCTCTCAAAATAAGACATTACACAGTCTTCTATAAAAGCATAAAAAGAGTTTACTCACGAGAAATCATCTGTTCACAATTGGATCCCAGACGGCAGACTTAAACTTAGTAAAAGTTACATTTACTCAGGAGACTGTTCCATAAGGGAAAACAGTTCCTTTGTGTTCTCTTGGCTGGAAGCCAAGAGAGCATCTTAGCAAAGCAGCTTCTTCCTTGAGAGCGTGGTCCAAAAGAGGAAGATGGAGTCTGGTCCCCTGTGGTTTTGTGTTAACCTGCCCAGGTGAGACCACACCCATCTCCAGTTACACAGAGGAAGTCCATCCTAGCCCAGGAGAAACAGCAAGTTCTGACTGGCTGGCCTAGAGTTCCCCTTCTATGTCCACTCTAGCAATGTTGTGTTTGACTGCTCCTGTGCTTTACATCCCACACAAAGGAGAAGAAAAGACTATTGATTTATGTGACCACAGCTGCACAGATGTTACTGGCCCAAAGATGGAAAGAAGATAATGTCCCTACCAGAAAAGTATGGCAGATGTAGTTAATGGACTATGCTGAAATGGCTAAAATGACCAGAAGAGTCAGAAATCAGGAAGACCAAAATTTTAATAAGGAATGGGGGAAATTTATAACTGATCTTAAAAACCATTGTAAACAGTTAAAATTGTTAGTAGGATTGGAATATCACTTGTAGTTTAAGGTTGAATTCTGGACATAATAGAAGAGGTAAAGGATTTGGAGTATCATAAAAGATGCAGGAGGAAATGATGAATAATAGGACCCACATACAGGTGAAACTCGAAAAATTAGAATATCGTGGAAAAGTCCATTTATGTAAGCAATTGTTTTCATTAGCTACTGGAGTTTAATATATGAGATAGACTCATGACATGCAAAGCGAGATATGTCAAGCCTTTGCTTGTTATAATTGTGATGATTATGGCGTACAGCTGATGAAAACCCCAAAGTTGAAATTGTTAATTTGGGGTTCTCATCAGCTGTACGCCATAATCATCACAATTATAACAAATAAAGCTTTGCATGTCATGAGTCTATCTCATATATTAGTTTCACCTTTTAAGTTGAATTACTGAAAGAAATGAACCTTTCCACGATATTCTAATTTTTCGAGTTTCACCTGTAGAGGAGGTTGGCATCCAGAAGATTATTTGATATATCTCTGTAAAATTTTAATTTGAAAAACCAGATAAATAAATTTGGAAAACAACAACAAAGAAAAAAAGAAAACAGGGATGTCCTATTCCAGCAGCAGCAGCAGCAGCCTTTTATTATTCATACCCCAGCCATCTGACTAGGTTGCCCCAGCCACTCTGAGTGGCTTCCAACGTATATAAAAACCTAATGAAACAGTGAATGTTGTTTTAAAAAAAACTTCCGTATACAAGGCTGCCTTCAGATGTCTTCTAAAGGTTGTGTAGAAATAGAAATAGAAATACATTATTGTCACTGTATCACATGTTTACAGTGAGATTAAACGAGCCCCAATCTCTCAGTCCTTGTTACACTCTTATGTGCTGTCGTACAACCTCCAACCCCGAACATCAGCTGCAATGTTGCTGTCTTCCATTCAGCAGCCTCACGGCCCACGGGTAGAAACTGTATATCATGTACTTACTTACCTCCTTGGCTTGGGGGGGAATCACATAACTCCATACCCTCCAACATTTTTCCGATGAAAACAGAGACGTCCTGAGGAAAAGTGGAATCAAATCAGAAACTGAGATGGATTCTGTAAATCCGGGACTGTCCCTGGAAAATAGGGAAACCTGAAGGGTCTGGAGATGCCTTCAAGCCCGGGAGACAGACCAGTATCAGGCTACCATGTGGGAGACCAATGCTCAATCACACTGGGTTACCATGAGTACCGTGTTATGGGGATAAAATGGAGAGGGGGAAGAACTATGTATGCCACCTGGCAGGAGTGCCAACTCGGCCCCACAACCATGAGTGCCCTAGCACTGATATTTAGTGCCCTAGCACTGATATTTTTGGGTGCCTGGCCCCTTCATGGGGAATTTCTGTGGGTGCTAGGGGGCACCCAGGGTCCCAGGGAGTTGGCAACAATGCCACCTGGAGCTCCTTGGAAGAAAAGTGGGATATGGTAAATAAAGGAAGGAAGTCAATATCAAGTGAGGGCTCAAGAGTGTGTGAATTGTCCATCCTAGATCAGGGGTATCTTCCCCATAGAGGCTAGTGGCGTGGGGCGCCAGGGCGCAAAGTTCTGGAGGGCGCCAGGGAAGAGGCGGAAGCTGGAAGCAGCGCCACCTGGCATCAGCTCGCTGCCCTTGCCCGCCTACGCCATGCTGCGCTGAAGCAGCACTGTGCCCGGAGCCTCTGTTTGCCATGGCCACCGCCTCTTCCCCGCCGGAGGAGCCACCCTCCAGCCACTGCCTGCCTCCTCCAGCCCCGCCGGCAGTGCCATCCTCCCTAAAATCTCTGAGAAAGCTCTGAGGGAGCTTTGCACCACAGCGCCGGATATGCTTAAGATGGCCCTGTCCTAGATAACACAAAAAAGTGTAATAGTATTATACTATATAACAGTATAATAGATTTACCAGAAAAGTATAATAGAAAAATACATAATGACATAACCATATAATATTTATCGTCAGCATCGCTGACTCTACAAGACAGGGCTTGCAAAAAACATTCATAGCACAGCTCTCACCAAATTCAGTCATTTCAAGTTCCCGAAAGTTAACTTTCCCCCTTAGCAACAGAGCTGTGAAATGTTTGCACAGGGAACCAGAAATCCAAACACCAAGCACTTTTCACATTCGGAAGCCAGAGCTTAAGAGTGACAGCCGTAATAACTTTTGCATCAACAAGTGAGCCCCAGAGGCTGCTTCTCGCCTTCTCATCTTTCACCATCAAACAGTGAAAATGTAGAGTCCTCTTTTCCTGCTGCCAAACTTAACGCATCTCTCTCCCCCTTCTCTCACCTTCACAGGTTGCATTTGGGAGAGAGGGGACTTCACACACACACCCCGAATCCTTTGACATCACCTGTCCCCCTGAAGACCATGTACTTTTAGAATGCAAAACAGTTCGTTTGTTCTTCTTTTATATCTCCAGTACATATTCCCTGCATATGTCCCCGCCTATATTCTTCAGTACCAGTGCCGGATTTACGTATAAGCTAAACAGGCTATAGCTTAGGGCCCCACTCTCTTGGGGGCCCCCAAAAATTTAAAGAAAAAAAATCTGGATGTACATTTCCAAAATATAAGATAAAAAACAAAAAAAAAAACCTACATACAGCAACAGTGTTTTGTGTTGTGTAGGTTCCTATGATGTAAGTAATGGGCACTGCCCGCTAGCCTGCTCCCTAAAATATCACTTGTTATGTATTGAAGTTCTCACCCTAGGCCACTAGGGGTGTGTGTATATAGTTCATTCTGCTGCAGTTTTCACTCAGGTCCGCATATGCAAATGAAGGATTGTAAACTGACGTTCAGGGATTGGGTAACTGCAGAAAGTTGTTACTGTTGCTTTGTAGCTGAGTTCTATATAAGCAGGTTGCTGAGCCCTTCAGCTCAGTCCTGTTCCAGCCTGAGAATAAACAAGAGCTGTTTGGAAATCACTGTGTCGTCTGCTGTGTCCACCCACGACTTAACACTGGCGACGAAGGTGGGATTGAATTAGGCCGTCTGAGGGTTCTCGACCCTAGCGACCTGATTCTGGCGACAGGACTCCCTGTGACTGACAGGACAGATCAGTCCACTAAAGATGGCAGCGTCACGGTTCATGGAACCATTTCATCCCGGAGCAACTGAGGCGTGGGATGCTTACCTAGAGCGTTTTGAATTCAGCGTGGCTGCAAAAGGGGTCACTAATGAGGATAAAAAGAAGGCGCTGTTCCTGAGTTGCTGCGGGGCAGAGACCTTCGAGTTGGCTCGGGCAATTTTGGCCCCCACAACACTGCAGGAGGCGTCGTTCGCGAGCATAACGGAACACCTATCGAAGCACCTTAATCCTACAGCGTCTAAGATGACATGGCGCATCGAATTCCATAAGAGACAGCAACGACCTGGAGAAACGGTGGCAGTTTTTCTCACCGAATTAAGGAAGCTGGCGAGACACTGCAAGTTCGCCAACTTGGAAGAAGCACTGCTGGATCGGTTTGTGTGCGGTCTACGCAGCAGCAAGGGCCGCAGGCGGATTGCAGCAAAACAAGACATGGATCTCACGACAGCGCTCCAAGAGGCCATTGCAACAGAAAACGCTGAGAGAGAGGAGCAAAACCAGGAAGTCAGCCCCCATCCTACTAAGAAGCCAATTGCTGTACATCACGAAGAGGCTAGCAGTGACGAGGCGTCAACCAGCGAAGACGATGACGTGCACCAGACGAAGCGGGAACGCAGGAAGTTCAAACAGAAGTCCAAGGACCAATCAGAATGCGCTGGCTGTGGAGGCAACCACCCCCGCGTCAAATGTCGATTCAGAGACGCCACCTGCCGGCAGTGCTCCAGAAAAGGTCACATCGCCAAGGTCTGCCGATCAACTCCATCAAACACAGCCTCTTCACCATCTCGTAAGTCCAAGTCGTCACCCCGGTCCACAAACAGTAACTGTTTTGCTCTCACCAACTGTTGCTGCTCATCCGGAACCACGATTGGACAAACCGACTCGCCTGCGCGACGCAAACTACACATCACGGTGCTCATCGAAGGAGCTCCGTGTGACATGGAGATCGACACCGGGTCTGCCCTGTCCGTTGTGTCCTGGAGCACTATCAAAAGACTTGTGCCCAAGCTTTCTAAGAGGCAGCTTGACCTACATCGCGTACACCTGAGAGACTACCAGGGGAACGACATTCCCGTGACAGGCGTCGGCCAGTTCCAGGTCAAGTTCAAAAATTTCTCGGGCCCACTCCGACTCGTGGTAGTTGAAGATCCGCGTCCCAGCCTCCTAGGGCTAGAATGGTTTGGCGCCCTCGGCCTGGAAGTCACCGGCATCAACTGCATCTCCAACGCGGAAGTTGAAACCTTAACTAAAGAATTTGCCGAGGTTTTTGATGGCACATTGGGCCAATATACAGGCACACCCATCTCCTTTAGCCTTGATCCACAAGTCGCTCCAATCAAGCTAAAGCCACGCCGGGTTCCGTTCGCCCTCAAGGCTAAGGTGGACGAACAACTGGACAAATTAATCGCGCAAGGTGTTTTGGAGCCGGTCGACCATGCCAAGTGGGAAACGCCTATCGTCACACCTGTCAAGCCGGATGGGTCGGTGAGAATATGCGCAGACTACAAGTGCACGATCAACAAGGCACTTCAGCAGCACGCTTATCCAGTTCCCGTCGTCCAACACCTGCTGCATTCCCTGGGCGAAGGCAAGGTCTTTGCTAAGCTGGACCTTGCCCAAGCCTATCAACAACTGCCTGTTGACGACGCCACCGCTGAAGCTCAGACGATCGTCACCCACCGAGGAGCGTTCCGATGCCGCCGGCTACAGTTTGGGGTGAGCGTGGCTCCTGGCATCTTTCAAAGCCTCATGGAGCGCCTCCTGCAGGGGCTGCCAGGCGTGGTACCATATTTCGATGATGTACTGGTATCCGCAGACTCAAATCAGCAGCTGTTCGAGCGCCTCCGCGCCGTGCTGACCAGGTTCCAGGAGGCCGGACTCAAGGTGAAGAAAGAAAAGTGCCAGATTGCCGTTCCGCAGGTGGAGTTCCTGGGCTACCTTATCAACGCCTCTGGTCTTCACCCAACGGCATCCAAAATCCGGGCCATCCAGGAGGCCCCGATTCCAAAGAACAAGACCGAGTTGCAGGCGTTCCTGGGGCTGCTGAACTTCTACAATATGTTCCTGCCCCACAAAGCAACGCTAGCCGAGCCTCTCCACCGCCTCCTCAGCACGAAGGCACCGTGGTCCTGGGGTCATCGGGAAACGGCGGCCTTCAACGCAGTCAAGGCCCTCCTCTCATCGGACAGTGTGCTGGTACAGTACAGTGAAGCCAGGCCGCTGGTCCTCGCCTGCGACGCCTCGCCCTTTGGCATCGGCGCCGTCCTCAGTCACCGGTTTCCAGATGGAAGGGAAGCACCGCTTGCTTACTTCTCTCGGACGCTGTCTCCGGCTGAACGGAATTACAGCCAGCTCGACAAGGAGGCACTGGCGCTTGTGGCTGGAGTGAAGAGGTTCCACGAATATCTCTACGGGAGAACCTTTGACCTCATCACTGACCACAAGCCGCTCCTGGGCCTCCTTGCTGGTGACAGACCAACTCCACCGATCCTCTCGCCACGCATGCTGCGATGGACTGTTTTTCTGGCAGCCTACAGCTACCAGCTCATCCATCGCCCTGGAAAATCGCTGGGCCATGCTGACGCCCTCAGTCGTTGCCCTCTTCCAGCGTTTGTGGAAGATCCAGCTCCTGCTTCATCGGTACTCCTGATTGAGGACCTCCCAGCAGCACCAGTGTCGGCTGCCGATGTGGCCTCCGCATCTGCCCAGGACCGCACTATCAGACGTGTGCTCAACTGGGTGTGGAGGGGGTGGCCAGAAGGGCCATTCACACCAGAGTTCCAGCCATTTGCAACCAGACAGCATGAACTCTCGGCTCATCGTGGCTGCCTACTGTGGGGAGACCGAGTCGTGGTTCCCCAAAGACTCCGCCAACGCGTCCTTGAGGCTCTGCACATCGGCCACCCAGGGATCGTCAAAATGAAGGCGTTGGCTCGGTGTTACGTCTGGTGGCCTAACATGGACGATGCCATCACCTCCTGGGTTGCCTCCTGTCAAGCGTGTCAAGAATCGAGACCTGCACCACCGGCAGCTAAGGGCAACACCTGGGAGACGCCAAAGGCACCCTGGTCGAGAGTGCACATCGATCTTGCTGGCCCTTTTCATGGCCGGACCTTTATGGTAGTGGTGGACGCTTATTCCAAATGGCTGGAGGTGGCCCTGACGCCCTCCACCACTACCGAAGCCATAATCCGGGTGCTGCGGGGCCTATTTGCAACGCATGGATGTCCTGATGTCCTCGTCTCCGACAACGGGCCACAGTTCACATCAGGCACTTTTGAAAGGTACCTCTTGGGGCTGGGCATCCGCCATGCCCTAACAGCACCATTTCACCCGGCCAGCAATGGACAGGCGGAAAGAATGGTGCGCTCAGCAAAAGAGGCACTGGCACGCCTGGACCAGAAGGACTGGCATGAGCGGGTCACGGAATACTTGCTCGTGCAGCACATCACCCCGCATGCAGCCACAGGGCGGAGTCCAGCTGAACTGCTTATGGGCCGTCGCCTCAGATCTCCGCTCGACCGGTTGCATCCAGACTTTGGGGTAGCCGAGCCCCCGGGCTGTGCTAACGCGCCAAGGTCTTTCATCCCCGGAGATAAGGTTTTTGCCAGGAACTATGTGGGGGACATTCCTTGGGTGCCGGCCACGATAGTGGGAGTCACTGGGCCCCGCTCATATCAGGTGGCACTTGAGGACGGGCGTTTGTGGCGCCGACACATAGACCAACTAAGGCGCCGGGTTGGGAATTTGGACGATACCGCAGTGCCCTCAACGGCAGCCTCAGCTCCAGAACCGACACCAATGGAAGGCGAGGCTCCACCTACACCCCCTTCACAAACTGCGGACATGGAGCCGAGCCGAGCCACTGCAGTGGTTTTGCCTGACTCCCTTGAGACTCAGACCACTGCCTTGCCTGAGTTTCCACCGAGTCCGCTCGCGACAGTCCCTTCAACAGCAGCGGAGCCAGGGAACTCAGGCGCAACGCCACCATTGGTAGCACGGCAGTCGCAACGGGACTCGAGCAGCCAACCGGACTCTGATACTGGCCCACGGCGGTCAGGTAGGGTTTCCAAACGCCCAGCTTATTTAAAAGACTATGTTACCAACAATTTGCACACGTAATGCTGCATCGTAAATAGAAATAGTTATGCTTGCAAAATGGGAAAATTGAAACTGTTATGCTATGTGCCTTAATGAACCAACAAGAGTATTGCTGTATATAATGGAACCACTATGATTGTAACCTAATGCCTTATCTCGGTGGGGAGGGGTGTTATGTATTGAAGTTCTCACCCTAGGCCACTAGGGGTGTGTGTATATAGTTCATTCTGCTGCAGTTTTCACTCAGGTCCGCATATGCAAATGAAGGATTGTAAACTGACGTTCAGGGATTGGGTAACTGCAGAAAGTTGTTACTGTTGCTTTGTAGCTGAGTTCTATATAAGCAGGCTGCTGAGCCCTTCAGCTCAGTCCTGTTCCAGCCTGAGAATAAACAAGAGCTGTTTGGAAATCACTGTGTCGTCTGCTGTGTCCACCCACGACTTAACATCACTGGTTTGCTCATTTCTATATACAGTTGTTCTCAAACTTAATCCTTTCCGGAAGCCCGTTCCAAAACCAAAGCATTCCAAAACCAAGGCACGCTTTCCCTTAGCTTTAGAAAGTACAGTGGAACCTCGGGTTACAGACGCTTCAGGTTACAAACTCTGCTAACCCAGAAATAGTACCTCAGGTTAAGAACTTTGCTTCAGGATAAGAACAGAAATCATCTCTGGTGGCACAGCGGCAGCAGGAGGCCCCATTAGCTAAAGTGGTACCTCAGTTTAAGAACACTTTCAGGTTAAGAATAGACCTCCAGAACGAATTAAGTTCTTAACCCAAGGTACCACTGTAATGCAAAATGGATTAATCCGTTCCAGACTTTAAAAACAACCCCTAAAACAGCAATTTAACATGAATTTTACTATCTAACGAGACCATTGATCCATAAAATGAAAGCAATAATCAATGTACTGTATAAAATAAATAAGACAGTATTAAAAAATAGAAAATTCTTTCAGTAGCACCTTAGAGACCAACTGTAAGACAGTATTGTAGATGATAAAAATTAAAATTAATTTTTTTTTCTTACCTGCACTGATGATAGTCATTGTTTGGATGGGGGACATTTATCCATTCCTGCAGTCACGCAATCAATCAATCAGTAGCTGAACTGGGTTCCATACAGTCACAAAAAACAAATTAACCAGAAAGGCCTCAAAAACAAAAAAGGCAAAATAAATAGCAAAAACAAAAGCACCAAACTCAATCCATTCCGGAACTCCATTTGACTTTTGAAATTGCGGATGCCCCGGAAACAATAGCCGACATCAGTATCGCATGTTTGGCTTCCAAAAAAAACATTCGAAAATTGTTGTGTATTGATTCAAGGGTTATCATATCTGTATTACTATTGTCTGTATTCACATTAGGGGAAAGTAACTGCCTTCCTGTTCCAGAAGGAACAGCTACTATTGGTTCATTCAAGTTGCTGCATTTGGATCCTCAGTCTTATTGGTTCCCACCAAAAGGCAGCTTTGTGATTGCTTGAGATTGTTCCCTCCAAAATGTATCCTTTCTAGCCAGTCTTCTGTCCCTATAAATGTAGCTTCCCTCTCCTCAGTTCCCCAGTCTTGTTTGCCTGAATAAAGAGTGTTACATGAAGAAGCTGTCTCCTGCCTGCTATGTCAGAGCTGAAATCACTTACTGAAATCACTAACCCCACGTTACAACAAAAATTGGAACACTTCCGGTCCTTGGTGGACAAGGACTCTTTCAGGATGCATGTTTACCCAGTGCTTTTTTCGGGGGGGGGAGGCGTACACATTCCCCTAAACATTTTGTGAATCTAAGTTTGGCCTCATTGAGGGGCAGTATTTTCAATATGAGTAGGAAAATGAGAGTACCCCTAAACCATTTTTTTTAGGGGGGGAGCACTGATTTACCTATTTTCATGCACGCATGCTGCTTTGTTTGGGTAAAATGCACTAAATTATTTCCACCTGTCAGTTGTGTGGTAACTCTTTGTAAAGAGAGTTTCCTGTCTTAAAGAGTCTATTTTCCTCCCAGATTCCCAGAAGATGAAAAAGAACCCCCACCGTTTCAAGGCTATTTATCTCTGTTGTGTCGGCGTTATATAGATCTGATTGATTCCTTCATTATCTCACAAGCCTTGAATAACTGAGAGCGGCACTTAGTGCCTGTTTGCCTAGACAACAGAACTCCCACTTCACCATTAAAGGCCTGCTTGTCAAAGCCTTTGTAGAACAGAGAGATGCAGCGACACTTCACTAAAATGTGTTGCAACGGTTTGTGCATTTGTTTCCTTCTTTTCCCTTTTCTGCCAACTTGACTTGCTCAAGGAACACTTAAATTGTGTGGGGGTTCTTTCCCCCCCATCCCACTTTGGTGTGCAGCTGATGGGAAATTATCAATTGTTCAGAGCTTTGGGTTCTCACTAAGGCTACAAGCCCTGATTTGCGTGTCGAGGTCCTCAAGCCACCCCCCCAAAAAAATCACACTGGAGACATCAATTTTGTTTGGGTTTGGCATGGGTTTTTGGCAATAATTAGTAGCCACACACACTTTATTCAAATACAAATTCTGTGAGTGGTTGCGTAGGCATTGGTTCAGACTAGCTGTCCGCCGGGGACAGAGAGCTGACTTTGGGTCAGCGTCGGGAGAATGCCAACTGGGGAGAGTTAAGGAGGCTGGGGGCAAAGCCTCCCTCTCCCCAGAGGTCCCAGGGGCTCTGGCCACGGCCCTATCCCCTACCGGGGGTTCGGACAAAGCATAAAGAGCCCCTGGATTCCTTTAACGGAATTCCCTGCACCATTATCATCATGATTCTGGAGGTGGGCACCACCCATCCAGTAATCAACACAATAACAACACAATAACCAATGCCTAACCGCCAGCCTTACAAGTTGTGACTAGTTGCACAAGCAGTTGTGAAAACCAATAGGCAACAGCCAAAATCAGCTCAGAAGGCGGAAACCAAGCCCCTGGCATACTGGGCCCCGCCAAAATCAGCCAAACGACCCCATGACAGGGCAGTTGCAAGCCCAGTCAAAGCAGAGGCCTATGACAAAGAGGGGGTGGTGATCAAGGCTCAAGCAGCAGGCGATATGATCACCCTGCGTGCAGAGCAATATGAAAGGACGCTGGAAGCTGTCGCATCACAAGAGCAACATCACCCTATCTTTGCCCAGCAACACCTCCTGACCCTATTGCAGGAAAGCCAAGCTGAAGCTCAGTCTAGGGCATCACCACAAGTGCCCAACATTTATCTTTGCCCACCACACCTCCTGAACCTATTGCAGACCCTATAGGCCGGCTAGGGCCCCACCCCACTGACCAGGAAGGTGTCTTGCCAGGCCCGACCGCAACACGTGCTCTAACTAAAGGTAGAACCCAATTAGTCAAAGGCTTACTGGCAGTACATGTGGAAAGGGATCTAGTGGTCTGGGTGGGCCAACAGTTTGATGCAGCGGGGATGCAGGGGGGGGGGCTAAAGCTATTCTCGGCTGCATCAACAGAAGTCCAGGTCTCAAGGGAAGTACAGTGGTGCCCTGCTAGACGAAAATAATTCGTTCTATGAATTTTTTCGTCTAGCGGTTTTTTCGTCTAGCGAGCGAAGCGGCAATGACAGCCACGCTCCGCTAAACGAAAAAAAAAGACAAAAATTTTTCATCTTGCGAAGCAGCCCCATTGACTTTTTCGTCTTGTGGGGCAGCTTCCGCTAGACGAATGCCATTCGTCTAGCGAGTTTTTCGTCTAGCGAGGCATTCGTCTAGCGGGGCACCACTGTAGTTGTTGTTGTTGTTGTTCAGTCGTTCAGTCGTGTCCGAATCTTTGTGATCCCATGGACCAGAGCACGGCAGGCACGCCTGTTGTCTTTGTCCATGGAGTTTTCTTGGCAGGGATACTGGAGTGGCTTGCCAGTTCCTTCTCCAGGTGGATCACATTTAGTCTAAACTCTCCGCTATGACCTGTCCATCTTGGGTGGCCCTGCATGGCATAGCTCATAGCTTCCCTGAGTTATTCAAGCCCCTTCGCCACGACAAGGCAGTGATCCATGAAGGAGAAGGGAAGTAATAGTCTTGCTCTATTCTGCCTTGGTCAGACCACACCTGGAGTCCTGTGTCCAATTCTGGGCATCACAATTCTGGGCATCACAATATAAGAAGGATGTTGGCAAGCTGGAACGTGTGCAGAGGAGGGACGACCAAGAAGATGAAGGAAAAGGTCATAAAGGAAAAGGGACCCTGAACGTTAGGGACCCCTGACCGTTAGGTCCAGTCGCAGACGACTCTGGGGTTGCGGCGCTCATCTCGCTTTACTGGCCGAAGGGAGCCGGCGTACAGCTTCCAGGTCATGTGGCCAGCATGACTAAGCTGCTTCTGGTGAACCAGAGCAGCACACGGAAACGCTGTTTACCTTCCCGCTACCTTCCCGGAGCAGTACCTATTTATCTACTTGCACTTTGACGTGCTTTCGAACTGCTAGGTTGGCAGGAGCAGGGACCGAGGAACAGGAGCTAACATTTGGTGTAAACAAACCAGAAATGGAAGTTGTGGGAAGTCAACAGGGAGGGGGGAAACTAGAAAATGGATGTTAAATGATGATATTGAATATTTGTTATGGGGGGAAAAATTAATAAAAAATATTTAAAAAAAAAAACCTTCAATGAAGAAGTGTCTATTCCCCAGCCGGTCAATTTGCCAATTCCTAGCAGCTTGCAAAGTTTGGCTTTGCTTTGTTTTTTTGAAAAAAGATAAGCCCCGGCAGAAGGGTGGACACACACACCCCCACCCACAATTAAAAAAAAAACAATTTTTAACAAACATACCTTTCTTCATCATCTCCCTTTCTATGATTGTGTTCAGTGCCAGATTTATGTATAATCTAAACAAGCTAAAGCTTAGGGCCCCACTCTCTTGGGGCCGTCCAAAAAAATTTAAAGGAAAAAAAACTGGGTGTACATTTCCAAAATATGATAAAAAAAACAAATAAAAGAAAACCTACATACAGCAAGAATGTTTTAGATACCTATTAGGTCCATAAATTACCATATAGCATTTATTCAACACCAAAAAAACAGCAACAATTTGTTGCATGTCGATATCCCGACCCCTCCCGTGAATAAATAAGACAGTAAATTAAGGTTAAATGGACAATAAAAGGCCACAACTTTATTGGTTCCCGGATGTTGAGCGGTATTGGCTTTAGGCATTGGATCTAACTAGACTATATCCGACTCCAGTACGACGTGCTGGCAGTCCAGGAAGGGATAACCACTGTTGGGTGAGCCCTTGCTGCTGCACATCAGCTAAGGACTCACCCTGTGATCACCGATCTGGGGCGTGCCTTAGGCCCTGACCACCCACGGCTCCGGACACGGACACGCCCCCCGGACTCCTTTACGAAGTACCCTTCAGCACTTGGGGGGAGGTGTTGGCCCGTCCTCCCCCCCACCTCCTAACCTTCCTGACCTTATCCAATGCCTAACCGCCAAACCAAAGTTGTGACGAGTTGCTACGAGGTAGGCGAAAACCACAAGGCGGAGCCAATTTGCCAGGTGGAAAAATTCCTACCAGGCCCCTCAACGGCGACCAACCGTGGTCCATAGCAAGGTCAAGGAAAACCTAGCCTAAAGGGAGGGTGGGAAGGGAAAGCAGGAACGAACGGAGAGGGCGAGCCGGCTCTGAGCCCAAAGCAGAGGGCGAGCTCTGGCTGCGAGCCCACTTAAGTGCAGTGGGCACGCCCTAGCCGGCTGCACCGGTTGGTCAGCCAGCTGGGCACCGCACCCAGAGCTCACCCAATAGCGCCAGGGGATGCAAGCATCCCCTGTGCACGTGGAGGGCTCGTGCTAACTGCAACCCCCCCTCCTTTCTAGGTGCGGAAGGGGCTTTGTTGACAAAGGACAGCTGGACATATAAAGGGCCCTGTTACCTTCAGTAGGTTAGGGGGCCTCATCACACCTAAATCTGGCCCTGGTCGTGTTGTTGTGGGCTGTTGTGTGTTGCTGCCAAATCTTCAGGTTCTGGCTGGGGGTTTATCTTATTAAAGCACCACGCTTTCAAAACACACGCGCACACGCACACACACACACAGTGGCTGAAGGAGAGGAGGGAGGGAGGATGTTAAGGTTGCATAGATCTTGTCCCCCACCCCATAGGCTCTTCGGGCTTTCTGACTGCTCTTCCTTAAAAAAAAAAAAAAAAAAAAAAGGAGACTGAGCTACATTTCTGCCTCAAGCAGCTGCTTCCCACTCATGCATGTGGTGCAGTTTAGCAGCCTTTACGGAGGTAATCAGACAGAGACAGGCAGACATGCATCCATGCACGCACAAGGAGCCTGGAGACACTGGCTAAGCAGGTACATGGAAAAGTCCTGCCATGAACGTTAAGGGGACTAGGCTAGTCCCACTAGTCCATGGACCGCATGCCACTGTTGTGGTCTCTCCTTCCTTGGAGGTTTTTTAGCAGAGGTTGGATGGCCGTCTTTTCATGGGTGCTTTAGCATTGTAGGGGGTTGGACTAAATGACCCTCGGGGGTACCTTCCAACTCTACAGTTCTATGACTCTATCATCCAGCATCTTCAGTTTGGAGGTCTCTGCCCGATACCTTGTAGAGCTTCTGCAATCCAGAGCCAAGGACTAACTTTGGATGAAGCAACATCATATGTTCAATTATATTAAGCTGCCCATAAACTCATGATAGCTTGAGAATGCCATTTTATATATATATATATATATATATATATATATATATGGATTCTTTTCTCACCAGGTGGCTTTTTAGAAGTGTGCCAGATTCTAACACATCACTATTTTCAGCTTCTTAATCACAGTTGGGAAGCTCTATATCCTCGAATGCCCTTATTGTGTGCGCTTTAGGTTTTCCTTGACTGCCATCTTGTGGCATCCCTGACAAAATGCCTACAGTACAGACTCTTAAATCAGATACAATTAGTAGGCAGGCATTGTTGACACCGGTTGTATTCCATGAACTTCAGCTAGGACCCGGTCAAACCCAGACCCTGAAGAGAGTCTCTTCACAAGAGGAGTCTTTGGCCCCCTTGTACAACCCTGGTCCCACTAGAGAAACCTGCACCAGCCCAAAGGCAGACTGAAGAGCCCCATCTCAGTGATGCCTTGCCTGGGCCCCCTAATGGCCCCATCACAAGTGTCTCCTTATTTGCTGAATATCCCTCAATGCCCCAGAGCCTCAGGAGAAAACGATGTGCAGGCAGTATGCCAGAGAGCTCTATCAGCAGGGATCTACTTAGATCTACTTACCGGTAGGTGGGAGGGATGTGTTAGAATCTGGCAAGCAGGACTGACCTGCTGGGAGCCTGAAGGGCCCTGCCCTGCTGCTCTCCACCTGGCTTGGGGTGGGGTCTGGAGGGCTCCATAAAGGGCTGCTGCTGCTGCTCTCACAGAGAGGGCTCCTTTTTAAAATTGTTTTTATTTTTTATCCTATGTCATTTTAAGACGCCTGCTTCTTGGGAGAAAAGCAATGACAAACCTAGACAGCATCTTAAAAAGCAGAGACATCACCTTGCCGACAAAGGTCCGTATAGTTAAAGCTATGGTTTTCCCAGTAGTGATGTATGGAAGTGAGAGCTGGACCATAAAGAAGGCTGATCGCCGAAGAATTGATGCTTTTGAATTATGGTGCTGGAGGAGACTCTTGAGAGTCCCATGGACTGCAAGAAGATCAAACCTATCCATTCTGAAGGAAATCAGCCCTGAGTGCTCACTGGAAGGACAGATCCTGAAGCTGAGGCTCCAATACTTTGGCCACCTCATGAGAAGAGAAGACTCCCTGGAAAAGACCCTGATGTTGGGAAAGATGGAGGGCACAAGGAGAAGGGGACGACAGAGGACGAGATGGTTGGACAGTGTTCTCGAAGCTACCAACATGAGTCTGACCAAACTGCGGGAGGCAGTGGAAGACAGGAGTGCCTGGCGTGCTCTGGTCCATGGGGTCACAAAGAGTCGGACACAACTAAATGACTAAACAACAACAACAACAACAACAACAACAGTACATTGATTATTGCTTTCATTTT
This sequence comes from Lacerta viridis, assembly GCA_900245905.1. NCBI lineage: Eukaryota > Metazoa > Chordata > Lepidosauria > Squamata > Lacertidae > Lacerta > Lacerta viridis. The sequence continues at coordinate 242,593 of OFHU01004300.1, forward strand.
ATGGATCAATGGTCTCGTTAGATAGTAAAATTCACTAAATTGCTGTTTTAGGGGTTGTTTTTAAAAGTCTGGAACGGATTAATCTGTTTTGCATTACTTTCTATGGGAAAGCATGCCTTGGTTTTGGAATGCTTTGGTTTTGGAACAGACTTCCGGAACGGATTAAGTTTGAGAACAAGGTAGCACTGTATTGTTAGGACACTCACTCCAGCCATCTGCAGAGTCAGCGATCCACACACAAAAAGACTCCGCAGCAATTAGCCTCCTTCCTATCCAATCAAGAAAACTTCAGCTACATTGCCTCTGCTTCATATGGGACAGATTAAGATCTCTGGAATTATGAAGAGGAGGGTTCTTTCCCCCACCCCTTGCATTTTATTGCAGATTTACACATACCTGCCCAGGGGAAAGAGTTGGCTGCCTCAAACCTGTTGTGCCTCTTAAACTGAAAAGCAAAAGTCCCCTCCAAGAGCTTCATTTGTTTGTAATAAGAGACTTAAGATTGCTAGGTACTTTAGCTGCCTGGGAATTTTTAGAAAAATATGGGGAAATGTATTCTGAAGACGAGCCTCTTATCCACCCTTAGCTACTGAAGGTGTTGGCACCCCTGAAAGAAGTGTCAACACGTTTTTTTAGCTGTGCGTTGGCAGGTCTGATTTAACGGGACAGCAAAAATAGATTCTACGTGCCCTAATGGTGGCTAAGAAGCAGAAACTGATGAATTGGAAGAACATTGATATGATTTCCCTTAGTCAATGTCTTGGCAACATGATAATATTAGCAACGTAGGAACGGACTGCTTATAGATGCAGTATTTTCTTTGGATAAGTATAATTATATTTGGGATGAGTTTAAAGAGAATATATTAGGTTATTGATAAAGATATTTGTTTGTAACATTTGTATGTTGTTGTTCAGTCGTTCAGTCGTGTCCGACTCTTCGTGACCCCATGGACCAGAGCACGCCAGGCACCCCTATCCTCCACTGCCTCCCGCAGTTTGGCCATTGTATAGATTGTATAGATGTATGGAAATATAATTGAGTGTTTTTCTTTTCATTCACAGGTTTGTTTTTCTTTTTATCATTCTTTTCTTAAATATATAAATGAAATCCTTCCAATAAAATATGAACAATGACAATAATTGATATTGTACCTGGGACGGTGAGAGAGGGTGGGGGTGGGGAGAGGCAGCCAGCTGCCATTTGCAAAAGCACATCTGCAGCTATTTCCGTCTGCGATGGTTTCTGCAGGGTTTAGAGGACGTGGAGAAATTGTTCCGACGCAAAAGTCTGCTTTCAAAAGCATGTTTCAAAAGCATGCCTGTTCTCAGAGAATACCTTGACATCTGCCGTCGCTGCAGAATGTTAAATGCCGCTGTGATTTTTCAGAGATGGCAAACTAGTTCTGTTGTGGAACTTTCCATTCCGTTCCCCCCCCCTCCTTTCAGATTAGGGTTGACATCTCCTTATCTTCTTCTTCTTCCGCGGAGGGACTCCTGTGCTATCGCTGGCTATCTGACAGGCAGGCGTTGATCTGATAAAGCTTTCCTTACTGCCGCATCTCGATCCAGGGGAAAGCTGCACACAGGGCAAAACTGTTCTCTCACTTTCAAAGTAAATAAATAAATAGCAGCCTTGGGTGGCAAATCTAATCAGGCCCATTGCTGGGGGTTGGACTAGATGACCCTTGAGGTTCCTTCCAACTCTACAGTTCTATTAGTCTACTACCATGGTTCAGGGGGAGAGGGAAATTTAATCCTTTGCATCCAGTGCTCACATCTGGCTGGGCCAAAGCCAGCTGCCGCCCTCGCACAATCATTAACTTTCAAACTGATTAGTCAATTGATAATGAACGGGCTCAATGTAAATACATTTGCACCCTGAAACCTCAGCCTAGATGCTTTTTGGAAAGCTAACATTCATTGTAGGAAGGAAAGTTTGTTGATACTATTGCCAAGTTCTCCTCACCTGAAAGTTTGGGTGAAGGAGTATGGATAATACTGCTGTTGGGTTTGGATGGGCCTGTCACTCTTGGTTTTTCTCATTCCCCCCACCCACCCCAGCTTGAATTCATCCACAGCATAAACAGTACCCACATTAAGAAGTGGGTCCCCAAATGCATGTTTTGGGTTAAAAGTGGGTCCTGAGACTGAAAAGGTAGGTGACACTTGTCCCAACACAATGCAAATTTGTATGCTACTTTCACTAATATGTGCTTTTTTGTACACACTTTTCCTTAATACACACAGGGGGGGGCAAAAACTGTCCCAAAATGCACAGAATACTATACGTTGAATGACAGCTGTGTTTTGGTTTACCGTATTTTTTGCTCCATAGGACGCACCGGACCATAGGGCGCACCTCATTTTTAAAGGAGGAAACAAGAAAAAAAATATTTTTCTGGTTTTCCTCCTCTAAAAGCCCTGTTGTTTTTTTTTTTTGAGGATCAGCTAAAAGTTTTGCAGCTTTTTTTGCAAAGGGGGAAAAGCAAAGAGGAAAAGCCCCATTTTTATGGGGTTCAACTCACATTTCTGAAAAATCTTAAGGAAAGGGAGCCTTTCTACTGTTTCCAGACAGATAATCTAATCAGCCAGTCACATGTCCTGGGGAAACAAACAACCTCCCTCTGCAGCACATTCAACAAAGGAGGGCGGGGCTGAAAGGGAGCCGGGACTCTTATCTCTCTCCCGATCTCTTGCTGATCAGCTGCTGAGGGGTCCTTTCAACACCCCTTTTCTCTTTGTAAAATAAAAAGCACAATCTGCTTTTGGCCCCTGGGCAATTCAGCTCCAGGGACCACCATTCGCTCCATAAGACGCACAGATATTTCCCCTTAGTTTTTAGGAGGAAAAAGGTGCGTCTTATGGAGCGAAAAATACGGTACATATTGTCTCAAGGAGTGCAAATTCGGGTTAAAATGCAAACCAAGCCAAATCTCTCCCCCCATCCCTAGCTGTGTTAATGGATGGGATGACGACAACACTGAGAAGTTCCTTACCTGGCAAAGGACTTCCATTTAGTCAGTAGTGGAGGAGAAATTTGATCCAGGGACTTCCTGGTTCCAAATCTCTTAACCACTAAGGCATACATACTGGGAAACAAGGAATTGTTTCCGGTTGTATGCAGATGTGTGGTGAAGTGGTGAGCGTGTGGGACCTGGGAGGCCAGGGTTCAAGTCCTCAGTCAACCATGAAGGCCTCTGGGTGACCTTGCGTCAGTCAGTGCCTCTCAGCCTACAGAACTGTTGTGAGGATAAAGTGAGGAGGGGAAGGACCTTACATTTCTGAGCACAATTCAAAGTGTTGGTGCTGACCTTTAAAGCCCTAAAAACCTCGGCCCAGTATACCTGAAGGAGCGTCTCCACCCCCATCATTCAGCCCGGACACTGAGATCCAGCGCCGAGGGCCTTCTGGAGGTTCCCTCCCTGCAAGAAGCGAAGTTCCAGGGAACCAGGCAGAGGGCCTTTGCGGTAGTGGCACCAGCCCTGTGAAAACCCTCCCATCAAATGTGTAGGAAATAAATGACTATCTCACTTTTAGAAGACATCTGAAGGCTGGCCTATTTAGGGAAGTTTTTAAAGGTTTGATCTTTTATCGTCTTTTTAATATTCTGTTGGGAGCTGCCCGGAGTGGCTGGGGAAATCCAGCCAGATTGGCAGGGTATACATACGGTAATAAATTGTTGTTGTTGTTGTCAACTGAGCTCTGTGGAGGAAAAGCAGGTGATGATTATAAAAGCACACAAGTTGTGTGTGTCTGTGTGTGTGTGTGTGTTTCAGTTACAGGTGGGTAGCCGTGTTGGTCTGCCATAGTCGAAACAAAATCAAAAATTCTTTCCAGTAGCACCTTAGAGACCATTACAGGTGGGTAGCCGTGTTGGTCTGCCATAGTCAAAACAAAATCAAAAATTCTTTCCAGTAGCACCTTAGAGACCAACTGAGTTTGTTCTTGGTATGAGCTTTCGTGTGCATGCACACTTCTTCAGATACACTGAAACTGTGTGTGTGTGTGTTTGTAGGTGTTCCAACCAGGGAAGGAAACTTTGCATGCAATTTTCAGGCTGCAGACTTTCCAGCAGCGTTGAAGCAAATGGAAGTTCAGCGGTAGAGGAATAGCACTTGCTTGATTGTGCCTTTGGGCATCAGAAGGCAAATAGGAGATCAAAGTTTGCATAAATGAGAAGGCAGCAGAGTCTGGGAGCCTTTTGTTTTGTTTTGTTTTGTTTTGTTTTGTTTTGTTTTGTTTTGTTTCTTTCATCTACACCCACCTTCAGGAAGGACAAATTAGTTCATCCTGCCTTTTGATTTGCATCCACGTCGAAAATCAGCAAATGATCTGCCAGCGACGTGGGGAGCCAGAGTACAAGGGGCAACGTTCAGCCAACCTCTTTTGATGATATCCAACTCTCTTGCTTCCCGCAGAGGAATTTTTCTGTCTCCTCAAAGGAGCTGGGAGATCAGATCCAGTATTTTTAGAACACGCGTTGTGACAGTCCTGGCCATTATCCTGAGGACTGCAGGAGAGATGAACATGCCACTGTTATGTCATCGTTTAGCAAAGCCTTGGTTGGTTAAGGCCACCTGAATCACTGCTTCGGAAGACTCTCTCACTCACCACCCTTTGGAACCAAGGAGAAAGAGAACCGCAAGGGGCACGTCTTCTTACATCCTGGCCTATTTCCCCTTCCCCATGGGCTTTCAAAGGCACATCATTTGCTTGCAATTCCCAATTCGGGAAAGTATCGCAGCAGCGATTGCACCCAAAGAGCTCAGGCATTTGCCTAAGACCCTGCCTTTATTCTCTCTCCAAATAGGACATGGGGGGGTTCTTGTTTTGCTTTCTCTGCAAAGCGGGTTCTCCTTCATGGAGAGCACGTGTTGCGGTGGGGGCCAGCAAGTCACCCCTCTGTTGCTGGGCGGGATTGTATAGATGGCCACTGCAGTGATTGGGCTCTGGGTGTAGTTGGGGAGATTTCCATGTTGCAATTGTTGATGGACTATATATTGCTTGGCTTGCAGCGTGATATACCTCTTTGCTGCGTGCATCGGATCACCCGCCCCCCCCTATTATTAGGCCTCTGCGTATGACCTTGCTATGCCTGTCATGGGGTCGTCTGCTTTTGGGGCAGGGGCCTGGTAGGAATTTTTCCATTTGGCTGATTGGCTGGTGCCATCTGGTTTTCGCCTACTGCATAGCAATTAGTCACAACTTGTAAGGTTGGCGGTTAGGCATTGGTTATTAATTGGTTGGTGGAGGGGCAGGGTTGGCTGTGGCTTGCCCCTCCTATGCTGCGAAGGGGCAGGTTGGCTGTGGTTGCCCCTTCAATGCTGCTGCTGCAAGGGGAATTCCATTAAAGGAATCCAGGGGCTCGCCATGCTTGTCTGTATCCCCCGGTCGGGGGCCAGGGCCACGCAAGAGCCCCTGGGAGCATTAGGGGAGAACGGGCGCACATTCTCTCCCCAAAGTGTTTTCCCCTTTACTGACTCCACAGGCGGGTGGATGTCAGTTCTGTCCCCAGCGGGACAGATAGTCTGAACCAATGCCTAAGCAACCACTCACATATTTTGTATTTTAATAAAGTTGTGGCCAAAATTATGCCAAAAACCTTAAACTTAAATTTCTGTGTGAAGTGTGTTTCATTTGAGGGGTGGTTTGGGGACCTCGACACGCAAACAAAAGACACCTTGGATTTTGACTGCCCTCATGACATTGTGTCTGTCTGTCTGTGTGTGTGTGTCTCCAAATCATGGAAGGATGGGGACCAGGGATGAGGAACCTGTGGCCCTCCAGAGGCATTGGACTCCAGTGCCCTTCATGTTATGTATTGAAGTTCCCAAACTACAGGGTGGCCGCAAATCCTACTTTACAGAGAACAGTCCTCTGTTTGAAGGGCTATCAGAAAACAGTCTTCTTTTGGATGGTATCCTCTGTTGGAAGGACTGTTTGATCCATGTCTGGGCTGTGTGCACATTTAAAGCACTGTGACTTCCCCCAAAATAATCTCGGGAACTGCAGTTTATTAAGGGTGCTGGGAATTGTAGCTCGGTGGTGGATAAACTGCAGGCCGCATCCCTTTCATCCCTCTCCTAATGTCTTCCATCTGTGTGATTTCCTTCCTTTATTTGCTACCGTTTGTTTCTACCTGCTCATCCTAAAGTTCTACCCTAGCTGACCTGAAGCATTTATTCCGGCATCTCTAAGGGATGAGTCATCCTGAAACAGCTGCTCCCCTGTAAGGCTTTCCTCAGAACCCATCTTAAAAGCCATTTGACAACCTTTTTCTGTGTTAAAAGCCAGCATGATCTTATTCCTTCAGGTGAAGCCATCTCTGTTGGTGTCAAACGATCCCCAGTTCCTAGCCAATCTAAACGTTCCACTGACAGAGACAGTGTCTAAGAGAGGTAGACTCATAATCTGGTGAACCGGGTTCGCATCCCCGCTCCTCCACATGCAGCTGCTGGGTGACCTTGGGCTAGTCACACTTCTCTGAAGTCTCTCAGCCCACTCACCTCACAGAGTGTTTGTTGTGGGGAGGAAGGGAAAGGAGAATGTTAGCCGCTTTGAGACTCCTTCGGGTAGTGATAAAGCGGGATATCAAATCCAAACTCTTCTTATATGTCTCTGGGTGCCAGTTGCTGGGAATCACAAGGGGGAGAGGTGCGGTTGCACTCAGGTGTTGCTTGTGGGTGTCCCATAGGTATCTAGTGGGCCACTATGAAAGCAGAGTGCAGGATTAGAGAGGCCTTTCACCTGAAGGCTCTTCCGGTGATCTCACAGAAATGACCAGAGCAACCTATGAACACCATACCTGGCCAAGAAAACTACTGAACAACACCACGCAACCTGTAATCTACATCTGGGCAAATCCTTCAATAACTCAAGGACTGCCTCTTCCTATATAAACCATCCCCGGCTCTGTGTTCATCCTCTTGTGGGAATGTTCAGGGAGGCAGGAGAGGATATATTGTTTATTAATATCCTTTCTAACTTTGTGCTAGCAAGTTCTTTTACTTAGCAGAGTTTTACATTCCCCTTTCAAACGCACAGCGGATAGCTGGTTGCAGGCTTGTGTAAGCCTCTCACTATTAGGTTCCTGGTAAGTTCCCTTATATCCCTCTTAAAAGAATAAACACGCCACAATCTTGTTTAAAGTATATAAAAGAAGTTTACTCACATCAGTTCACAGTGGGATCCCTGAAGGCAGACTTAGTTACAGATATATACATGTGGATCTATCCCATATGGGGATAATCCCAGTGTCCTCTGTTGGCTAAGCCAACAGGGCATTTCTAACTAAAAAGCTGCTCCAACGACGGAGGAAGTCAAAAAGAGAGTGAATGTGCTGCGTGTCTTGTCCTTTTGTTACCTGGACAGGTAAGGCCACGCCCAGATTCAGTCACATGCAAAGGAAGGATGCTCCAGCCAGGAGGAAACAGGAAGTTTTCGAATGGCTGGACCAAACATTCCCCAGCATGTCCACTCTAGGAAAACGAAGAATGTTGTTCTTGGCTGCTTCTGATATATCACATCCCACATCTCTGAGGCCCTTCTTTATGTGCCCCCTCCAGGAGAGGTCTGGAGGGTGGCAACATGAGAACGGGCCTTTTCTGCAGTGGCTCCCCATTTGCGGAATGCTGTCCCCAAGGAGGCTTGCCTGACACCTTCATTATATATCTTTAGGCACCAGGCAAAAGCATTCGTCTTCAACCAGGCCTTTGGCTCACTAATACTCTAGGTAAAGGTAAAGGGACCCCTGACCATTAGGTCCAGTCGTGAACGACTCTGGGGTTGCGGCGCTCATCTCGCTTTACTGGCCGAGGGAGCCGGCGTACAGCTTCCGGGTCATGTGGCCAGCATGACTAAGCCGCTTCTGGCGAACCAGAGCAGCGCATGGAAATGCCTTTTAAATGTGTCTGTGGGAAGCGGTTGCTGTTTCATTTTAGTTATTTATTTGTTTTTATCCTGTATTTTAATCTGTGAACCGCTCTCAGATCTTATGAAGAAGGGCGGAATATAAATCTAAAAAAATGAATGAATGAACTCAGTTGTTTCATTATGGGGTTTAAAAAAAAAAAGTTGGATTTTCTGAGCTCAGGGACAGGGGTGACAGGAGCTAAACGAGGCGTGGGGAGAATATTATTATATGATGATGATGATGATGATTTCAATTTATACACCACCCTTTATCAAAAGATCTGAGGGCAGTATACAACATTAAAAACATATTTTACAAAGCATCACAATAAAAACATAAAACAAAGCATAGTAATAAACAGCATAATAAGAAAAATAATCATAACATCACACACACACACACACACACACACCTTTAACAAGCCACATATTATTTAATGGCCAAAGGCCTGAATAAAGAGGAATATTGTTGTTTTTCCTGGCCCCTAAATACATGTAATGATAGCACCATGCACGTTTCTCTGGGTAGAGCGTTCCACAGATGGGGAGCCACCTCCAAACCTCTCAGGTAGGGGGAGGGCGTGGAGAAGGACCTTGGATGACAAGCGCAGGGCCCAGGTCGGTTCATAGAGGGAGAGGGGTTCCTTCAGGTATGGAGGTCCTGAGCTGTGTAAGGCTTTATAGCACTTTGAATAGGACCCAGGAACTAATTGGCAGAGGTAATGGTTATGACAACATGAAAATTCCACATAAAAGTGAGCAAACTAAGCCCTTCCACAGTAAAAGCCCAACCATGGCATATCCCAAAGGAGCAAGTTGTCTGCTGTTCCAAGGGCCCAGCAATATCATTATCAGCCTGGGCTGATAATGGAGGTCTCTAAGAATGGCCAGACTAGGTTTCTTTATGCCACAGACATAGTGGATTGCGGAATTCACGGCAGATACAGCAATCCACTGGGATTTTTTCATGGATTTTTTTTTCATTGCTTCACCATGTTTCATAACAGAACTTTGGGCTCATTCCGCTTATCCTGCATTTAAAGTGGATTAGAGGGCAAGGAAAGTGTGGTTCTTGTGGAGTTATGCAAGTGCTGATGCAGTGCGCAGGTAATTCATATCATTTCACGCAGAGACCTTGGTCCTGTGAGGTCCCTTTGTCACTATTCTTATACGTTACCTAACACCGAACGCGATGAACTGCAAGCATACGTTTATGTAACTCCGGGTGTTCTAATAAAAGCAAGCCCATCTCTGCCCTTAGGGACGTGTCATTTCCGTGCATGATATGACTTAGCCAGGCCAACCAGACCTGGATAAGTTCCTCCATGTTTACCTGTCGTCAAGGCTAAATCTCCTCTTTAACAATGCATGGATTTACATGTACGCTTTGCTCAAGTAAATACATTACCATACAAATTACCTTCCCAGGGAGCTAGGCTGCAAAATTTAGAGTATGGTGGATTTCGAAGAATGGCTGCATCTTTGTTCATATTCTGTTCTGCAAAGTGTGAGCTCGCCTTTCAATGGAAACTGAATCAAATTTCTACCTGCCTATGCAGGAGAAAGCAAGACCTATAGCAAGGGTCAGCAAATTTTTTCAGCAGGGGGCCGGTCCACTGTCCCTCAGACCTTGTGGGGGGCCGGACTATATTTTTGGGGGGGGGTGAACAAATTCCTATGCCCCACAAATAACCCAGAGATGCATTTTAAATAAAAGGGCACATTCTACTCATGTAAAAACACGCTGATTTCCCAGACCATCCATGGGCCGGATTTAGAAGGCGATTGGGCCAGATCCAGTCCCCGGGCCTTAGTTTGCCTACCCATGACCTATAGCAAATACAATAACTTCAGATTTTGAACTCTTTTTTAAATGTATTACAGCATTAATGTATGGTGAATACTTTTGATAGTGGAATACAACCACAGAGCTAAGTCAAAGATTGCAGACCCTCCGAGGACAGTCCTGGATTTACAGAAACTGTCGCAGTTTCTGATTTGATCATGGAATGTCCCATTTTCCCTTAGGACGTCTCTATTTTCACTGGACGCATGTTGGAGGGTATGGAGTTATGCGACCCCTGAACCAAGGAGATAAGTAACTATACAACCTTTAAAATTCATCTGAAGGCAGCCCTGTGTAGGGAAGTTTTTTAAAAAAATATTTGTGTTTTTATATATGTCGGAAGCTGCCCAGAGTGGCTGGGGAAACCCATTCAGATGGGTGGGGTATTATTATGGAATAGGGTGTCCCTATTTTCACCAGAGAAATGTTGAAGAGAATGAGGTTGTGACTATGGCATTGTGTTTGCTGGGTTGTAAATAAATAATAAATAATTTTTTATTTATACCCCGCCCTCCCTGGCCAGAACCGGGCTCAGGGCAGCTAACACCAATAAAATTACAATAAACGGGTTAATTAAAATACTGGTTAAAATACAATTAAAAATTTAAAAATGCAGCCTCATTTTAGTAGTAGCCCATAAATCAAAACCATAAGGGGAGGGAAACATAAGGGTCAGACTGAGTCCAACCCAAAGGCCAGGCGGAACAGCTCCGTCTTGCAGGCCCTGCGGAAAGATGTCAAATCCCGCAGGGCCCTGGTCTCTTGTGACAGAGCGTTCCACCAAGTCGGGGCCAGTACTGAAAAGGCCCTGGCCCTAGTTGAGACCAATCTAACCACCTTGTGGCTCGGGACCTCCAAAGTGTTGTTATTTGTGGACCTTAAGGTCCTCCACGGGGCATACCAGGAGAGGCAGTCCCGTAGGTACGAAGGTCCAAGGCCGCATGATCTACCCTGAACACTCACATTCTCCAGTCCCTGTGCTTGCATTTGGGTGAATGGATGTGAGCTTAAAGTGCAGAGTAACTTGTATAAAGTTTCCACCCCAAAAGTCCCTCCATTAAGACCATCAGCATCTGATGCCTGCACCGACATTCTCGGGGCTACTCTCCCTACTGGGCATTCAGAAATGTTCTGCCCCTTACACCTCCTTTTTTTTTTGGTGAAACTAACTTGGGTCTTGCTTTCACCTTCAATCATTTTACGTAATAGGGAGTCATCAAATTGGAGGCTTTTCAGCAGAAGTTAGGTGGCCGTCTGCCAGGGGTGCTTTAGCTAAGATTCCTGAGTTGCAGGGGGTTGGACTAGATGACATTTGGGGGTCCCTTCCAGCTCGACGGTTCTACGACTCTATGTGATTCATCCATAAACACTTACCAAGCGCCGTCGGGAAGAGCCACTAAAAATACGCAGAAGAGAAGAGAAAAGGTCATTCTGGAAATCACTGATGCATGCTCAGAAGGGAACAGCCTGCTGTGAGCGTCTCCGGTGATTGGCTTTATTGTTCAGAGCCCTGGCCAATGGACGGCCAGTCAGCAAGCTAGGAGGGAGATACCTGCGGTTGTCACTCTTAACTTGTTCCCGAAACCTTTAAACAAAGCCTAGCTGAAGAAAACAATTCATCTCTCCACTGCCCCACTTGTCTCAGTTTCCGAAGGGTAAGCAAGAACAGGAAGCTGCAAGCTGCAAAAATGCTCTCTGGAGCAGCAATTATTATTCACAAAGAGCGAGCTGATATAAATAAACCATAGCCACATCAAAGCTGCTATGGTTATATAAGGATCCCTTAACTAGGCTCCCTTAATTCAGACAGTCCAGACTAATCGCCTGCAGCTGAAATTAGAACTGCGTCCCGTCCAATCGCATCATCTGACAGAAGGAAAACAACTCGTCCCAATGATATCGCACCTTTTGCTTGGTTGCGTCTAGGTAGCTCAGCGTCACACTTTTTAACGGGAAATGGACCGCGTGGCTCAGCGGCAGAGCTCCGTCTCTGCTTTGCAGGCAGACAGTCCCAAGTTCAGTTCCTGAAGTCTCCAACTGAGAAGATCAGGGAGCCGCTGGTGGGAAGGGCCCTCTGCCCAAGATACTAGAGAACTGCTGCCAGGCAAGGGAGACGCCCTGAGCTGGATGGGCAAATAGGCAAGGAAGGCGGAAGAACAAAGAGAGTGGCCTTGTGTCCTCCTTTACAGTGGGTGGTCCTCTATTTGAAGGCATGTCTGGTCCAGGTCCAATTTAGAGATGAAGAACCTTAAGAAGGGAGAGCACTGCTAGGGTCCCTCCAGACTTGTGTCAACAGTGTGATGCAGCAGCTAAAAAAGCCAATGCAATTCTGGGCTGCATCAATAGGAGTATAGCATCTAGATCAAGGGAAGTAATAGTACCACTGTATTCCGCTCTGGTCAGACCTCACCTGGAATACTGTGTCCAGTTCTGGGCACCACAGTTCAAGAAGGATACTGACAAGCTGGAACGTGTCCAGAGGAGGGCAACCAAAATGGTCAAAGGCCTGGAAACGATGCCTTATGAGGAACGGCTTAGGGAGCTGGGTATGTTTAGCCTGGAGAAGAGAAGGTTAAGGGGTGATATGATAGCCATGTTCAAATATATCAAAGGATGTCATATAGAGGAGGGTGAAAGGTTGTTTTCTGCTGCTCCAGAGAAGCGGACACGGGGCAATGGATTCAAACTACAAGAAAGAAGATTCCACCTAAACATTAGGAAGAACTTCCTGACAGTGAAGAGCTGTTCGACAGTGGAATTTGCTGCCAAGGAGTGTGGTGGAGTCTCCTTCTTTGGAGGTCTTTAAGCGGAGGCTTGACAGCCATCTGTCAGGAATGCTTTGATGGTGTTTCCTGCTTGGCAGGGGGTTGGACTGGATGGCCCTTGTGGTCTCTTCCAACTCTATGATTCTATGATTCTGAGAGCCAGTGTGGTGTAGTGGTTAAGAGTGGTAGACTCATAATCTGGTGAACCGGGTTCACATCTCTGCTCCTCCACATGCAGCTGCTGGGTGACCTTGGGCTAGTCACACTTCTTTGAAGTCTCTCAGCCCCACTCACCTCACAGAGTGTTTGTTGTGGGGGAGGAAGGGAAAGGAGAATGTTAGCCACTTTGAGACTCCTTCAGGTACTGATAAAGCGGGATATCAAATCCAAACTCTTCTTCTGCAACATACCATTGATGCAACAAAATAGCACATCAGTTTATGCTGAACCATCCACATATCATTCCCTTTTAGCGGTATATCTGAGATGCTTCCCCATTCCATCCCCGCTGTTCAGAAGGGAACTCTTTGCGCTACAGCAACAAAAGTGGGACCACACACACACACACACACACACGGAACATTTGCGGTATGAAAAGTTACAGGATTTCAGCAGGATGTTATGAGACATGCACCGATCAGAAGCGAAGCAGTAGGTTCAGCTCAAAATCTTTGCAGACGCAAATACTGAATGTGCAATTGTATAACCACCCCAATACCATTGTGAGCACAAATAGTCATGAATGCAAAATTGTAAAAGGATGTCTGGAGGAGCCCTCAGCCTAAATAAACCAACGAAGGTTTTTATTTCCCCAGTGGTGCTACAGAGCAGCTTCCAAACTCCTGGGATTAAATGCTCGAATTCTGGATGAACTTTGGGCTCACCTGTTGTGCGTGCGTTCTGCCACAAGAGGTCACTCGTTCTGGATTTCATTGCAGCAGGAGCACCCAAAACGCTGCACGGTTTTAACCAGCATGAAGCAAAGCTGCTACTGTCAGGGCTGATCCTTGCACAAAATCCTTGAAAGGGTAGTGGACCGTCTCTGGGGCATTTGCCAGAAAAGCGAAGTGTGAGTTGCTTCGCACCTTGGTCCACCCAGATACTCTTCGCCCAGAAGCCCACCCCAAGAACAGAGACCTCACGTGGAGTTTGTCCCCAGAATATTCATTTCCTGAGAGTTGGTACCCTAGTAGTGAGCATGGGCCAGGTCTCCATGACCCACATCTGTAACGGATTCAGCCTTGAAAGACTCATAGGCTTCGAAGGGACTTTTCTAACACACCTAACTGCTGATGCAGGAAATCCTCTACTGCAGCCTCCATGGTAGGTGACCATCCAGCGAAGTTATTAATATTGCACTCTCAGTTTTGGCAACATCGCCAGCGATAAGTGGAGGTCCTCGGAATGATTATGCTTCGTCATAGGCAAAACACGCACATCTCAAAAGGACCCGCCCAATTATTTACGTCTCCTACAAGCATGCAATGTGATGTGCTCGGTAATCGGCATCACGGGATGATGAAGGAGTGCCTATGTGCGTGAGTCTCTCTTGCCGGTACTGAGTGGCAAAATTTAGTTATCTGTTCCAGAAAGCTGAAAAGCAGCCACCAGGAATAGCCGTGAACTCCTCTTGTATTGCACAAGCAGTAAACAAGTGACCTGGCTGGAAGCTGAGAGTCTGTGGCTGGGAGTCTCCATCACCGAAGGAAAACACCAGCTTGGCATGAGCCCTCTTCAAGTGTTCCTACCACATTAGGTTGGGGGAGATAGCGCTGCCAGTGTGGTGTAGTGGTTAAGAGCGGTAGACTTGTAATCTGGGGAACCGGGTTCGTGTCTCCACTCCTCCACATGCAGCTGCTGGGTGACCTTGGGCTAGTCACACTTCTCTGAAGTCTCTCAGCCCCACTCACCTCACAGAGTGTTTGTTGTGGGGGAGGAAGGGAAAGGAGAATGTTAGCCGCTTTGAGACTCCTTTGGGTAGTGATAAAGCAGGATATCAAATCCAAACTCATCTTCTTCTTCTCTTCTTCTTCTTCTTCTGCTGTCACCCCTCCTGTAGCCAACTCCCTGTGTTGGGAAGTGAATTTGGGAAGACCACAGAATTTAGAAGCTGGCTGCACTACACCAGGCCTGTTCCAAATCTGATTGTCAAACATAGCCAAGAGAACAAACCTTTTGCCCGGAGTTTATTCAAAGACAAGCTTTAAAGTGTATCCACTATCTAGTATGGATGGAGAAGCTATAGATCAGGGGTCAGCAACCTAAGGCCCATGGGCCACAAGCGGCCCATGGGGGTCATTTAACCGGTCCATGAGCTGCCTCCGAACCGAGCTGCCCGCTCGACGAGTCCCCGCATGGTGCGCTAAACAGGTGCAGTGCAGTGCATGGACTCGCTTCTGCGGCACTGGAAATCGCATCTGCGCAGACGCAGACACCGGAAATCGCTGGCACGCATGCAATCCAGCCCACGGAGGGATCTCTGCTGGAGTGAACCGACCCAGGTGAGGTAAACCTTGCCGACCCCTGCTATAGGTGAACTCTATACAGATTGATCAAGTTTATCTCTCAAGCTATCTGAACATCCATCTGGAGGTTGTGAAGGGTAGAAGGTTGTAGTACATCTCATTCTGTGTGTATATATATGTTTGTGAGGGTCTTGGGTCTTGGGGTTGCCTCCCTATGGGACAAGTAGGGTTTGCTTATTGTTATTTAGTGTTTTTGCTCACTGCCCTTACAAACATGAGAGTACGTTTCCGAGCACAATTCGAAGTGTCGGTGCTGACCTTTAAAGCCCTAAACAGCCTCTGTCCTGTATACCTGAAGGAGCATCTCCACCCCCATCGTTCAGCCCAGACACTGAGATCCAGCGCCGAGGGCCTTCTGGCGGTTCCCTCACTGCGAGAAGCAAAGCTACAGGGAACCAGGCAGAGGGCCTTCTCGGTAGGCAGAGGTCAAAGAGATAAGCAACTACTTGACATTCAGAAAATACCTGAAGGCAGCCCTGTTTAGGGAAGTTTTTAATCTGTGACATTTTAATATATTTTAATATTTGTTGGAAGCCGCCCAGAGTCTCCCAGTATAATAATAATAATAGGAGTAGGAGGCATTGTGCTGCCTCTATGAATGTGCACCTTTGAATGTACGCATTTATAATATCTTAGATAAATCAAACCGGAAACTGCATCCAGCATCTGAGGGATACACAGGTGGTGTCAACCTAAGAAAAAGCCTTCTCAGTGGTGGCCCTACACTTGCAGAATGCTCTCCCCAGAGAGGCAAACCTGGCATCATCATTAGATTTAAATACTATGTATCTTTTCTGCCTCCTGTAAAAGAAATGGAGTGGCCCTCATAGTCAACAAAAGAGTGGCGAAAGCTGTACTGGGATGCAATGTCAAAAATGATAGAATGATCTTGATACGAATTTAACATCACAGTAATCCAAGTTTATGCACCAACTACTGGTGCTGAAGAAACTGAAATTCACCAATTCTATGAAGACTTGCAACACCTTATAGAAATGACATTCATCTGGACTGGATGAATCCCAAGCCGGAATTAAGATTGCCGGAAGAAATATCAACAACCTCAGATATGCTGAGGACACAACCTTGATGGCAGAAAGTGGTCTGAAGCTCAACATCAAAAAAGTAAGATCATGGCCATTGGCAAATAGAAGGGGAAGAAATGGAGGCAGTGAGAGATTTTACTTTCTTGGGCTCCATGATCACTGCAGATGGTGACAGCAGTCACGAAATTAAAAGACGCCTGCTTCTTGGGAGGAAAGCAATGACAAACCTAGACAGCATCTTAAAAAGCAGAGACATCACCTTGCCGACAAAGGTCCGTATAGTTAAAGCTATGGTTTTCCCAGTAGTAATGTATGGAAGTGAGAGCTGGACCATAAAGAAGGCTGATCGCCAAAGAATTGATGCTTTTGAATTATGGTGCTGGAGGAGACTCTTGAGAGTCCCATGGACTGCAAAAAGATCAAACTTATCCATCCTTAAAGAAATCAGCCCTGAGTGCTCACTGGAAGGACAGATCCTGAAGTTGAGGCTCCAGTACTTTGGCCACCTCATGAGAAGAGAAGACTCCCTGGAAAAGACCCTGATGTTGGGAAAGATGGAGGGCACAAGGAGAAGGGGACGACAGAGGATGAGATGGTTGGACAGTGTTCTCGAAGTGACTAGCATGAGTTTGGCCAAACTGCAGGAGGCAGTGAAAGATAGGTGTGCCTGGCGTGCTCTGGTCCATGGGGTCACGAAGAGTCGGACACGACTGAACGAATGAACAACAACATCTTTTCTGCCAGGTATTTACCGGTAGTCTTTAATTACTTGCTCCAATGGGTGGGATGTCTTAGTCCTGCCATATTTTTCCTCTTTCACTCTGTTTCAGTTTTAAATTAGTTTTCATGTATGTGCTTTTTTTGTAAGTTGCTTTGAGTTCTAACTAATAACGTCAATAAATTGTTGTTGTTGTTGTTGTTGTTGATATAATCATGGATATCAGCATATCATGTTCCTGTTTTCCTGCTGTGTTGTATCAATAGACCCATGCACTACTAGTTCCAGAAATAAAATAACAGAACAGTGCAAAATTGCTAATGCAATGGTTCTGCTTCAAGGACAAGACCACTTTCTGGTGTATCTTTCAACACCTTCCTCCGATGCAAAAATGTAACACCAAATTCAAAATTGGCTCCCTGGACTCATTAGCTCCATTATTCTCCAACTTTGATAGAAAAACCAGGCTTTTCCTCCTCCTTTCTTCCCCAAGAACAACAGAAAACATTTCCAAAAGTAGCTTGGTGGATTTAGTGTACTTGCCATGAAAAACACATGCAAATCCCAGCTCACTTTTTGTGTTGCAAAGAAAATGTCTTTCTCTGCTGTGGGTTGAAGATTTAACCCAACCACCCCAAAATAACCCAATGCATTGTGACAATTGCTGCTTGACGATGCTGGCAAGAGGAATCTCAGAAGTAAGACTGAATGAGTTTTGTTTTTGCTAAGCAATATTTTGAAATTTCTCCATTTGACAAACACAGTAGAAACTATGGGCTGATTTAGGTGATACTGAAAACAAGAGAACCAGTGTGGTGTGGTGTAGTGGTTAGAGTGTCGGACTTGGACCTGGGAGACCAGGGTTCAAATTCCCACTGGACCATGAAGCTCACTGGGTGACCCTGAACCAGTTACTGCCTCTCAGTCTAAGCTACCTCACAGGGTTGTTGTGGAGATTCAATGAGAAGGGGGAGAACCATGTAAGCCACATTAAGCTGCTTGGAGAAGGTGAGATATAAATGCAACAAATACGGTAAATAAATAACTCCACGAGGAGAGTTCTGCTGGATCCCATCTTGTTAAATATAATTGTTTAATTGCACACCGAAACGGAGAATGCCTGTATATATGTTGCTAAGGGTTTAACATTGGAAAACTCCATTGGAGTATACTAAGCTAGAAGGAAGCTCTCTGAGCATTTACAGTAGCTGAGTTGATAATTAACTGTTGTGGTTCTCTGCTAGCCCTCACGTGAGTGTTTAACCTTAGATCATGTAAGTAAGGTATTAAATTGCAAATTTGCCATTGTGATGGGAGTTGCCTTTGTCTTTTGTTCCCAGCCACAGTGAGAAAAGGATATAATATGCCTCTACAGGAGCTGCACAACCTTAGGCTAGATGCAAGCTAATGCAGGCTATGGGAGACGCTGAGCTTGGATTTTTGCTCTGATCATTAATGTAAGAAAAAGAACCTATGTTTGAATAGGAATATGATTTGTAAAACTTTCAGATGTATCATGGATGCTTTTGTACCTGTTCTGAAGAAGGTTTGGTTAGTAAAGCTTTGAAGAATACTTACAGGTCTGGGCAATTTTTATTCCTAAAGGAGTAAACTTTTATACATCCAGCTGCTTCATGCTGTGTGATATTAATACATCCAGCATTCTCAAAGTGGCCCACCAGATGCCTTGGGGAAGGCCACAAGCCATGTGTGGGGGCAATGGCCTTCATTAGGTGACCCTAGGTTCTAATATTATGGGAGAGGGAGACCCATGTTTTCTACACCATGCATATTTCATACACCTCTCCTATTTCCCCTCCCCACTCACCTTTCATCTAAACTAAAAAAAAAGCCCCAAATGTCCTAGCCTTTCCTTGAAGTTGCTCCACCCTGATCCCCCGCTTATTTTGGTTCTCCTTCATTATACCTTTCCCAACTCTTCAATGTCCTTTTTTGATATCTCAGGCAGGCAGAGTCTCACGGGAAGGGATATAGTTCAGTGGCAGAGCACCTCCGTTTCCATGCAGAACAAAGGCCCCAGATTCAATCTCTGACAACCCCAGGTACGTCTGGCAGAGTCTCCTGCCCAAAACCCTGGAGAGCTGCTGCCAGCCAGTGTGGACAGTAATGAGCCAGATGAACCAATGGTCTGATTCAGTATAAGGCAGCTTCCTGTGTTATAGGCAGTCCTCTTCTCATCCTTTTAACCCAGCACCTTCTGCATCTACCTGGGGTAGCTCAGCCGGTACAGCATGAGGCTGTTAATCTTAGGATCATGGGTTTGAGCCCCATGTTGGGCGAAAAATCCCTGCATTGCAGGGGGTTGGACTAGATGACCTTTGTGATCCCTTCCAACTCTACAATTCTATGATTCTATGTGCTCTACCAACGGCTGATGGCCCTCCCCTAGATCTCTCCACAACATCTTTCTAGTTGGGTGGCTCTAGACTAGAAACAAAGAAATATAGCTTGCAGTGACGTTTATGGTAGAATCTCTTGCCACCATCCATTGTAGGCATCTTGGCAGCTCCACAGAACATGGAATTCTTTGACCCATACAGAATTTCAAACCAACAAAGAGCCGCGAGGTGAAGCTTCTCCCTCTTAAAGCTTTGGAGGTTTGTTTGAGATGTGAGACAAACACATAAACAGAAATACAACGGAATTGGCTTTGGTCCGGCCAATAAAAGGATGTCCGTGGCCTAAAAATTGCACACCGACTGCTTTTGGCTGCTCTCCCAGGACTGCTCTTCACAGCACACCCACAGCATTAGCGATTCCTGTAGAGACTCCATTTTTTCCCCTTGCACATAGTTGCATAGGCTTCAACTCCACAAGCTCTGCCAGGGCACTTTGTGTATCCACAAGGGTAACCCACTCCTGTTCTGCACTCAGTTTCAATGAGGCATCTGCCTCAGGCAGCTGAAACTAAGTGTCATGGAGCAGCAACAATTTGTCATGTAAATTTTTGTTGCTGCATTTTTCTCTGCCTCCTCCCTGTTGTGTTCTACAAGACACAACACTGAGACGAAGGAGGACAAAGTGGACAGCCAGGGCCACACCTTGCACTGATGTCCGGTGTGTGACAGGTGCTCATGGCTACTAATGAAAACAATTAGTGCTCCTGATTGTGTATTGGCAAAGGAAAACAAGCTTTGGCTCTCCTGCCCATCAGCTGATGCCCAGTAACTCCAAAGTCTCTGGTGTTTTAAAGTACCGCACAGGGCAATTTGCACGTGCTTTGACGTCCCAACCTCAGGACGTCAAAGCATCAAATCACCTGGCATCGCTGAGATGTCAGGTGACTGACCACCGTATATGATGGGCAGAGTCAACTAATTGTCCCCATACTCCTCTCTGCTGAGGACAGGGCCAAGGAGGAGGAAGTTGGCAAGAAGGACAACTCCCTTGTGTGGTTGTGTAAGCAAGATGCCAGGCAAGTGGGGGTTGGCTGAGAGCAGACTTGGGTTGGCGGAGCAGTACCCCATTTCCACCAATGGACCAGCTTCCACTGAAGGTAAAGGTAAAGGGACCTCTGACCACCAGGTCCAGTCGGGTCCGACTCTGGGGTTGCAACGCTCATCTCGCTCTATAGGCCGAGGGAGCCGGCGTTTGTCCGCAGACAGCTTCCAGGTCATGTGGCCAGCATGACAAAGCCGCTTCTGGTGAACTACCTTCCCACTGGAGCGGTCCCTATTTATCTACTTGCACTTTGATGTGCTTTCGAACTGCTAGGTGGGCAGGAGCTGGGACCGAGCAATGGGAGCTCACCCCGTGGCAGGGATTCGAACTGCCGACCTTCTGATCAGCAAGCCCTAGACTCTGTGGTTTAACCCACAGCGCCACCTGGGTACCTTCCTCCACTGAAGGTAACCTTGCTCAAATCATGGGGACGTTTTTCATGCTGTTATTAATGGCAGCCCCTGATGCTGGTATTGTCAATTTAACGGAGCCTTATGACCTTCAGCCCGTGATGGTAATGATTGCTTATTGCGTGACGGAGGCTCCTCCATTCATAACCACAGACCTTTGGCGACAAAGAAATAGCCATTTCTCTGTGCTTATGTTGCATTCTGCAGTTTATCTCATAAGCATGACAGGTGCTTTGAGATAAAACTCAGCTACATACAGAATTGTCGCCATTTTCTATCCATTTATCATATGGGACAACATCTCGGAAAGCATGTGCGAAGGCTTTCCGCCTCAGGTTGACGTGCTGGAGGTAGGAAGAAGATATATGGCTGGAAGCCAACAGACAGAAAGCTGCTGCAATCAACATAAATTCTGGGGTTCTGGTTGCCTCAGCTCAAAAAGGATATTGTAGAGTAGGGAAAGGTTCAGAAAAGGGTCGACTTCCCTATGAAGAATGCTTACCGTATTTGAAAGCCTCAGCGGTACTTATGTATGTGACTAGTTTGGCAAGGTTTCTCTATGCACAGAAATGGAAGGAGAACACCTTCAAAGGAAGAATGGTTGATGAAAATCTTGGAATATGCAGAAATGTCGAAACTGACAGCAGTGATGAGAGACACAAATTTAGAACCTTTTAAAGAAGACTGGAAACCCCTTTTCATTCCTGAAATCCACTCAACCTGGAGGGTAGGACTCGAAACCTTCAAGTTACAAGAAGGGCAATTCCAGCTAAGCAGACAGTAAAAGCTGTTTGACAGTGGAAGAGTCTCCCTCAAAAGGTTGTGGACTCTCCTTCCTTGGAGGTTTTTCAGCAGATGTTGGATGGCCATCTGTCATGGATGCTTTAGTTGAGATTCCTGCGTTGCAGGGGGTTGGACTAGATCAGGAGTCGGCAACGTACAGCCCATGGGCCGGATGCGGCCCACAAAGACCGTTTGACTGGCCCACAAGCCGCCCCCAAACCAAGCGGCCCACTCAGCAAGTCCCCCTGCGTGCTAAACCAGTGCAGCGTGGCACAGGGACTCACCAAGCAGCACTGGAAATCACATCTGCACCCGCACAGATACCGAAAATTGCTTCTGCACATGCCCAGACACTGAAAATCACACTGCATAGGCGCGATTTTCGGTGTCTGGGCATGCACAGAAGCGATTTTCGGCACCGCAGACATGCGCAGATGCGATTTCCAGCGTCACGCTGCGCCAGCCTGGTTCACGGAGGATCTCCACGGGAGTGATCCGGCCCATGGCCAGTAAGCCTTGCCAACCCCTGGACTAGATGACCCTCAGATCCCTTCCAAGATTCTATGATTCTATAAACCACATTGGATAGAAATGAATACTTTTTTAATGCTGCATCTTATCCTTGCCCCCTGGTGAGTCCCACTCACTTTTCTGCCTAGACAAAGGAAATTCCTCTGCTGCATTTAATATTTCATTTCATGTATGCATCGGATCCTTTCTCTGACTGATGGCTTTAATATTCATCGTTCTCGCCTTTGCATATCTTTTGTCTTAGCTGGTTCACGTGGGACTTGTGTCAGGTGGCAGCAATTTCTCTCTTTGATACAGCTGTTGTTAAGTGACAGGACTTAATAAGATTTGATGAGTGGGTTTCATTTATTTCAAGGAGCGACGGCGTGATGATCGACTGTGCTCCCATTTCAACACCTCCGTTGGATGGAGCGCATGTAAGATCTAATATTTAGGCTACTGACTCCGTCCCTCAGAAGGTATGAATAACTCCTTCTGCTCTTCTCAAACCATTCTCCTTTTCATCCTATCGAAATATGGCTGATTTCTAAGAGATTAATCACCAGTTTTATTTGCACTTAATGGGAAGCAGAATGAACGGCTATAGCAGGCTGTCAGGATAAACTATCTCAGATGCCATCTAGGGTATCTGACGAAACATGGCCAGCTCAGAAGGGATGCCTGGTAATCATAAACACTAACTGGAACAGGATATTGTGCTTGGGACCTGCTTGCAGGTTTCCCACAGGTACCGGTATCTGGTTGGCCACTGTGAGAACGGGATGCTGGTCTTTGGACTGGTCCAGCAGACCTTGTCTTATGTTCTTCTGACTCGTCTGATGGTCAAGAGCCCTTTAGCTCCCAGCTAAATACCTAAGGGGTGGAAGGGAAAAAAACACAAGACTGAAGTCTCTCTGGTTTTGTGTTGGTTTTGGCCTATTAAGCCTTAAACATTTCAGGACTGCAATACCTCAAGGACCACCTCTTCCATATCATAGAATCATAGAATTGTAAGAGACCACAAGGGCCATCCAGTCCAACCCCCTGCCAAGCAGGAAACACCATCAAAGCATTCCTGACAGATGGCTGTCAAGCCTCTGCTTAAAGACCTCCAAAGAAGGAGACTCCACCACACTCCTTGGTAGCAAATTCCACTGCCGAACAGCTCTCACTGTCAGGAAGTTCTTCCTAATGTTTAGGTGGAATCTTCTTTCTTGTAGTTTGAATCCATTGCCCCGTGTCCGCTTCTCTGGAGCAGCAGAAAACAACCTTTCTCCCTCCTCTATATGACATCCTTTTATATATTTGAACATGGCTATCATATCACCCCTTAACCTTCTCTTCTCCAGGCTAAACATACCCAGCTCCCTAAGCCGTTCCTCATAAGGCATCATTTCCAGGCCTTTGACCATTTTGGTTGCCCTACCTGGATCCCGAGATCATCTTCTGTGTGCCTCCTTTGTGTGCCTCCTCCTCGAGAGGTCTGGAGGGTGGCAAGACAAGAATGGGGCCTTCTCTGCAGTGGCTCCCCATCTATGGAATGCTCTCCCCAGGAAAGTTCACCTGGTGCCTTCATTACACACCTTTAGGCACCAGGCAAAAACGTTCCTTTTTAACCAGGCCTTTGGTTGATCTGATTTACATCCTATGCCCTTTTAAAATGTGTTTTTTTGGGGGGGGGGCTATTGGGTTGTTGTTTTTATTTTTATTATGGTATTTTGTGGTTTTTTATCTTGATATTTTATTCTGTGAACTGCCCTGAGACCCCCAGGTATAGAGCAGTATATAAATTCAATAAATAATACCAGTAATAATAATTTAATATTTTGTTGGAAGCTTTCCTTGACAGCTGGGATAGCTCAGTTGGAAGAGCATAAGACTCTTAATCTCAAGGTCATGGGTTCAAACTCCACTTTGGGCAAAATATTACTGCATTTCAGGGGGTTGGACTAGATGACCTTTGTGGTCCCTTCCAACTCTAAAGGAAAAGGTAAAAGGACCCCTGACCATTAGGTCCAGTCACAGACGACTCTGGGGTTGTGGCGCTCATCTCGCTTTACTGGCCGAGGGAGCCGGCGTACAGCTTCTGGGTCATGTGGCCAGCATGACTAAGCCGCTTCTGGCGAACCAGAGCAGTGCACGGAAACGCCATTTACCTTCCCACCAGAGCGGTACCTATTTATCTACTTGCACTTTGACGTGCTTTTGAACTGCTAGGTTGGCAGGAGCTAGGACCGAATAACAGGAGCTCACCCCATCACGGGTATTCAAACCACAGACCTTCTGATCAGCAAGCCCTAGGCTCTGTGGTTTAACCCACAGTGCCACCCATGTCCCCCTTCCGACTCTACAAAGTCTATTATTCTCCATCACCCTTTTTTTTTTTTTGCATAGGTTATCCAGGAAGCCAAAATAAAAAGTAGGGTTAATGATGTGATGAGTCGGACAGGGAGAGCTGAACACACTGGTCATCTCAGCTTCTATTGTTTGATGCCGCAGTTGTTGTTAATATGTGCCAAGCTCTTCTTCTCAATGGGCCAACAGAGCTGCTTACAAAGCCTGGGAGAAAAAAAGAAACAACAGTGCATGAAAACAAGAATGAAACAATATGAAACCACAGATGAAAACAGTCATTAACAGCAAAAACTGCTAAAAAAACACGGCGGCTCAGCTAGCTGTTAATCGCCTCTTTGAATAAATACATATGCAGGTGACTGTTCAGACAAGCGAAGGTCAGCTGAATGCTGTTCAGCAAATGATGCCGAACAGTAGTGCCATGAGCAAGGGACCTTCATGAAACCTCAAATATCTTGTAACACCCCTATACACCATGGGGAAGACCCATAGCTCAGTGGTACAGCATCTACCTTGCACGAAGAAGGTCCCAGGTTCAATTCCTGGCATCTCCAGCTGGGGAAAATCTCTGTCTGAAACCCCTGTGAGCTACAGGAAACCAAATGATATTGAGCTCGGTGGACCAACAGTCTGATTCAGTCTAAGGCAATGGCCTTTGTTCTGCCAGACCTATGGATGGGGCATAATGTATCCACACACACACACACACACACCTTGCAGGTAAGCTGTAAAACGGCAAAGCCTGCCCACGAAACTGGATATAAAGAAGATTTGTGTCACGTTTGCTCAGCGCAGGGGAATTTGTCTCGAGGCAAGCTCTGGGATGGAAGATGAATACCTCACCCAGACATGTCAGCAGCAGTATCTGGGCAGTTCATACTGAAAAATAGAAGGTGTTATTCCAGATGCGGGGGTGGGGGTGGGAATAGGTTTGGGTATTTAAATTTGTGTGTGCCTTAGAATGATAATTCATTGCCTTTGCTCTTCAGCAGCATCCGGGCCACATCTTGAAAAATCAGAACACCTGGCCTGGACGTTGTCGCATGCTCGTCTCCTGGATCTGATTTGGGGTGCTTCGAGGAAAGAGTTCTCTTTATCAAGGGCAAGACAGCAACAACAGCCTCCAGCTGTCACTTTTAGAACTTGCACTTGGCCATAGATTAGGGCTGATTAGGGCTACGCACAGAACGACCTACCACATGAGGAAGTTTTTGGCACAAAGTGCATTTTCCTCCATTAGAACATCCATTCCCCTTTTTAGCAATTTTCAGCTCAATCAATCAATCAACCAACCAACCTTTACTGGCATACAGAGAAGGCAGGAATAGTTGAATCTAAGCACAGAATTGGCATCTGTTCACAGGAGGAGATGTTTTGAGATAAAACTATACAGACCTAATAAGGTTTGAAGGTAAAGGTAAAGGTAAAAGACCCCTGGTTGGTAAAGTCCAGTCAAAGGGTTGTGGCGCTCATCTCGCTTTCAGGCCGAGGGAGCTGGCCTTTGTCCACAGACAGCTTTCCGGGTCATGTGGCCAGCAGTACTAAACCGCTTCTGAACATCACTGATGTATGCTCAGAAGGGAACAGCCTGCTGTGAGCTTCTCCTTTGATTGGCTATATTGTTCAGAGCCTTGGCCAAAGGACAGCCATTGGACAGCTTCTGGCACAATGGCACACCCTGATGAGTGCCAAAGCACAAAGAAATGCTGTTTACCTTCCCACTGCAGCAGTACCTATTTATCTACTTGCACTGGCATGCTTTCGAACTGCTAGGTTGGCAGGAGCTGGGACAGAGCAACGGGAGCTCACCCCGTCGCAGGATTCGAACCACCAACCTTCTGATCGGCAAGCCCAAGAGGCTCAGTGGTTTAGACCACAGTGCCACCCCCGTCCCTAATAAGATTAAAAAGTACCATTCGAGTCTTATGACAACGTAGCTTCATGGCGTTCCTCAGGTATCCTGCTACTTTCTCCATTCCATCATGCCCACAGCTATTCAATGAAAAGGAAACCCTGTCGGAGTCAGAACAATTTAACCTCTCTTTCAGCATGGGGCTCAAACATTTGTCGCGGGTTGCTGCATAAAATGGACAGTAGAGGAAGACATGTTCAATGGCCTTGACCTGTCCTACATCACAAGGACAATATCCTCTCCCATTTTCAGTTAGCGATGGGGATGGATTCAGCTGGACGTGGCTTCCAAAACTGAGTTACCCATTCTGCAATGGATGGACCCACTTTCAAATCCTCCATCTGGAAGAAACCATTACGAAGTTGTCTGAAGGATGTGGCACTGCCTCTTCTTCCCCTTCCCATTGGTTCATCTCAGCCAGCTGGTATATGGAGTTCCACTAGGGTTGCCATATTTCAGAAAGTGAACACCAGGACACAAAAGTTGTTGAGCTATTTTTTGCAAAATCTCCAGGAAAATGAAGGGGTTTTTTTTAACCTATTACGGGGGGAAATCGCAAAAAAAACACTTTTGATATGGGCTGCCATATGCCCATTTTTCAAAAAATCCACCTATCGCTATTTTTGACGGATGAATCCCGGACATATAGCAGCCCTAGCTTCCACATACTTTGTAAATAAATGCCGCAGGTCTCCCTGGGAGCAGCAGGACATGGCAACTTATTATTGCTTTCACAGGGAATGGTGCAGAAAACATCATCAAGTTCCATCAAGTCCCAAGCGGTTTCAGAAGCAGAGAGAGACACAGACACTGAGCAGCTTAGACAGGAGTTACCTAGCTGTGAGATAATGGCAAGAGAAACAGAAGGGAGGGAACAGATAGCAGAGATTTCATTAGAGAGTGTGGGGGACCCTCCCTCCCCACAAACTAGGAGGTCCATCCATATTTGAGAACAAAGAATGCAGGAAGGAGGAGGAGGAAATTCCCTTTGGCACCCAGGGTGTTATGGGGGATGGAAGGCGGAGGATTTAGAGTAGCCAACTGCTCTCCTTGTGGAGAGATGTGGATCTTTGCTTGCAACCAGATGATGGAATAAAAGGGACAATAAAATATAAACTGCTCGTTAATTCTTGTCTGTGAAGTTACCGGGAGGAGGAGAGGATTCTCCATGCTTGACACCTTAGATGGCAGGGAAGCTCCATCTAGCTCATAAATGTCCACACCGATGGACCAGAGATTCAGGCTGGAGACATTCCCAGCCGTACTTGGAGATGTCAGGGGTGGAGAAGCAGGCGAAACAGCTTCTCAGCCACTGCCTAGAATGGAAAGGATTCATTCTGCAAACTTCTCGGAGCACAGACTGCTTTGCACTTTGTTGTTCTTGGTTGTTTTTTGCTTTTCAAAATGCTGGTTTTCATCTGGATTCCTATTTCCCTAGACATTTTCAAAGATTTCTTCTTTAAAGAATGCACATGGAAATGGGACAGACTGGGATTAATTCCTCTGTACATCCCTGGTCCCACTTGTGGGAGTTTCTCTAAGTAGATTCCCATCTATCTGTCATGAGAATGACAGCACAGAGGAAGAATGCTGTATACAGTGGAGCTAATTAAGACATCGAAGGCCTGCCAAACATTGCCATAAAGGCAATATAAAATCAAGACTCAGCTACTCCAGACATTAAGAGCTGGAGAGTTTCCTGCAAGCATTTCAACAGTGCCCATAATAACATACTCTGTGTTGGATCCACATCAAATGAATACTTTATATTGTGGAGGGTTTGTTGTTGTTGTTGTTGTTTTTTAAAAAAATACTCCTTTAAGTATGGAGGAGGACACCAGCTGATTTATTAATTCAACCTCTCATCTCTATTGATTACATTCGCTGCTACGATGGATCTGAGTGTGTTCTGTGATAACAACAGAAAACCTAACCCCAGTTCTTTTCTTTTTTCAGAAGAAGAGTTACCATGAAAATTGTGGCTCTGAACCTTACAATGATGCCAAAGGTGACCTGCAGATTTAGATACACTGAAAGAGAAGTCACCAGACCCTTATATATTGTAGAGGGTTCTTAATTCTAAGTCCCTTAGGTATAATGTCCAGGTTCTTGCATTTAGTCAGAAAGAAGATGTCAGTCTGTACCTGTGCAAGTTTCTTGGTGAGGTTGATGGACTTCCATTTCATGCGGCTCAATGTGGTGCCTTCCATAGTTCTAGTTACAAGTAGGTAGCCGTGTTGGTCTGCCGTAGTTGAAACAAACAAAATTCTTTCCAGTAGCACCTTAGAGACCTTAGGGGAAGAAATGGAGGCAGTGAGAGATTTCACTTTCTTGGGTTCCATGATCACTGCAGATGGTGACAGCAGTCACGAAATTAGAAGATGCCTGCTTCTTGGGAGGAAAGCAATGACAAACCTAGACAGCATCTTAAAAAGCAAAGACATCACCTTGCCGACAAAGGTCCGTATAGTTAAAGCTATGGTTTTCCCAGTAGTAATGTACGGAAGTGAGAGCTGGACCATAAAGAAGGCTGATCGCCGAAGAATTGATGCTTTTGAATTATGGTGCTGGAGGAGACTCTTGAGAGTCCCATGGACTGCAAGAAGATCAAACCTATCCATTCTTAAAGAAATCAGCCCTGAGTGCTCACTAGAAGGACAGATCCTGAAGTTGAGGCTCCAGTACTTTGGCCACCTCATGAGAAGAGAAGACTCCCTAGAAAAGACCCTGATGTTGGGAAAGATGGAGGGCACAAGGAGAAGGGGACGACAGAGGATGAGATGGTGGACAGTGTTCTCGAAGCTACTAACATGAGTTTGGCCAAACTGCGAGAGGCAGTGAAGGATAGGCGTGCCTGGCGTGCTCTGGTCCATGGGGTCACGAAGAGTCGGACACGACTGAATGACTGAACAACAACAACAACAAAATGTTGACTGTGTATCATCTGCAGCTCATGATTTCCTCTTTCCTCTGAGAGCCAGTGTGGTGTAGTGGCTAAGAGCAGTAGACTCGTAATCTGGGGAACCGGGTTCGCGTCTCCGCTCCTCCACATGCAGCTGCTGGGTGACCTTGGGCTAGTCACACTTCTCTCTGAAGTCTCTCAGCCCACTCACCTCACAGAGTGTTTGTTGTGGGGGAGGAAGGGAAAGGAGAATGTTAGCTGCTTTGAGACTCCTTAGGGTAGTGATAAAGCGGGATATCAAATCCAAACTCCAACTCCTACTCCTCCTCCTCCTCCTCCTCCTCCTCTTCCTCTTCTTCTTCTTCCTGCTCCTTCTCCTTCTCCTCCTCCTCCTCCTGCTCCTACTCCTCCTTCTTCCTGCTTTGTAGTTGCTTACAGCTTTGCACATAGTTTCCCTCTCCAACTTAAATAACATAAACTGATATATATATTTTCAAACATTGCTAAATACAGACCTGGGAAGAAGGTAGATTCAAGGCTCCGTTGCTTGCATATCAACCGATATTAGCTGCAATGTGACAATGATGAAGGAGCTGCCTCTCAAAGTTACATTAGCTCATCAATAGCAAGCGCACCTGAAGACAGCTTTCAGGTTCGGCTGTATGTGAAAGTCACATATTTCCCCATTGATTTTTCTGACCTTGCCAGCCAACACGAACAAAGAAGGAAGATCCCTGTATTGCTCCGCAAGGAGGGAATGGCTGGCAACGGGATAATGACGTCACATGCCCATAATGTAATGTTGAGCAGTTCCTGCAATTGCTAATCTTGCAGTTATCGTCGATGGTGGGGGTTTTGCTGCAGTGACTGGTGTTGAAGCCAGAGAGATCTAAGACCCCATCGCCATGTTCAAGGAGGGGAGCTGTCACCCAACAGCCAAGCACACCTGCTGGAATAAAAGTGCCGGATGTGCAAAATCACATCACGCACCTATTCGTATGAGCGAGTCAGCAAAATTTCTGATTATTTTCAGTCTCACTTCAGTGCCAGAATATGCACACCTAGAGAACTGGTGGGGGGGGGGGGAGAGAGAGAGTTAATGAAGGAGGAAACGAGTCCAGTATAATAAAACCTGAGGCATAGATTAACCCAAACTGGAAACAGACCATCAGTTTTTTGAAGGGAGATGAAAATGGTTTGAAAAATGCTTTGCTTTCAAGAACACAGGCTAGTGTTGGCAGCTTTCTTAGGTAGGGCACGTTGCTGCTTCAACCCAAGGACAAGATGCCCCCCCCCACTTAATTCCAAGCACAGAAACAGACTGGAGTGGCAGTTGAATCTTAAATGCGTTCTAGGGGTTCCCCCAGCCAGTGGCGGAAAGACATGCTTCGGCACCAAGGCCAGCAAACAGGCGGGGGTGTGGCTGGCGCGCGCTGCGGGGTGCACGGTGCGCATCACAGAAGGCATGGTGTGCATCGTGAGGGTTGTGCAGCGAGCGTCCTGGGGGTGCGCAGTGAGCGGTGCACATCCCAGTGGGATGACCACGATGGCAAACACACACACCCGGGATGGCAGCCGGGGCGGGCCGCTCCCCCCACCCCCACCTTCGTACACCAGTGCGCCCTGTTCTCCGGAGCAGTTTTAGGGCGGGTGTGGGTTGCAAAAGGAGACATGGCTTTTTTTTCATCCAGAACTTGCCAGAACTCAGTTCTGGCACCTCTCAGGTGGGCCTCATGTTAGAGATTTCAAAGTGCCTACGTGCAGAAAGTCAGCTAATCACCTATAGCAATTAACAGTTGGCTGAAAGCCAAGATCTGCTCTCTCTCCAGACCCTTAGCAACGACCTGTGATTGGTCAAGGAGTTCCTAAAGAATGAGCTCTGTGTGAGAGCTGGTGTAGTGGTGACCTCATTCATGGTGAGTTCTGGCACCTCTTTTTCTAGAAAAATAGCAGTACTAGGAGGGAAGTCCTCTTGCATAAATCGAAGGCCGTGTGCTCATGGGGTGTGTTTGTCAGATACTGCCATATGCCTTTTTATTTCTGATACCCAACAGAGAAGAATGTCCAGTGGTTCAAGAGGGGTGGGAGTGCCGCCCCCTCAGCATCGGCCACCTTCCTCACTCTGCCTAATGGTGCCGATGGCCGTCCTCGCACTATTGCTGTTATTATTTGTTCTCGCTAACTTCCAGCCCTTCAGAAAGCAGCTTCTGACAGCTTCCAGTCAGCGGCATAGGAAGGGGGGGCATCCAAGAGGGGGGAGACAAAATCCCCCTGGGCAGATCGCCACCGCGTCGAACGCCCCCCCCCCGGCAGATCACGCTCTGGGTGCCCAAGCAGCTAGCTCCGCCTCTGCTTCCAGTGAGCGCCTCAGAAAGATTATGGCAAAGTTTCTTCTCCGGTTTTTTTGCCACAACAATTTTCTTGTATTTAATTTAAAAGCTACAATGGCAGGCCTGAAGGAGCATCTCCACCCCCGTCGTTCAGCCCGGACACTGAGGTCCAGTGCCGAGGGTCTTCTGGCAGTTCCCTCACTGCAAGAAGTGAGGTTACAGGGAACCAGGCAGAGGGCCTTCTCGGTGGTGGCGCCCGCCCTGTGGAACGCCCTCCCATCAGATGTCAAGGAAATAAACAACTACCTGACTTTTAGAAGACATCTGAAGGCAGCCCTGTTTAGGGAAGTTTTTAATGTTTGATGTTTTATCGTGTTTTTAATATTCTGTTGGGAGCCGCCCAGAGTGGCTGGGGAAACCCAGCCAGATGGGCGGGGTATAAATAAAATTATTATTATTATTATTATTATTATTATTATTATTATTATTATTATTCATTTCTGTAGCTGCCTCCCCATAGAAAGCTGAAGGCCCAAGAATGCCTATTGAATGTATGTGTATCAGGGTCATCTCAGAATGCATAACAGGACCCAAGATAACAGCCAGGACAGTTAAATATTCCTCCCCTTTTCTGTGGAGACGCGAACCCGGTTCACCAGATTACGAGTCTACCGCTCTTAACCACTACACCACACTGGTTCTCAAGGGTTCTGGGGGCCAGACAGGGAGGGCTCGTGGGCCACAACTGATGCCTAGCCTTGCTCCTCTGCAACGGTGAATGGTTTCTTTTGTGAATTCTGACTTTCTGTTGTCACCATTCCAGCTGCTTGCTAAAATCATCAGAGCAACTCAAAACCCTCTGAAGAAAAATTGCATTTCCTCAGTTGGTGGCATGCACGTTTTTTGTTTTGTTTTGTTTTGTTTTTTTAAATTAAACAAGTGTTAGCACTAAAAATAAATAAGCATAGCCAGCAACAGCAAAGGAATACTCTCGCCCAGCAAAGTGATTTTTCAGGCAGAAATGACTCAGCCTTTTTCCACTGAAAGACAAATCTCCTGAAGGGGAGGAAGTGGGGGAGAAATAATCTAGGCTGCTTTATGTAACGATTGCCTACATTTCTGTTTTGAAAATTAAAGAGCTGTTTCAGCTTGTGCATTCCAAACCCCTGGTGTGCTGTGGCAATGCTCTGTGGCCAAGCTCTGTGGCTGAAGTCTGAACCTCAGAAAAGTATTTCTGGAAATCTAGAAATATCTAGCAGGAAGGGAAGAACAGCGTTCTTTCCTAGCTTGCAGTTTTATCTTTTTCTTCTTCTTCTTCATGTCAGCCAGAAGCATTTTTTAAATAAAAATATATATAAACTTTGGAAGGGAAAAAAGAGTCAAAGGCCTGGAAACGATGCCTTATGAGGAACGGCTTAGGGAGCTGGGTATGTTTAGCCTGGAGAAGAGAAGGTTAAGGGGTGATATGATAGCCATGTTCAAATATATCAAAGGATGTCATATAGAGGAGGGAGAAAGGTTGTTTTCTGCTGCTCCAGAGAAGCGGACACGGGGCAATGGGATTCAAACTACAAGAAAAAGAAGATTCCACCTAAACATTAGGAAGAACTTCCTGACAGTGAGAGCTGTTCGACAGTGGAATTTGCTGCCAAGGAGTGTGGTGGAGTCTCTCCTTCTTTGGAGGTCTTTAAGCGGAGGCTTGACAGCCATCTGTCAGGAATGCTTTGATGGTGTTTCCTGCTTGGCAGGGGGTTGGACTGGATGGCCCTTGTGGTCTCTTCCAACTCTATGATTCTATGAAGAGAAATGGGCTCAGAAGAAACAAAGTCTTAAATACAGTCAGGACAGTGGGTGGTGGAGGAAAGGAATTCATTGGGGGGGTGGGTGAGATCTTGCATAAAGGAGCACTAGGATCTGCTGCATCAATTTGTGTAACAGTACTGTGATTTCCACTTTGCTCCATATTGCCTACACTGGCTGGCAGCAGCCTTCCAGGGTTTCAGGGAGCTTTTCCCCAGCCCTACCTAGAAATGCCACGGGTTAAACCCAATACCTTCTGTATGAAAAGCAGGTGCTCTACCTAATCATAAGTTCTGTTTTCCACATTTTCACATCAGTTTGCAATTTTATTTTATTTTTAAATGCTTCTCACGAAACTTCATCAGCATTCAATTGCCCATTTTTCCTCATTTGCACACGTGTCTATGAAATCTTGCCAAATGTGCACATTATGGTTCCTCGCCGACTGGATTTAGATTGCTGGATACAGGTGGGGGTGTTTGAATGTTGCCCAAGGCATACATAAACACAGTCGTGCCTTGGTTGTCGAACGGAATCCATTCCGGAAGTCCGTTTGACTTCCGAAAACGTTTGACAACCAAGGCACAGCTTCCGATTGGCTGCAGGAGCTTCCTGCACTCAATCGAAAGCCGCGGAGCGGGTCTAGCCACGTTCGGACGTTCGGTTTGCTTCCAGAAAACGTTCGCAAACCGGCAACACTATCACTTATGGTTCCTCCGGGTTTGCTGGCATCGGGAGCCCAAGGCAAACACAGTTGAGTACCATTCCGGAAGGCGTGTTATGTACTGAGTTGAATAGGATCCAAACGCGGCTTCCAGAAAACGTGAAACCGGAACTGGTTTGTGGCATCGGGAGCCAAAACAGTAGCAAGGCTGTTATGTAGGTTGAATAGGATCCAAAATGAGAGTCTGGTAGAACAATAGGATTGAGATTGCAGCAGTCTGATTGGTCCCAGAACAATAGGATTGAGATTGCAGCAGTCTGATTGGTCCGCAGGAGGACCCAATCACAGCTGAATCCAGCGCCAGGTCCAGAAGTGAATCCGCAACCGATTGGCATACAGGAGTATCCCGGAATTAGCCAATCACGTGGGGCCCATTGTGTAAATAGTGTATATAAGCAAACGTTTTGGGGAGAACTGCATTCCTCACTACTATGAGCTGAATAAAGAGCATGAAATTCACACTTGACTCTGAGTATATTTCAAAGGCGTTCAACAACCAAGGTACAATTGTAAAAGTTTACACAAATGGAAAACTAGCATGCTCAGGAAAGAGCCCCCCCCCCCACATGCTGGCTTTCTAATGTGCTGGAGCAGAAGTTTTCAGCCGTTTCTGATGTGTGAACCACTTTCACCCCAAAATTGCACACGGAGAAGTTGAAACCCCAGTACCTTAGATCAGGCCATGACATGATTGTGGGTCCTGAGTGAGTCACCAGTTGAAGACCAGTTACAGGTAGGTAGCCGTGTTGGTCTGCCATAGTCAAAACAAAATTAAAAAATTAAAAAAAATCCTTCCAATAGCACCTTAGAGACCAACTAAGTTTGTTAGTACAGAGAGTTCCTCCTTTATTAGCTTCTGTTTGGAGTATAGAACACCGATCAGATGTTTGAGCAGCTTCTTGGAGAGAAAAAACAAAATAAAATAAAAAAATTCCTTCCAGTAGCACCTTAGAGACCAACTAAGTTTGTTCTTGGTATGAGCTTTCGTGTGCATGCACACTTCTTCAGATACACTGAAACAGAAGTCACCAGACCCTTAAATATAGTGAGGGAGTGGGGAGGGGTATTACTCAGAAGGGTGGTGGGAATGGGTGATCAGCTGATAGGTGTGGAAAACCTGTTGACTGTTAACGACTGCAATTTTTACAGGGTCTTACAGGGAAAGGCAAGGGGTGAGATGGCTAAAGATAGCTTTGTCATGTATAATGAGATAAGAATCCAATGTCTTTGTTCAGACCAGGTCTCTCCATGGTTTTAAGTTTGGTGATTAGTTGCAATTCAGCCACTTCTCTTTCCAGTCTATTTCTGAAATTCCTTTGTATTAAGACAGCTACTTTGAGATCTTTTATAGAATGTCCTGGGAGATTGAAGTGTTCTCCTACTGGTTTCTCTGTCTTGTGATTCCTGATATCAGATTCTTGGAGAGAGTGTGGCATAGTTTCCTTGCATATTCAGTAGGATAAGTGGATTGTAGAGGGTTCTTAATTCTAAGACCCTTAGGTATAACTTAGTTGGTCTCTAAGGTGCTACTGGAAGAATTTTTTTTTTTATTTATTACTATGGCAGACCAACACGGCTACCTACCTGTAACTGGAACTATGGAAGGCACCACATTGAGCCACATGAAATGGAAGTCCATCAACCTCACCAAGAAACTTGCACATGTACAGACCGACATCTTCTTTCTGACTAAATGCAAGAACCTGGACATTATACCTAAGGGTCTTAGAATTAAGAACCCTCTACAATCCACTTATCCTACTGAATATGCAAGGAAACTATGCCACACTCTCTCCAAGAAGCTGCTCAAACATCTGATCGGCGTTCTGTACTCCAAACAGAAGCTAATAAAGGAGGAACTCTCTGTACTAACAAACTTAGTTGGTCTCTAAGGTGCTACTGGAAGGAATTTTTTTATTTTTTTTATTTCAGTTGAAGACCAGTGTGCTAGAGAGTTTGCTTTAAAAATGAAAAAAAATGGAGGGGTGTTTAAAAAATGCAGCACCTACACCAGTAGTCTGAAGTGTTGTAGGCTACTTCTCCTAGAGCTGTACCATTTGATTCTCCAAACCGTGTGGCTTGGCTCTGAGTTAATTAAAATCTCTGCTTCTGGCTGTTAGGACTTAGCTGCCTCCGAATATATGCCTTAAAGAACTTCCAATGCTAGAGGATGGTTTTTTTGCATTGTCCCTCCTGGTGGAAATCCAGGAATGCCCTTCTGAAAGACAAGCTCGCTGCAGAGAACGGCTTGTACTTGCAAGCAATATTCCATTTTTAAAGGCTTTAGGAAATGCTTTCATTGCGCTGTGGGCTATTTGAGAAGAGGGCAGGCGTTTTGAAAGAGCTGGCATGCACCCAACCCCTTCCTAAATGGAAAACTCAGACAGGGCTGCTCTCTCGGTTCACTACCAGAGTGGAAATCGCCGAAAGGACGCTGGCGGCCAAGCGGTCACCTGCCAGGAAGCCGTATTTCCCCCCGTGCTCCTTTAGCCAAAAAAGCTATCTATCATTCTCCGACATTGAGTCGTTGCTTTAGTTCTGTTTCTTATAAACACAGCAGCAGCCCAAGATGAAATATGAGCTGGGCCCAGCTGTTGGATTACCCAGGCTGTTGGATTACCTAGGCTGTTCTGTGGAAGGGAATACTCAGCCGACATATGGCAACCAGGCAGCTTTCAGAGAGCCTGAAGCATAACATTCTGCAGTCCAGCAAGCATGTAGGTGGTCTGCGCTCAATCACTTTCCACGCTAGCTCTATTCGCCGTGGTTCTGTAATTCAGCCTGCATGCTGTGGTACCAACCTGCCAGCTCCGTCTCTTTGGGTGGTAACGGCTAGTTCGAAAAAGCCCGATCGTGTGCTACGACGGTGGGGGGAAGGCTGCCAATTTCTTTCCCTTCTCTGGCTCCGCTCCAGCCTTTGAAACAACAGCCTCTCATGCAACAATTCGGCTTTTCTTGGCGTGGAGATCAGCCACGAAGGGGACGCACCACCTGAATAATTCTGGAGAGCCAAGGCACAAGAGCAGGCGCAGTCACAAGCTGTGGGCAAAGCAAGATGCAAAATGCAGATCCCAGGTAGGATCTGGTGCAAGGGTTCGCCAGAAAGAGCTTCGCCGCAAGTCAAGGTTCAGATGACACGCTAAGTCAAACTTTGGGTAAGGGCAACTTTGCACAACAGTGTGTATATACATGATCACTGCAGATGGTGACAGCAGTCGCGAAATTAGAAGACGCCTGCTTCTTGGGAGAAAAGCAATGACAAACCTAGACAGCATCTTAAAAAGCAGAGACATCACCTTGCCGACAAAGGTCCGTATAGTTAAAGCTATGGTTTTCCCAGTATGTATGGAAGTGAGAGCTGGACCATAAAGAAGGCTGATCGCCGAAAGAATTGATGCTTTTGAATTATGGTGCTGGAGGAGACTCTTGAGAGTCCCATGGACTGCAAGAAGATCAAACCTATCCATTCTTAAGGAAATCAGCCCTGAGTGCTCACTGGAAGGACAGATCCTGAAGCTGAGGCTCCAATACTTTGGCCACCTCATGAGAAGAGAAGACTCCCTGGAAAAGACCCTGATGTTGGGAAAGATGGAGGGCACAAGGAGAAGGGGACGACAGAGGATGAGATGGTTGGACAGTGTTCTCAAAGCTACCAACATGAGTTTGACCAAACTGCGGGAGGCAGTGGGAAGACAGGAGTGCTTGGTGTGCTCTGGTCCATGGGGTCATGAAGAGTCAGACACGACTAAACAACTAAATGGGTGGTTGTTAGCAAGTCACCATATGATAGCCATGAGCTCATTTTGTGAACTGAAAGGTGGCCGTGAAAAAAAGAATATTAAAATAAATAACCGTGTAGGTGGTGTCATTCTGTGGTTAGACACTAGATGGCACTGGACTTAATTTTATCTGGCTGGAGTCAAGAGGACCCTGTTCTTGCAGGAGAAAGAAAAGGAAATTATTGCCTAGCTGCATTCTGTAGCCCTTCCCTAACAATAACTAGGATTGTTTCCTTCCTTTCTCCTTATACTGTATATAAAAAGCAGATTCATATACATTGAGAGGGTGCCCTTTCCTTTTATTAAAGAGCACCCTCACCATAAGGAAAAGTTACAGCTTTGGGGGCTTTTCAATTTATACAACATGCCTTGGGAAATATGATACAGCCTTAAGGCTTGGGGTGTGAATGGAGGCACCTAAAGAGGTTCAGGTCTGGATGGGAAGGCACCGGCTAACTCTAGGCAGGTAGTGTCATTATATTTTTGCACACTAGGTGGCACTACAAAGTTTCCTGTTGCCTTTCTTGAGGAAAAGCAATAAAGTTCTCGTCCAGCTTTCTGGCTGGTGGGTGTTCCGAGCCTTCCATGACACCACGATGGGAGAAACGTGAGATATGAACAAATCATAACCAGAGAATTGTCGGGTTGGAAGGGACCCTGAGGGTCTAATCCTGCCCCCTGAAATGCAGGATTCTCAACTGAAGCATCCATGACCGGTGGCCACCCAACCGGTGCTTGTAAACCTCCAAGGAAGGAGAGCCCACAACCTCCCGAGGGAGTCCGTTCCGCTGCTCTTTTTGTCAGAAAGTTCTTCCCGATATTTAACCGGAATCTCCTTTCTTGTGATTTGAAGCCATTGGGAGTACGTGGGAGTATTGACCTAATTCAGCAGTCTTCTCCTTGCTTTGCAACTGCTATGGGCTTCTATTTGGTTCCCCTAGAGCAGGGTCTCCGAAACTTAGGTCTCCATCTGTTTTTTTGGACTACAACTCCCATCATCCCTAGCTAACAGGACCTGTGGTCAGAGATGATGGGGATTGTAGTCCAAAAACAGCTGGAGGGGCAAGTTTGGCTATGCCTGGTGTAGACAATAATGAACTAGATGGACCAATGATCTGAGGCCACTTTGGGAATCTCTGCCCTAGCCCATCCCTCCATTAATGTCAGAGTTACTTAAAGTGCAAGCAGTTTCTTTTTTATATATATAAGAATTTATTGATTTAAAAAAAATGCAAAAAGAAATGAACATGCAAAATACAATACAAAATAGAAACAAAACACTAATACAATACACTACAAAACCAAAATACAAAAACAAAACCTAACAAAAAAAACCATTCATTTTAACTATACTTATTTATAATCTTATTTTGGGACTTCTTCATGTCCTCTCTTCTGCGTTCATTTCAAATATACTATAGTAACTTTATAACATTTTTATATTCCCCTTCCTCCAATATTCTTAATCCTTATCTATCATCATATATCCATAAACTTATTCCTAACAAAATAAACATAACACTATTCTAACTTCTTACATCCTACTTTCACCTAACATTTTATTACTATCGCCTAAAATGTCCTCTGATTTCAATTTCAAATGTCTAACTTTTCACGTCGTTTCAAATATTCTTTAAATTTCTTCCAATCTTCTTGCACCTTCTCCTCCCTCTGGTCTCAGAGTTTCGCGGTCTGTTCTGCGAGTTCCATATACTCAATCAACTTAAAGTGCAAGCAGTTTCTATCAGGCTAGGGTCACTGGGCATTACATAGGGTAGCAGATTCCAGCCCTGCCTCTTTCTCTGCTCTCCGAGAAGGAAGTATCTGCGTCAGCCAACTCTGCCTTACGGCAGGACTGGAAAGTCGTCCATCACTTTAAGCTGGATTACTAAAGTGACTCACAGTTTTCAGCCGAGCCAGAGGATGTATCTATCACGTTGATTTTCCTGCCTCTGACAGCTGACAAAGAATGATTCTACACAAGGACAATGCCTTCAGTTCCTGATGCAGCTCAGCGGGTATATTTGGAACAACTCTGGAGAGCCAGATGTCCATGGCTGGGGCAAAGGAAACAATTCCGGATAGATTATTTCACATGGTTGTCAGGATGGGGACGCCAGCTTTCAAGTGCCCAGCTTTCTGTCCTGTAACTATGAGCTCAACTATGGTGGCCGGTGGCGCTGTGGTCTAAACCACTGAGTCTCTTGGGCTTGCTGATCAGAAGGTTGGCGGTTCGAATCCCTGTGACGGGGTGAGCTCCCGTTGCTCTGTCCCAGCTCCTGCCAACCTAGCA
This sequence comes from Lacerta viridis, assembly GCA_900245905.1. Taxonomy (NCBI): domain Eukaryota; kingdom Metazoa; phylum Chordata; class Lepidosauria; order Squamata; family Lacertidae; genus Lacerta; species Lacerta viridis. The sequence goes on from OFHU01004300.1 coordinate 282,666, forward strand.
GTTTGAAAGCACACCACTGCAAGTAGATAAATAGGTACTGCTGCAATAGGAAGGTAAACAGCATTTCTGTGCTCTCTGGCTTCCGTCACAGTGTCCCGTTGCACCAGAATCAGTTTAGTCATGCTGGCCACATGACTCGGAAAGCTGTCTGTGGACAAACGCCAGCTCCCTTGGCCTGAAAGCGAGATGAGTGCCGCAACCCTATAGTTGCCTTTGACTGGACTTAACCATCCAGGGGTCCTTTACCTTTACCCTTTACCTTCCTATGGTGGCCTTATCAAGAGACCTTACATTTCCCTCAAAATTCCACAGATGTTCAGCTCAAGAGGGAACCTCCAATTTTGCTTTGGGCAGAATTTGGCTCAATTTAAGGCTGTTGCAAAGCCCACTCCTTCGGAATTTTGCAAACCTTATCAAAACTCTTTTTGGCTTCCCACAAAATTCCTGAGATGTTTTGCTCGAGAATAAACTTCTAAACTCAGTCCCAGCTCTTCTTATGACCTTCCAGGCAAGGCTGGCTGGACCGCGAACGATGGATTCGTGTCCCGTATTTGCCAAGGGAGTCCCACCCTGGAGCAAGTGGTTTGGCAACGCATCTCGAAGCAGCCCAGACAAATGTGCTTGGGCAGGAGATGCCAGCTTAACTTTTTCATGTCGGTCAAAGAAGGTTAGATGCTGGAAGATCTCTTGTGTGTTTCCCATTGCCAAGCCACTAGGGGGCTCCAGCGAGTTCCAGCTAGCTTGCAGGAAGCAAGCAGCACATCTCGTCCACGTTGCCAAAACAGGAAACGCGGGAAATGATTTAAGCCCCATGCGTGAAAACATCTTGTTTTTGTGACCCATTATGCTATCAAGCATAATGACTCATGTTTAATCCCTGATCGTCTGTCAAGCCAACTGAGGGGGGTCTCAGTGCATACAAACATAGACAGTGAATATTGTCCAAATATGTTCTAGCTGTGCAGATATTCCATGGATATTTGAACTTTGGCATTTAATGGTAACAGGCTTATTCGCTTATTTCACCCCTTCCACAGCCCAGCTGCACTCAGGGGACCTTCCTGTTCGTTCTGCTGAATGGGGCCCTCGACTTCTGCCCAAAACTCCAGTCCTGGTGGCATCAATGCTTTCATATCAGTGAGAAAAACATTCAGAAGAGAATACCAAGCCCGGCCAATTCAGAGGTATCAAACTGCACTTGGTAGCTCCCTCTGAGACAAATAACATACCCTCCAAGTGTCCTGATTTTCCAGGGACAGTCCTGGAATTACAGAAGCTATCCTGGTTTCTGACTTGACCCTGGAATGCCCCACTTTTCCTTTTTCCTCCATGTCTTAGATAGCAATTAATAATGGTTTGTGTGTGGTATCCTGAAAATAAAACACCTGAGCCAAATGTAGGAAATGGTGAAGAAGAAGAAGAAGAGGAGGAGGAGGAGGAGGAGGAGAAGAAGAAGAAGAAGAAGAAGAAGAAGAAGAAGAAGAAGAAGAAGAAGAAGAAGAAGAAGGAGGAGGAGGAGTTTGGATTTGATATCCCGCTTTATCACTACCCGAAGGAGTCTCAAAGCGGCTAACATTCTCCTTTCCCTTTCTCCCCCACAACAAACACTCTGTGAGGTGAGTGGAAACCCGGTTCACCAGATTACTAGTCTACCGCTCTTAACCACTACACCACACTGGCTCTCGCATACAAAGCCTTTATAATTTTAAAAGTTACAGGTAGGTAGCCGTGTTGGTCTGCCATAGTCAAAACAAAATAAAATAAAAAAATTCCTTCCAGTAGCACCTTAGAGACCAACTAAGTTTGTTCTTGGTATGAGCTTTCGTGTGCATGCACACTTCTTCAGATGCACACGAAAGCTCATACCAAGACGGTGCTACTGGAAGGAATTTTTTATCTTATTTTGTTTTGAAGGGAAAGGTCACCAATCCACTTTAAATTCTTTCTCTGCAATGCTTCCGCAGCCGGCCATTTCTTAGGAAATGTGTGGAGTGTTTTATTCCTTCATTGCAAATGGAGCCTTACACTGTCTACTCATAAGTATGTCCCACTGTATTCAATGGAGCTTGCTCCCAGGTAACTGGATCAAGACTGCGCAGCCTTACACTGTGATCCTAAGTATCTTTACTCAGAACTATGTTCCACTGAGTTCAATAGGATTTACTCTCAGTCTCTGGTGTGCTCCTGATCATTCTCATAGTTTCCGTTGTTGTTGTTGTTGTTGTTTCCCTCCTTTTTCCCTGACAGGAGCTCAAGGAAGCTTCCTGCTAAACATTTCCTTCATTCCATTTATCTGTGGAAGGTATTGTGCATGATCCCTTCCCTCGCACGTGTTTTCTTTTCAACGACCCTGCGAGGTAGGTTCGGAGGAGCGCTCACAAGGTGACCGATGTCAATGCGTATGTGACGTTTATGTGTGCGCTGAGATCGAATGCAGGAGAAGCTTCCCCGATGTAGAAGAGGCTGGTCCCTATTTTCATCAGAGAAATGTCGGAGCGGATGAAGTAAATCTTTGAGTAGCTGAGTGGGCGCATTTGGCAGGTAAATGTGTGCACATAAATACTAAAGCATCTTGCAGCACACACAGATGTCAACGAGTGCAATTTGCGTTTCAGTTAATTCAGGTGTAGCATAATATCCATGCTCGGATGTTCGGAGTATATAGAAGTCCCCTTTGCGTGAACCATGAAATCACATTATTTCTGTAGGGGATTCCCCCTGCCCTTAGCGCTCATCCCATTTTTGTTCTCCCTTGCGTACGCTTAGAGGTAACTACATTGAGAACAGCAGCAAAGGAAAGGGATTGGCCGGAAGCCAGAGAAAGACTTGTAATGGGCTCTCTATGGTTCTAACTCCCTGATGCCTCTAAGTGGTGCTTTACATTCAGGCAGGATAGAATATTGCCCGAATGCCCGTTCTGTCCTTTAGGCTGTATCAGACACATCTATTATTGAGATGCATCTATCCTAAATAACCTGCTCATTATTCAAAAGGTTGGATGTCTCCCATCATGCATGCATGCCCTTCTTTGGGATTTATAGCCCTGCTTTGCCGTTCAAAATTTAGCCGTAGTCAGAGGCAGGTGGTTATTTTCAGATAAGAGATTTCTCCTTTTGGGGCTGGTTGGTTTTGACTGGAAGAAGCAGTACAGTATCCCTTTCTACTTGAAAGGGATGTCAGGTCCATACTCTCTACGTGGGGCTACCTTTGAAGGTGACTCAGAAACCACAACTAATCCAGAATGCAGATGCCAGACTGGCGACCGGGAATGGCCGCTGGGACCATAAAACACCAGTCCTGAAGGATCTTCACTGGCTCCCAGTACATATCCGACCACAATTCAAAGTGTTGGTGCTGATCTTTAAAGCCCTAAACGGCATCGGTCCTCCTGTATACCTGAAGGAACATCTCCACCCCCATCGTTCAGTCCGGACACTGAGGTCCAGCTCAGAGGGCCTTTTGGTGGTTCCCTCACTGCAAGAAGTGAGGTTACAGGGAACAGGGCCTTCTCGGTAGTGGCGCCCACCCTGTGGAACGCCCTCTTCTGGTCACTGCATTGGATGCACATTTGCAAAGGATTCCCACACAGCAGAGTTGATGTTGCCTGCCTTCATGTCATGATTGTAGACATAGCACAGAGTTGGTGGGACGAAGTGAATTGTGCAATATCAGGCTTAGCTTATTTCCAGATGACCTGGTTGAGGAGTCTTCCTGATCTGTTAGTTTTGGAGGAAATTAGATGATGTCAACTACTTATTGTGCATTCATTCTGATTTGTTTCTGGGGAGGAGGTCATGCAATGTTGCATGAAATTTAATAAATAATAATAATAAACAAACAAACAAATAATATAATAATAATCAAGCAATTGCTAACCCACCTTTTCCAGAGCATGTCCCCACCATTTTTTTTTCTTACAGCAAAAATTCTGATTTTTATTTTTATTTTTTGCAGGGGGGGCGGGGAGCAGGTTTGTTGTGCACAGTTGCCAAATGCAGCTTGAATTTTGCAAGTCGAACTTGCTTGGTGTGCAATCAAATCCCACCCAGAAAATAGTTTGGAAGCACCCTTGGAAAGGGAAGCTAAATTTTGCCGTATGGCACGTTCATTTCTGTGCATGTGGTCGGGCTCTGGAAACAGGAAAAGGAAAGCAGATAACAAACCGGGGCTTTGCAAACCCCTCCGGTGCGCTGCAGGCTTTTGCTCTGGGTGCTTGCCGAGCTCAGAATAGCCTCCCAAGCCACTTAGATCCCCTATCCAGCTGCTGAAAGGATACTTTGGGAGAAAATGACTTGCTCAAGAATTTACTACCACCCCCTGAGTTTTGAGAGCATGCCAGACTTGGCCCTAGGATTTATTTGCTGCACGTGTGTAGAATTTGAGCAGTCGGGCTGCCAACCCAGTTAAGCCTGCCAGTCAGTGAGTTACTAGCTGTTCTGGTCAGTGCTGCCAAATGAAACAGCGTCTTCTTGCTTTCATGTTTAATAGCTGGGAAGGTAGCGCATAGCGCCTCGCGGACGGGCCCCCCACCCCCCACCCCACTTTCTCCTTCCTGGGCCATGCGGCTGACCTGAGATGGAGAATTATGGGCTGGGGTGTGTCTCAGTCTATGCTATGATTCCACTGCAGCAAAGAAAAAGCATAGGACTTGGCTCTGCATCCAGAAGTCACTCTTTTGTTTTTAAGAGTCTCGCATTCCTTTCAAGTTTCTAGACCATATGGTTGTGACCGCGTTTGAGAGCGTCCGAAACCTGGAAAGCTAGAGATCTGGCAAAATGAGACTATTCTCATCACCATCAGTGTTATTAGCCAGTTCGGGCAAGCTTGTGATGGACAGGCGAGTCGGAAATATTTGAAACAAAGAACTGATTCGAAATAAATAAACTCCCTTAGTTAAGTGGCAGATTCTCTTTCATGGAAGGTTTTTAAGCATAGGTCGGATGGCCATCTGTCACGGATGCTTTTGTTGAGATTCCTGCATTGCAGGGGTTTGGACTAGAGGACCCTTGGGGTACTTTCCAACTCTACAATTCTATGATTTCTCCTTGTGCAATGGAACCACCTCCTCCTGCACACCCTAAATATGTTCTGCCCCCCCCACAAACCCTCTGTAGCTGATCTGGGGGTACTGGAAGGTGCTTTGCTTATTTATTTATAAAGGTATTTATATACTGCTAAATCACAAAACAGGGACCCAGGTGACGCTGTGGGTTAAACCACAGAGCCTAGGGCTTGCTGATCAGAAGGTTGGTGGTTCGAATCCCCACGATGGGGTGAGCTCCCGTTGCTCAGTCCCAGCTCCTGCCCACCTAGCAGTTCGAAAGCACATCAAAGTGCAAGTAGATAAATAGGTACCGCTCCGGTGGGAAGGTAAACGGCGTTTCCGTGCGCTGCTCTGGTTCGCCAGAAGCGGCTTAGTCATGCTGGCCACATGACCCGGAAGCTGTCTGCGGACAAACGCTGGCTCCCTCGGCCTATAGAGTGAGATGAGCGCCGCAACCCCAGAGTCGGACACGACTGGACCGAATGGTCAGGGGTCCCTTTACCTTTACCTAAATCACAAAACACATGCAGGTATATGGACCTTCCAGCTTAGCTCCTGCTCGGTTTGCACATTTGTAAACAAGCAGATGTTACTGCAGCACCAAAAGACTCCAGTGCTCTCTCATCACAAGGAAATGACTGTGCTGAAGATGGCCCCTGGAACTTCTAAGCTCCTACTGCCCGTGGAAGTGGGAAGCCGCAAAATGCCACTATCTGAAAAGGTCTTGCTAGGAAGCAGCTATTTATTTATTTTTGGCTAGCCTTCAGCCTTGACAAGGCCCCAGAGCATTTGTCCACAGCCTGCAATTTTCTCAAGATGCGCGCGCACACACGTGCCACACACACACTGCATTTTGCAAACAGCTCAGCGAGAATTTCCAAGGGCAAAACGCAGAGGCTTTGATAACGCAGCAATTAGAGGGCTCCCTTGGGCAAAAACTAGAGACCACCGCCAAAGTCAAGAGCAAAAAGCAGCCAGTAGGCTTGGTCTTTATTGGAGAAAATACTGTCGCGACAGGGCTCCCACTCCTCAGCACGAAGGAAAGATGGAAGCCCCGAGAAGGAAGTGTCCCCAACTTTTATTGCCTCCCCCCCTCACATAGAGATACACCCCCAAATTACATCAGACTACATTAAAGAACTTCAGGACGGGAGGGGTCAGGAGCAGAAATCTGAGTGGTTTCGCACCTGGGCTGCCCCTCCCGGTGGTGCAGCAGGAGAAGACAAAAGGTGTTATTGCCCCAGGGTAGGGCTAAACACAGTCCCATTGAGTGGAATCCACTAAGAAGCGGCAGTCCTTTTTAAAACAGATTTCCTTGTCTGGCGAAGTTGAGGCGGGAAGGTCCAGTCTTCCTGTGGACGTGATGCCACGCTTGGCGGATTATGGAGGATGGTGAACAATCATGGAGGATGAAGCCCTGAGTCTGCCCTGTTATTTGTTGGTGGTGGGGTTTCATAAAGCAAGTCCAAAAAGCACATAGATATAGAGCGGATACATTGTATAAAGAAGTTGCTACATTGTGATTGGATTAGTCACGGCTGAGTGAATATGGAAACAATGTATTTGCACCTTGTTAGAGCTGTCAAAATAGCAAGCCTGCAGTACCAGCGGGCTGGCCACCAGGGGCGCTGTTCCGTAACATCGTTTTATGAATGGAGAGATCAGAGGTAGGACAAGAAGCGGGATCTATTGGCCTGTCTTCCCTTTATGTACAGGGACGGCCATTCTAGGGGATACACGTGTATGGGTGTGCTTGTGAGACTTCTATGTGTGTGGGGGGGGGGTTCCTACAACAGTTTCCCCCCTTCGGAGATAAGATTGCAGGGGCACTGCAATCCTTTTCTCCGCATAATTAAAGGGCAAAGTCGGCAAGGCGGTCACTGGGTCTCACGTTCAGGGGTCTCATTTCTACATATTCAGAGTGGTCGTCCCATGCTGGTAACTGTCTACGGGACTGGGTGGGGGTTTGTTTAAAGGGTATGCAGGCAGGACACATTTGACAGCACAAGGGGAAACAATGTATAGCACAGCAAAATAACAAGACACATATGACAACAGCGCAGAGCACTACAAAAGCGTTACCTAGAAGTTGTTTCAACCAACCAGACCCGGGCAGCCAGTCCCAGAGGTGCACATCAGAAAGTCCCTCATGCTGGATATTCTGAAGGTCGTTAGCCAATTTGTGTATATTGTTCATGTGACCCGTTATGTTTAGGGTCTGATCGGACACGAACGTGCAACACTCCGTCCCCACGAGGGCACAAACCCCTCCCGTCGAGGCTAGTACATAATCGAGAGCAAGTTTGTTCTGTAGCGCCACCTGGCGGACCTCAGACAGTTCGGTAAGCACAGATTGTGTGGCTGCGTTAGATTCTTCCATGAAAGTCAGCAAAATGTCCGTCAACTTGAGAATATCCACATGGTTAGAGCCAGCACCGTATGCAGGGAACAAAGCCCTCCCATAAGTCTCCCCGTTGGCTGATACATCGGACAGTTTTGACAGATCTTTCTCCCTCTTATTGCGTCTCCGCCCTGGTGGCAAATCAGGGGTTATCCTAACTCCAGGGAGTATGAGTCCGAGGTAGCAGGTGCCACGGGAGTGTGGACTAGCCCACACATAACCCCGGTGTCCACATAGCCAAAATAATCCTTGGAGACAGGAGTCAATACGGCCGGTAAGGAAGGTGCGAAAGAAGCATTGTGACGTTGGGGTGGGGATCCAGGAGGCTGGGAGGTCCATTACCCGCCTCCAGGCAGAAACTAAGTCCGGGAATGGTGTCTGGTTCTCTCCTTCCCACAGAAGTCACTCTCCCTGATAGGGTAATGCCAATGGTGAACTTACACGTACTGTCTCCGATCATCCGGTCATCGCCATCAAACTTGCGGCATAGGTCACCATGGGTGGGTCCAGTGAGGTAGATGTACTGGTGGGTTAAGTTCACAGCAGTTAAGTTCCAGGATTGCACGTTCACACTAAGGTATTGTTGTAGTGTAAGCGGGACTCCATGGAAGGGGATGCCACTTTGGAGATGGGCTGGGGCATTGGCACAAACCCAGCAATTGTCCATAGGCGCCTGCTTGGCAATTCTGGAGATTAGTTTGACGTATGAGTTTGAGTGCCAAGTGGAAAGAAGATCTTCATTGCTGGACACAGTAGGCAATAACAGTTTCCCCCCTTTGTGCCTTGGGGCCGTACCGACGGGGTGGAGGGGGTCTTGACGGAGGAGTAGGGTGAGATTGGTAGCAAGTCCACCACACCTTTGTGGTCCCGTAACGTCCCATTCTTGAGGGGCAGGGCCAGATGTAGAGTGGTACCAACCTTCCAGGTAAGATTTACCTTCCCACGTGGATGCCAGTCCAATGTCCCAGACGCAGCAGAATTTGCGCAAGCAGACACCTTGTAAGAACGTAGGCTTTGGTATGGAATCAACTCTCTGACAGTAGAATCCATAGAGGAGGTGGTCAGTGGGGTGGGTTTTGTCCGTGTAGGCTGTGTCAGACCCTCCATTGTCTATCAGAGTCCAATTAAGGGGTTGGAGTAATTCTCCGTCGTGGAAGAGGATGTGAGAACCATTTAGGCAGCGGGCCCGGTTCCAGTTATTGTCCGCGGTGAGAAAGAATTTGCCCCGGTGTTGAAAGTTTGGGGAGCGGATGAACAGTTCCCAGGATTGATGGGTTGTTAATACAGGCAGGATAGCGTCACGGAGCAAAATGCGGGTCTCCGGAAGACAGAAATCGAAGTCCCCTAGGCGGTCTGGGGTGCCTCTTTTGACCATATCCACAACCCCATAAGGAAGGTGTTGTTGCTTTGTGCGAAGTCCAGGACATACTGTAGGCGAGGTTGCCGGGGTTATGGGCGTGAGGGAGGTGAAGCAGAGGGAGCAAATAATCCAGGAAGAGAGGTGCATTATGAGAAATAGTCCGATATGGTAGTTGTCAGGCAGGAATGTCAAGTAACTATCAGAGGAAGCTGTCAAACGAGCTGTCAAAACGGAGCTGTCAAATCAGCTGTCAAACGAACTGTCAAACGAGCTGTCAAAACGGAGCAGCTAAACCAGCTGTCAAGCGAACTGTCAAACGAACTGTCAAACGGAGCTGTCAAACCAGCTGTCAAACGAACTGTCAAACGAGCTGTCAAAACGGAGCTGTCAAACCAGCTGTCAAGCGAACTGTCAAACGAGCTGTCAAAACGGAGCTGTCAAACCAGCTGTCAAGCGAACTGTCAAACGAACTGTCAAACGGAGCTGTCAAACCAGCTGTCAAACTCGCCTGAAGCGCAGTTTGATGCCAGGGGTGTCTGGGACGATCTCTGAAGTCCAAGGGGCGGTAGAGGCGGCAGGCAGGCAATCCTGTTGCAGTAGCGTGGTAAGGTGAGCCCGATCCTGGCTCCGATCAGCAGGCGGCAGAGCCCGATCCTGGCTCCGATCAGCAGGCGGCAGAGCCCGATCCTGGCTCCGATCAGCAGGCGGCAGAGCCCGATCCTGGCTCCGATCAGCAGGCGGCAGAGCCCGATCCTGGCTCCGATCAGCAGGCGGCAGAGCCCGATCCTGGCTCCGATCAGCAGGCGGCAGAGCCCGATCCTGGCTCCGATCAGCAGGCGGCAGAGCCCGATCCTGGCTCCGATCAGCAGGCGGCAGAGCCCGATCCTGGCTCCGATCAGCAGGCGGCAGAGCCCGATCCTGGCTCCGATCAGCAGGCGGCAGAGCCCGATCCTGGCTCCGATCAGCAGGCGGCAGAGCCGATCCTGGCTCCGATCAGCAGGCGGCAGAGCCGGTGGGGTGGTGAAAGGGTGGTTGGGGTCCTCAGAGTCCACAGAATCCGGAGGCGGGGGCACAGCCTTGCAGCGTGTGTGATGTAGCCAAGAGAATTTCTCTGCAACTTTAAGAGAGGTTGGAGTGGTCAGTAATACCTGATAAGGTCCTTCCCAGCCGGGTTGGAGTGGCTCCTTCAGATAAGTCTTTGTTAAGATCCAATCCCCGGGCTGGAAGGAGTGGACGTTCTCATCCAGGGGTATGTTCTGGCTGGTGGCGGCATACCTGTGGAGGTGAGCAAGCTGTTTCTGCAGTTGAATAACATAATGGGTTAGTTCGGACTCCCCAACCTCCAATTCAGAGGGTGGGAGTTGCGTATTATATACAGGGGATGGCCTTCCAAACAGCAGTTCGTATGGGGACAAGTTCAGTTTACCTCTTGGGCAGCTGCGTATGTTATGCAGCACCAGGGGCAGTGCATTTACCCACTTAATACCGGCGGTTGTGCAAAGTTTCCCCAGTTGCAACTTCAGTTGTTGGTTAACCCGTTCAACCTGTCCGGAGGAGGAAGGGTGGTAGGGGGTATGTAACCTCCATTTAATGCCCAACGCCCTGGCGATTTGTTGAACTACATCCGCAGTAAAATGAGTTCCTCTGTCGCTGTCTAAGTGTCGTGGTACCCCGTACCGGGGAATTATTTCATGTAGTAGGGTCTTTGCAACAACCTGTGCTGTTGCCCTTCTGGCAGGGAAACATTCAATCCACCCGGTGAGCTGATCAATGATGACTAGGGCATGTTTAAATCCTTGGCAAGGGGGCAAGTCAATGAAGTCCAGTTGCAGACTCTCAAAGGGAACAAATGCCCAGGGTCTGGCCCCTGGGGGGCTTCTAGCAGTGTGTTTTGGATTGAAGCTCTGACACGTATGGCAATTCTTGACGGCGGTTTTGGCGGCAAGGGCTAATCCAGGGGCATACCAGCATCGCTGCATGCTGTCGATTAGCTTATCTCGTCCCCAATGCGTGCAGTGGTGTAATACTCTGAGGTGTTTAGGCACCCAAAGTCTTGGCATTATTAGGCGCCTGTCGGGAAGATACCATATCCCGTTCTGGAGTATAGCCCCATTTTCCTTCCAACCCTCAACTTCCTCAGGGGTGGCTGTTTCGTACATTAATTGGAAATCTACATCAGCGGGCAGTTGAGCGCCCTGGAATTCATGCTGAGGAGTGAGTGGCTGAAGAGCTACTTCTTGGGCCACGTGGTCTGCATAGCGGTTCCCGGAAGAGATCGGGTCTTTCCCCTTAGTATGGGCTTTGCAGTGGACAACAGCTATCGCCTCAGGAAGATGGATGGAGTTCATGAGGCGTTCCACTAGGGGGGCATGGGCAATGTGGGATCCTGCTGCTGTTAGGAATCCCCTCTGTAACCATATCTGCCCTGTTGCATGTACAAGTCCAAAACAGTATTTTGAGTCCGTGTATATGGTAATGCGTTGACCAGTTCCTATCTCACAGGCTCTGATTAAGGCAATGAGTTCTGCTGCTTGTGCGCTATATCGGGAGTTGATAGGGTTGGCCTCCAGGATATCCTCATTAGTAACAACCGCATACCCGCTCTTCCTTTCCCCTCCCACTACTCTGGAACTACCATCTGTGAAGAGTACGAGGTCAGGGTGTTCTAGAGGGAGGTAGTCAAGGTCTTCCCGCGGTTTGTCTGCGTGACGGACGACCTGGGAGCAGTCATGATGGGGGGTCCCATCGTCTGGAAGTGGTAGCAAGGTGGCTGGGTTGAGAGTATTGACTCTTTTAATGGTAACGTTAGAAGGGCTTAATAGAATGGCTTCATACCTATTCAGCCGCTGAATGGTAAAACGCTGGCAGCCACGCATATTTAGGAGGGTTGCAACCGCGTGAGGAACATTTAGAGTCATTTGATGTCCTAAAACAGTTTCTTGTGCCTTTTCCAAAAGCAAAGCGGCTGCAGCCACTGCTCTAAGGCATCCCACGTGGCCCAGTGCCGTGGGGTCAAGCTGAAGACTATAGTATGCCACAGGTCGGTTTCTACCCTGAAATGGCTGAGTAAGCACTCCGGAGGCTATGCCTTTATTTTCATGGACAAACAAGGCAAAGGGCAACCTGTAGTCGGGGAGTCCTAGAGCAGGGGACGATCTCAGCTCTCTCTTAATTGCCTCAAAGGATTCCAGGGCTTCTCCCGACCATTCTAACTTCTCCGGAGCTGCCTCTTGGGTCATAGCAGTGAGGGGTCTGGTAAGTTCTCCAAATCTTGGGATCCACTGGCGACAATATCCAGTGACCCCGATAAACCCACGGAGCTGTCTCTTTGTCTGTGGGAGTGGGAGTCGGGCTATAGTCTCTACTCGGTCTGTGGTTAAAGCACGTGTCCCCTCTCCCAGGATGTGTCCGAGATATTTCACCTCCTTCTGGCAGTATTGGATTTTCTTGGGAGATACCTTGTGCCCCTTGTATGCTAGGGCTGTTAGAAGGGTTTTGGTGTCCAGTTTGCAGGATTCTACGTCCCTCCCACAAAGAAGAAGGTCATCTACATACAGACATAAGGTGGACCCCCCAGGAAGGGTGATGTCCTGCAGGTCTTGATAAAGAATTGCGGAAAAAATGGCTGGCGATTCTACATAGCCCTGTGGCAGCCTAGTCCAAGTTAACTGGCCTGTCTGCCAGGTGAAGGCGAAGAGAAACTGACTGTCAGCATCTATTGGGATGCTGAAGAAGGCAGAGCACAGATCTATGACAGAATAAACTACAGTTCCCCCCGGAATTGAGCTGAGGAGGTGATGAGGATTTGCTACCACTGCGTGACGAGGTATAACAAAGGAATTGACGAGTCTAAGGTCTTGAACTAAGCGCCACCGCACAGGATTAGTATTGGGCTTTTTCACGGGGAGCAAGGGGGTGTTGCAAGGGGAGGCGCATGGAACTAGAACTCCCATTTTTAGGAACTCCTCAATCATTGGGGTTAGCCCATCAATCGCTGCCTGTGGTAAGGGGTATTGTCGGGTGCATGGAAAAGGAAGATCTCTTCTATAGTTTATCTTCACCGGAGTGGCTGACTTAAGCAGTCCTACGGAGGTGGACTCGGTGCCCCACAGCCAAGGGGGAACAGCGTTTAAAAGGTCTGCGGGTAGGTCAGGGTCCTTAGTATCCAAATCTTGAAGCATGCCTTGGAAATCAAACACAGCCTCTTCGGGCATGTGTAAATATATGCCATCCTGTCCACACTGTATGGTGGCTTTTAACTTGCAGAGCAGATCCCTCCCCAGTAGATTAACTGGACTGGAGGTCAGTAAGAAGGTATGTTCTACAGAGAGGGGCCCCAATGAGACGTGGGCGGACTTTGATAAGGGGCAGACTCGTGGAATCCCATCTAATCCCATCACTGTCCTGGATTCCTTTCCGGGGGCAAGGTGGCTGTCAGAGAGGGTGGAATAAGTTGCCCCGGTGTCCAAAAGACAATTATACAGTTTGCCATCTATTTCAATGGTGCACATCGGGTCAGTTGAAGAGAGCTGTAGAACAGGACAGAGGAACGGGAAAGGGGAGGGATCTGCTTCTAATTGTCAATATTCAGTGTGGTCCTCGACCATCATTTCTCGAGAGGTGCCAGGGTTGCGGTGGGGTTGGGCGAAAGGGCTGGCGTTACTGTGATTGTTTCTGGGATGTGGCACTGGAGGAAAAGATTGTCTTGGAGGCTGGGTTCGGGTGTGATCATAACCTGCATTAGAGTCCTTATGAGTGGAAGCAGGGTTTGCCGCGTAGTCCACCCTTTGGTGTGGAAAGTTCCCATCACTCGGTCTGTAACTTCCTGGCTCGCGGTATTTGGCCAGTAGGGGGCAGTCTTTTTTGATGTGGCCCCTCTCGTGGCAGTAGTAGCAAGCTCGGGCCTCTAGGGGGGGTGGATTTGGTGGTCCCTGTCCCCTTCCCCTCTGCCTTTCCCGCGGTGGGGGAAAGTCACTAGAATAAGCCAATACGCGTGGGACCTCGGTCTTACAATCTCTCCGTTTTCTGTCATCTCTGGAATTAAAAACGGATTTGGCAATGGAAAGGATTTCATTGATGGACTTCCCATCATAGCCCAGATGGGCATTTAACGCCTTTCGTATATCTGCCGCAGCTTGGTCTTTAAAGAAGCCTTTCACAATTACTTCGTGTTGGGCACTCTCTGGGTCTATCCCTCCCCAGGTTTTGATTGCAGATACCAAGCGGGAGTAATAGTCTGAAGGGTGCTCCTCCGGACCTTGGAGGACGGATTGGACCTTTGTCCAGTTTACTGTCCGCTGCCCAGCAGCTTGCAGTCCATCTAGGATAGCCTTCTTGAATATCTTAAGGCACCATGTTCCCCCCGCAGTATTATAATCCCAGTTGGGCTCAGTTTGCAAATTTTGGGGAGTCAATGGAGCGGTCCCGTCTGGTGGATCGGGTTGATAATTAGGCCGAAGTAAAGCTTCCCCTGCTTTGGCGACTATTTCTCTCTTTTCTGCGTCATTGAAGAGTGCACTCAAGAGCATATGCACATCAGCCCACGTAGGATTGTGGGTAGAAAAGATAGTAGCTACCTGACGGTAACATTTGTCCGGATCATCCCTCAGGGAGGGCATTTTATCTGACCAGTTTATTAGGTCCGAAGTGAGGAAGGGCTGGTGAGTGAAAACCATGCGTGGGGGATCTCCTGCTCGAGCTGGAGGTATGGGCAAGGCTCTTAGAGGCAATATATTTTCCACTTGCCCATCTAGCAAAGTGTCTCTATTTCGTAGCCTATGAGCTATAGGCGACTCGATTTGTTCATCGTTAGTAGGAGTAGTTTGGGCGGTAGTTAACGGCCCCCCTCCAGCTTCCGCTCGCAGCGACTGAGAGTTATCGTTGTTCGGGACATCAGCGGGTAGATTATCCCTTTGCTCTGTAGGGTGTGTGTTAGAGGGGCCCCGACCCACGCTGGGACCTGGGTTGGCACCTCCCCCCCTGTTCCGGAACCACCGGGAGGGGCAGTTGGTCGGGGGTAGTAAAAGGGAACAAGAGAGCGATCCAGTTGTTCCTCCTGCATCCTTATCTCATCGTATGGGGGAGGTCGGACTGGGTTCAGTATAGCCATCTGTCCGGGCAATCTGTGTTTGTTGCATTCTAAAGATTTCCCGTGCCTCCATAAAGACGTTTAAATAGAAGATCTGACGTGGCTTCTCGTCGGCTAAGAGAAGTTTGAGCGCTTGCAGCTTGCCCCCATTAAAGGAACCTTGTGGTGGCCACTGGGTTTCTGGCTCTAGATGCTGGGTATATGCCACCCAGGACAGGTTACAGAGATCTCGGAGTTTGGATTTCGACAGATCCTTTCGTCCCTTTCAAGCTTTTCCAATTTGCCAACACAAAGTTCAATGGGGTGTCAGAGTCCGTTCCAAGGCAAGGAGGCTTCAAGGAAGCCTGATTGTCGGAAGGAGTCCACCCTTGCTGTTTGGAAGACTGGGCTCCCATCTTGTGGCAAGACCCAATTAAGAAAGGGGACACACTTCAAAGGATAGAAAGGGGACACAAGAGGGAGGGGAGAAAGGAAACACTCTGTCAGTTCGCAAACGTAATGGCCTAGCGCTATAGAAGGAAATCACACATTTAAAGGGAGTCTGCCTCCCTGTACCCCCTTTTTCCCAGACCGTCTGGACACACTCCGACGGATCGGACTGGGACGGGACCACTAAACCTTCAGGCAAACCCTTTTCCTTGCCTCGGCTTCGTCTGACTGTTCTGCCTATCAATTTCTCTCTTTCCCTGTCGTTCAACTTCACAGGCTAAATCCGAACTCAACCAGCACGTGTCAACTAGAAACCCTAGTGCGGGGCCCAATCCTCCAAATGTACCTCCCGTTCTGCTACTCACGACAGCCCCTACCTCACCAGGAACCTAGGATCGGAATTCCTTGCCGAACGCTCGCCCAGTGCGATGCCGGTTCAGAACCCGGAAAATAAAGGGTGGAAAGGAACAAATGACCTTGCGTTCTCACATACACGGGTCATCCTCAACAAGAGTCGCCATGCAGGAGGTGCGGCTTCATTTGATAAGAAGTGAGGAGAACAGAGCGTAAAGGAAGAGATAGGTGTCTCCCTGGCCCCCTAACACCGTTCTGGACCCTTTCCGACGGAGCCGGGTCAAGGAGCCAGGAGACGGAGAAGAGAGAGAGAGAGAGAGAGAAGGTTATCCTTATCCTTTACTCAGCACCGTTCTGGACCTTTTCCGACGGAGCCGGGCCGAGGAAGGAAAAGGAAGGGGAAGAGTTCCTCTCTGACACCGTTCTGGACCTTTTCCGACGGAGCCGGGTCCAGAGAGAGAGAGAGAGAGAGAGAGAGAGAGAGAGAGAGATTAGTAGAAGGAGAGAGAGAGCAAGGAAGGAGAGAGAGAAGGTTTTAGCTGTCGTGAGTAAGTTCACACGTTTCCACCCCCCTCCCCGTGTTCTAAATCTGCACCATACTCACGTCCAAATTCCTTTGTAGATCCCGGGATCCTTTGTCGGCCGGCTTGACCGTGCCTTTGCTCCCTTTGGCTGGCCTTCCCAGGTAACAGTTGATTACCGCCCACGAAGAGAGGGCAGAGAGAGGGAAAGAATCCCTGAGTCAAAGCTGCCCAGTGGCGCCTGGTCCTCTCCGCCTCACCCCCTCACCCTCGTGGGAGAACCAAGGGTCCCTTCGTGGTCGCCAAGCTGATAACGCAGCAATTAGAGGGCTCCCTTGGGCAAAAACTAGAGACCACCGCCAAAGTCAAGAGCAAAAAGCAGCCAGTAGGCTTGGTCTTTATTGGAGAAAATACTGTCGCGACAGGGCTCCCACTCCTCAGCACGAAGGAAAGATGGAAGCCCCGAGAAGGAAGTGTCCCCAACTTTTATTGCCTCCCCCCCTCACATAGAGATACACCCCCAAATTACATCAGACTACATTAAAGAACTTCAGGACGGGAGGGGTCAGGAGCAGAAATCTGAGTGGTTTCGCACCTGGGCTGCCCCTCCCGGTGGTGCAGCAGGAGAAGACAAAAGGTGTTATTGCCCCAGGGTAGGGCTAAACACAGTCCCATTGAGTGGAATCCACTAAGAAGCGGCAGTCCTTTTTTAAAACAGATTTCCTTGTCTGGCGAAGTTGAGGCGGGAAGGTCCAGTCTTCCTGTGGACGTGATGCCACGCTTGGCGGATTATGGAGGATGGTGAACAATCATGGAGGATGAAGCCCTGAGTCTGCCCTGTTATTTGTTGGTGGTGGGGTTTCATAAAGCAAGTCCAAAAAGCACATAGATATAGAGCGGATACATTGTATAAAGAAGTTGCTACATTGTGATTGGATTAGTCACGGCTGAGTGAATATGGAAACAATGTATTTGCACCTTGTTAGAGCTGTCAAAATAGCAAGCCTGCAGTACCAGCGGGCTGGCCACCAGGGGCGCTGTTCCGTAACATCGTTTTATGAATGGAGAGATCAGAGGTAGGACAAGAAGCGGGATCTATTGGCCTGTCTTCCCTTTATGTACAGGGACGGCCATTCTAGGGGATACACGTGTATGGGTGTGCTTGTGAGACTTCTATGTGTGTGTGGGGGGGGGTTCCTACAACAGCTTGTTCTGTGAGCTGGAAACAGGGTGATTAGAATGCAGGATCGAGTCTAACGAGATTCCTTCCTTTGAAGCTCCCTCTTCCAGGTCCATCTCTCCTTTCAAAGGATAAAATTAGCAAAACGCAGATGACCCGGAAGATAAGCGAAGCTGCGCTCTTGTGCCTTGCAAGAGGAGACACTTTAAAGGATGCAGCTTGCTACAAGCATGCAATTGCAATTTATGGATTATGTGTCCGAAGATACCAGGCGAATGACTGCTTACAAAAAAAGCCTGTCCTAACTTCTAGCTTTGAAGGATTAACCAGCAAATGCTCGCACAGGCACACTTACCAGCTGCTGAATACCTTAAATAGCAGAATATCTCCCCTTCCTCCACCCCCATTATTCCTTGCCTCATTCTCCACATGTCCAAGTCCAAAGCTGGAGTTCAAGGTCCTTCCACCCCCTTTTTTTCTTGCAAAAGTCTCACTCGCTTCCGAGATATATCACCACCATGAATAAGAGAGGAAGTTATACATCAGCCAACCTCCTTTTGCTAAAGTCTGCTTCATTTCAGTGGGAGAGTGATGGAAGCATGTGCCCATTACTTCCAGTGAACCAATGGCGCTTCTCCAAAAGCAAGGGAGGCGGGTCCGTTGGGTTGAAAGGGGCACTTCCCTGCCAACCTCAGTCTGCCCTCAAGTCAGCCCTCACCTGCCTGCCACCTTCATCCAGCCCAGGAGGTGGTCCTACCTGTCAGCTTCCTCTTCCTGAGCCTCAGTTTTGCCTTTGTAGATCTCAGATGGGAGGGAGACAAGGAGAAAAGTAGATCAAAGTCACATTCACACTATAAGTACATTTAAAATGCATTTAAGCAGTCATGGCTCTCCCCCCCCAAGAATTCTGGGAGTTGTAGTTTAAGGGTGCTGAAAGATTTTTATTTATTTTTCCGCATATTTTTTAAATTTGATTTTAAAACATACAACAAATCACAATTCAAAATCCAAATATCGATATTATTCTGAATCTCCTGGCTTCCCCCCATCCCTGTCATGGGTCCTAATGGTAATATTTACAACTGCATATCAATACTGTCCAAGTTTTATCCTTCCAAATTATCCTTAATTTCCGTTAGTTTACAAGTGTGGTTAAAATCCCGCTAATGTTTTAACCTGCTTACAAGGTTCACAAAAATAAATTGTAAACTTTCCCCATTCTTTTTTAAAGTTATTGTCCTCTTGCTTTCTAAGCTTCCCAGTTAACTTTGCCATTTCAGCATAGCCCATCAACTTGGTTTGCCATACTTCTGTGGTCGGGGTTATTTCTTCCTTCCATCTCTGGGCTAATAGCATCCGTGCTGCTGTTGTCCCATACATAAACAGTCTTTTCTGGTCCTTTGGTATCTTGGTACCTGTAATTCCTAATAAAAATGCTTCTGGTTTTTGAACAAAATTTATTTTAAACATTTTTCTCATTTCATTATATATCATCTCCCAGAATTTTTAAAATTACTTTACACATCCATGGGTGCTGAAAGGTTTTTAGGCAGCCTCTGCTCCCCACCATGGAACTGCAATTTCCAGAGTTCTCTGAGAAGAGGAATTGCTTTTTAAATGATTCTGGTAATTCTACCTCTGGGAGGGGAATAGAAGACTGATGCCGAAGAATTGATGCTTTTGAATTATGGTGCTGGAGGAGACTCTTGAGAGTCCCATGGACTGCAAAAAGATCAAACTTATCCATCCTTAAAGAAATCAGCCCTGAGTGCTCACTGGAAGGACAGATCCTGAAGCTGAGGCTCCAGTATTTTGGCCACCTCATGAGAAGAGAAGACTCCCTGGAAAAGACCCTGATGTTGGGAAAGATGGAGGGCACAAGGAGAAGGGGACGACAGAGGATGAGATGGTTGGACAGTGTTCTCGAAGCTACCAACATGAGTCTGACCAAACTGCGGGAGGCAGTGGAAGACAGGAGTGCCTGGCGTGCTCTGGTCCATGGGGTCACGAAGAGTCGGACACGACTGAACGACTGAACGACAACAACAAACAATTATCGGCATCTGTAACAAACTATGACTCCCATAATTATTTGAGTCATGAAGAAGGAGAAGAAGAGTTTGGATTTGATATCCCGCTGAAGGAGTCTCAAAGCGGCTAACATTCTCCTTTCCCTTCCTCCCCCACAACAAACACTCTGTGAGGTGAGTGGGGCTGAGAGACTTCCAGAGAAGTGTGACTAGCCCAAGGTCACCTGGCAGCTGCATGTGGAGGAGCAGGGATGCAAACCCAGTTCACCAGATTACAAGTCTACCACTCTTAACCACTACACCACACTGTCTCATCATGACTGTTTATAGTGGCATCACGGTGCTCCAAATGAATGGTGTGAATGTGGCCTTCCACCTGGATCAAAGGGCAAGGCACAAGTAAGGAACGAAATGTAAGGAAAGATGCAGGATCACACCAGATTCCAAGAAGACTTTGCTATCCAAGCAAGGCTCAGCTGATAACCTTTTATCATCCTCATCCTCATTAGGGGTCTCCCAACTACTCTCAGCACCATTAAAGTTCTCCCTCCTCCACTTTATCCTCCCAAGGTAGATCTGGAGAGATCACAGACTGAGAGTGACTGGCTGAAGGTCAGGCAATGAGCTTCATGGCTAAGCAGGGATTTGAACCCTGGTCTCACAGGTTCTAGTCCAACACTCTAACTGCTGCACAATACTGGCTCTCCAATAAAGCAAGATTCCAATCTTCATGGTTATAATCAATGGGCCTGACTTAAATAAGAGAATGGGAAGTAGCCTTTGGCCCATCTAGTTCAATGTTGTCCACAGTGATGGTAGTGGCTCTTGAAGATTTCAGACATGGGTTTCTCCCAGCCCTGCCTGGAAATGCCGAGGAATAAACATGGGACCTTCTCCATGCAAGGGAGTCACTCTACCACTGAGCTATGGGTATATAACTTGTCTGAATTTGCAGTACAGTCGTACCTTGGTTTTCAAACAGCTTAGTTCTAGAACGTTTTGGCTCCCGAACACCACAAACCTGGAAGTGACTGTTCCGGCTTGTGAACTATTTTTTGAAGCCGAATGTCCGATGGGGCTTCCACGGCTTCCAATTGGCTGCAGGAGCTTCCTGCAGCCAATCAGAAGCCATGCTTTGGTTTCCGAACATTTAGAAAGTCGAATGGACTTCCGGAATGGATTCCGTTTGACTTCCAAGGTACGACTGTATAGCTACACCGACATACAAACATTTCTCCAATGAAAATAGGGACACCCTATTCTATTATTATTATTATTATTATGATTAATACCCCAACCATCTGATTGGGTTGCCCCAGCCACTCTGGGTGGCTTCCAACATGTATAAAACCGTAACAAAACATCTGAAAGCTTCCCTATACATCGTCTAAAGGTTGTATAGTTACTTGGCTCAGGGGTCACATTAGGTAACTCCATTCCCTTCAACATTCCTCCAGTGAAAATAGGAACATCCTAAGGAAAAGCAGGACATTCTGGGATCAAATCAGAAACTGGGATGGCTTCTGTAAATCTGGGACTGTCCCTGGAGTGTCTGCAACCTTTGACGTAGCTCTGTGGTTGCATTCCATTATCAGAAGTAATCACTGTGCTATCCCTTCTTCAGCTTTGCTACATTACATTAAAACAAGAACATGTCAGAATCCGATGTTATTGTCTTTGCTATAGGTCTTGCTTTCTCCTACATAGGTAGATAGAAATTTAATTCAGTTTCCATTGAAAGCTCATACTTTCCAGAACAGTCTATGAGCCAAGATGGCGCCATTCTTCGAAATTCACCCTTCTCTGAATTTCGCAGTGCAAAATTCTCCTCGGCTCAGGAATCAGTTAACTCCATACCCTCCAACATTTCTCCAATGAAAACAGGGGTGTCCTAAAATACTCTCCAATATTTCTTTGATGGAAATAGGAATGTCCTAAGGAAAGCAGGACCTTCTGGGATCAAAACCGGGACGGCTTCTGTAAATTTGGGACTGTCCTTGGAAAACAGGGACCCTTGGAGGGTCTGCACCCACCGTGTGTGGTCAGTTTGCTCCTCTTGGTTCCTGCAGATTTTTAAACGCTTGCAGGTAACAAAAGCGGTGAGGAAGTTTCCGTCCTTTCGCAGCTGAGCAACTGTACCCCGCAGCCGGTAATTTGCTTTATGATAGTTCCCCATAAGCTGTTATTATGTGACGAGGAAGCAGAACAACAGCCGAAGGACAAGGACAGCCAGGGAGTAAATGGAGCAAGCAACCTACGCAGGGAGAAAGAGGAAGCCGGCTTGGAATGAGACCAAGCGCAACCAAGCAGGAGAAGAGAAAAGGCAAAACGTTGTGATTTAATATGCCAACTGTTCTTAAGCAAATTAGAGGCAATATTTTACTCTCTCTTTCTCGTCATTCTTCTTTTTATTATTATTATTTTAAGGAAATACCAGCTGATAGCACTTGAAACTGCAATGGCTTCTTCCCAAAGAATCCTAGGAGCTGTAGTTTGTCAAGGCTGCTGCCCCCCTCACAGAGCAACAATTCCAGAGTTCCCTGGGAAGAGATGTTTGATTGCTAAACCACACGGGGAACTGCAGTTCTAGGAAAGGAATAGGGACCTCTTAACAACTCTCAGAAACCTGAACAAACCACATCTCCCATGGCTGGACAGATCAGTTGGTAGAGCATAGGACTCTTAATCTCAGGGCCGTGGGTTCGATCTCTGCATTGGGCAAAAGATTCCTGCATTGCAGAGGCTTGGACCAGAATGTGGCAGCTAGACTGGTGACTGGGAGCGGCCGCTGAGACCATATAACACCGGTCCTGAAAATTGGCTCCCAGTACGTTTCCGAGCACAATTCAAAGTGTTGGTGCTGACCTTTAAAGCCCTAAACAGCCTCGGCCCAGTATACCTGAAGGAGCGTCTCCACCCCCATCGTTCAGCCCGGACACTGAGGTCCAGCTCCAAGGGCCTTCTGGCGGTTCCCTCACTGCGAGAAGTGAGGTTACAGGGAACCAGGCAGAGGGCCTTCTCGGTGGCGACACCTGCCCTGTGGAACACCCTCCCACCAGATGTTGAGGAAATAAACAACTATTTGACATTTAGAAGACATCTGAAGGTATCCCTGTTTAGGGAAGTTTTTAATGACTGGTGCTTTAATGTATTTTTAATCTTTTTCTGGAAGCCGCCCAGAGTGGCTGGGGAAACCCAGGCCAGATGGGCTGGGTATAAATAATAAATTATTATTATATTATGATATTATTGGACTGGATGAGCCTTGGGGTCCCTTCCAACTTTGTGATTCTGTGAAGCCATGGCTGTTTAAAGTGGCATGATCCTTCTTTAGATGTAAAGTGTGAATGTGGCCTCCATGTGGCCTGGAAATCCATATTAACAGGATTGCGTGGCGCAATTTAGACCCACCCTTTGGCAGGGAGGACTGGAGAAATGGGTGTGTGATGAGCGGCACCGTGACACATTTTAAAACATGAGAAGAAACTGGTACCTTCTTCTTCTTCTTCTTCTTCTTCTTCTTCTTCTTTTTAGGAAAAGAGGAAACCCAATAATTTCGGTTTAGCCGTTGCCTCGAGCCAAGACTTTTTTCCGTTCCTTAGCTAAGTCCCCTTGTCCCACCCTGCGTTCGGCCATCTGCAGAAGCGGCAAAATGCCACAGAGCTGTTCCGACTCCCTCCAGCTCAGTTTTCCCTTGACTTTGATATCCTGAGCAGGGAGGGGTTCCAAGTGCTGAGTCATCCTCTTCTTCCTCCCCCCCCCCATTATTGCTGTGTGGAAAAGAGTCCTCATTCCCCAGCTGCGGTTCCCGCACCGGAAACGGCTTCCAGTGACACGATAGCTGTCGTTGGGAGCACATTCCCAAATACCCCCACTGCTCCTATAAGTTTCCTTTCCGTGATTCAGCCTCGTGGGAAACGCAGGGCTTTCTATAGAACTTTTGCAAAGTAATAGCAATGGAATAAAGTTTTTAAAAGGAAAAAAAAGGGGGGAGTCTGGAGTTTTGACTTCAGCAAAACGGTGAGCCTGATTTGATGGGAAAGGTTTAAACTGTTCCGTGTGCCGTGGGTTTTGTTCGGGGGGGTGGGTTTTTTTGGGGGGGTGGGTATTACATTTGTTATTTGTAAAATCCGGGGCAGGATTCAACTAATGAGTCTTGCCAGTAGGTTTTCAGGGCCCAAACCTGAGACTTAGGGGCAGGCCCCCTGGAGATGTCACTGGGGCAGCTCCTGGTGATGGAAGTTGGTTGAATAGGGGAGGGGAGGAGGATGGATTCCTTAGCTCGCCTGTGTTTTCATTTGCAGCCAGCCTGTAAGATGCATGCAAAGTCCTCTTCATCATTTTGTCTTCTAATGAAAGGCACTGTTCCCCACCTGGAGATTCAGGACCTTTGCCAGTCACCTAGAGGGAGCAAGGCAAACCTAGAGACTTCATGTCGGTCAAACAGCACCTGAAACCCAGAACCCAAACACCCCCAAGTCACTTCCTACCCCGCAAGTGTCCCGGAAAGAAACGGGACATCCCGTTCTTTATTGCGAGGGAATGACGGCAACGCTGTGATCTCACGGGATTCCACAGTGTGAATTTCTCCCCCTCACGGCACGTTTTGGGACACCATGCCACTTTTTTGGAGAGGGGAATCGCAGCGCGAAATTGTGTGAGATCGCATACCCTCCAATGTTTCTCCAATGAACATAGGGATGTTCTGTTCCATGGGTAGGCAAACTAAGGCCTGGGGGCCGGATGCGGCCCAATCGCCTTCTCAATCCAGCCCGCGGACGGTCCGGGAATCGGTGTGTTTTTACATGAGTAGAATGTGTCCTTTTATTTAAAATGCATCTCTGGGTTATTTGTGGGGCCTGCCTGGTGTTTTTAGATGAGTAGAAGGTGTGCTTTTATTTAAAATGCATCTCTTGGTTATTTGTGGGGCTTAGGAATTCACCCCACGAGCCGCCTTTTCGCTCTGCGACTTAAAAGGGGGCTGCGGAAGCGGTGGCCCGATGACGGAGTGCGCCTGCGCGAAATGTTGGGCCGTGCGCTGCTGCTCCCGGGCCACTCTCCACGCGCCACCACTTGCTACGTCGCCCCGGGAGCAGCAGCGCTGCACAGACAGGGTGCTGGGTGGCGGGGCTCCCCTTGGGGAGTGGCTGCCACTTGTCACCCCCCGTCCCCTGGCACCCGGGGCGTACCACCCCCCACCGCCCCCCAGTGTTTCCGTGAGCTCTGGCTTCCGTCACGGTGCCCCTTTGTGCTAGAAGCAGTTAAGTCATGCTGGGCACATGACCCCAAAAGCTGTCTGTGGACAAACGCCGGCTCCCTGGGCCTGAAAGTGAGATGAGCGCCGCAACCCCATAGTCGCCTTTACCCTCCAACCTTTACCCTCCAACATTTATCTGAGGAAAATGGGGACGTCCTACGGAAAAGCGGAACATCCCGGGATCAAATCAGAAACTGGGATGGCTTCTGTAAATCCAGGACACTGCAAGGGTCTGAAATCATGGCAACCAAAATGACTGCAATAAAAAATGGGAAGATGGCATCCAAGAAAATGGCATCCCGGCTTTTGGTTTCAGAATGCTGGAACGTATGTCCCCTCCATTCCAGATCCGGCTCCAGTGCAGATTCTCTGTTTACAGGTGCAGTGTGGCTTGTTGAGCCTTAACAACTGAATCCATAGGCTGCATGTGTTGGTTAACTTGGCTCTACATTTAATGGTTTTCTGTGCAAATCCTTGGCAGGGCTCTCGACCCAGGCCTGCATCAGTTTCTTCCCAGGACAAGGGCAGGCAGAAAAGATGGAGACTGAAGCACACAGCACACAGTTAATTCACTGTGCCTGAATACAACAGAAAGATTGTTCTCCTTCCAGCCAGGGGAGAGATGCTGTGCCATTAAAACCACAAATCTGCTGCCATTAAAATTCAATTTAGGACATCATGCTGAAACCGATAGCAATGCTTGTGTTATTGCAGGATCTGGCATGTCCTGGCGAAAGCTGTGATGGTTATCTCTATACCGCCTTCCCCTGGGAGAGGAACAGAAGCTGTGTGTGTCTGGAGCGATTGATGGATCAGCCCCGAAACTTTCTTTTAAAAAGTGGGGGGGGGGAGAGAAAGAGAGAGATTCACAACAGTTCCAGTGGAATCACACAGAGATTAAGAATCAGTGCTGGCTAATTGGAAAATAATTCCCAACAACAAAAAAAGCAATTTCCTTTCTAAGCGCTTAGAACAACGGAGGAAGATAAACATATATTATTTGAAACAAATGTTCCGCAGTGCCCCATTAGCTGTAATTCATTGGGTTTTGCACAGGGTGAGAAATGTTTTTCAATTAACAAACCTCAGTTACGTGAAATTAAGGGCTAGGTGTTCACAGGCTGATAAATCACGAGAGTGCCCATTGCTTTGGTGATAAGAATTGCCAGCTGCCCCCTTGCGAGCTGCTCCCATTTTGTGGATGAGTGGAAGAAAGGCAACCCAAGTCACATGTGGCCTGCTCAACTCTCCTGCTTTTCACTTTGATCCTCTCATGCCCTGTCCAAGCGCTGGTCCCATTTCCCAAGAGATGCTTGACGTCAGGGGCGCCAGCTTGAAGAAAATATTGGGGGCGCCAAGTCAAGGATGGTGATGTGGGAGGCCGAGGGGGAGGAGGGGGGGAGGAAGAAGAGATGGCAGAAAAGAAAGTAAGTGCCAAAGCTCTGGGCAATGTCCCTCTCCTCCCGCTTCCTGGTCTCAGCAGCCATCGCAGGTTGACTTCACCCAATTTCCTCAACTATTCCAGACCCTTGATCATCTTGGTTGCCCTCCTCTGTATCCAGGGCTGGATGTGGGTTTGATGAGGCTCTAAGCTACTGAAGGTAATGGGGCCCTTTAAATGCCCAGCTGTCCTTTGTCAACAACAAATTGCCGCTGTTTTTTTGTGTTGAATATATGCTATATGGTAATTTATGGACCTAATAGGTATCTAAAGCCATTTGCACATAACAAAATATCATAGGAGCCTACACAACATAAAACACTGTTGCTGTTGTAGGTTTAATTTTATTTGTTTTTTATCTTATATTTTGGAAATGTACATCCAGATTATTATTTTCTTTAAAAAAATTTGGGGCCCCCAAGAGAGTGGGGCCCTAAGCTATAGCTCGTCTAGCTTCTACGTAAATCCATACGTGCATCCATTCCAGCTTGTCAATATCCTTCTGAAATTTTGGTACTCATTGAATGTCTGCTTCATTGAATGTCAGTAAGTTCAACTGGTTGAGCAGGAAAGGGTAAAGTGGGGGTCTCCAGACTGTCACTGCTTTGCAGGAGGGTTTCAAGCCCAAACCAGAAACTTAGTTTTGTTCAATGGAAGTGGGTTAAATTGCTCTGTTGCCCTGGAACAACTAATCCACTTTTTTTTTTTTTTAAGAAGAAGAAGAAGAAGAAGAGGACTTGTAGTTTGAAAGTGTCAGAGAAAGGCACTGAGAGGTGTGGAATGAGCGAATGATTGTTGGGGAGATGTGTACATACCCCATGAGCAAATCAGCATTAATGCTCATTGTTGCATCACCGAAAACAAAATCAGAACGAATGCTCACCAGAGACCTGGCATCGTCTAACATCTGTGTGAGCTTTGTGCAAGCAGATCAGGATGAATGCTAAGCAAACAGGGTGTGTGGAGGAGCCCAGAGAGAATGTGTTTCTCTGGGCTCTTTGTAGCAAACAATGTTTTCCACCGCTTCACAAATTAATTAGCGAGTGTCCCTGGAATGTGTCGACTTCGCAATAGGCATTCAAAAATGTTTGCAAGCAAGACAATGGGGAAGGCACTCTCTTATCTCAGAGGGTTGCTGTTGTTGTTCCATGTAAATAGTGGCAGGGAAGGATGTGATCGTTCATAGATGAGGCAGGCTTTGGATGGGCCAGGCATCCTACCCACCCCAATGCTAATCTTGATCTGAACCTTCCAAAAGAGTGTTACAGGAATTTCCCCAAACTACCCAGTTCCACAGGCACTACACTCACACACACACACACACACACTTGATTGAAAGTATTTCTTTCTCTGTGGTGGTTCTGTTATAAATTCCTATAAATCCAGCCTTTGTTTCTCACCATGGAGGGAGGACTATCAGGGGAGGGAGACTTGGAGTGTGGGGAAACCATGGTCTCCTAGATGTCCCAGCACGTCCACAGCGAAGTCTGCTCAGGTGCCAGACTGTGGATCATTTCACTTACAAAGAGGCACCTTTTGGGAATGGATTCAACATGAACAAAGGACAGTGATCAAACCCTCTCTGGAAGGGCAGGAAACTGTGAAGATCTGTTTGTTCTCTGGAATGTGTGTCTGGGAGGGGTGAGAAGAGGAAGCAGGACACGTGTAAACTTACTCAGGTTTCCACCTTGAACCCTCCCTTTTTATGATGTATGTGTGATGTAGTGCTGGTGATGTAGTTTAGGGCTGTAACTGGGGGATTACGAACTAATAAAAGTTGGGGTCTCTCTTGGTTGGGGGTCCCATCTTGTTCCACCCGGTGGCAGGTGGGAGTCCTGTTGCAACAGTCTTCAATAAAGACCAAGCCTACTGGCTGCTGTTTTGCTCTGGTATTCCTGGCTGGAGTCCTTAATTTTGTCCAAGGGAGCCCTCAGATTTCTCCTTTAACAAGAGTTAGACAGAAGTGAGGAGGAATTAAAGAACCTTTTAATGAGGGTGAAAGAGGAGAGCACAAAATATGGTCTGAAGCTCAACATCAAAAAAACTAAGATCATGGCCACTGGTCCCATCACCTCCTGGCAAAGAAATGGAGGCAGTGAGAGATTTCACTTTCTTGGGTTCCATGATCACTGCAGATGGTGACAGCAGTCACGAAATTAAAAGACGCCTGCTTCTTGGGAGGAAAGCAATGACAAACCTAGACAGCATCTTAAAAAGCAGAGACATCACCTTGCCGACAAAGGTCCATATAGTTAAAGCTATGGTTTTCCCAGTAGTAATGTATGGAAGTGAGAGCTGGACCATAAAGAAGACTGATCGCCGAAGAATTGATGCTTTTGAATTATGGTGCTGGAGGAGACTCTTGAGAGTCCCATGGACTGCAAAAAGATCAAACTTATCCATCCTTAAAGAAATCAGCCCTGAGTGCTCACTGGAAAGGGCCTGAAGTTGAGGCTCCAGTACTTTGGCCACCTCATGAGAAGAGAAGACTCCCTGGAAAAGACCCTGATGTTGGGAAAGATGGAGGGCACAAGGAGAAGGGGACGACAGAGGATGAGATGGTTGGACAGTGTTCTCGAAGCTACTAAGTGGCATGAGTAACTTGGCCAAACTATGGAGGCAGTGGAAGACAGGAGTGCCTGTCGTGCTCTGGTCCTTGGGGTCACGAAGAGTCGGACATGACTAAATGACTACACAACAACAAAATGTAGTGTGTGTATATACATATATGAAATAATAATAATAATAATAATAATAATAATAATAATAATAATTAATAATGCCAATGATGGCCAGTGGCATGATCTTAGCCACTCTGGATTTGGCTTCCAACCAAAAATCGGCTCAAAAATATCACACATTAAAAACTTCCCTGAAGAGGGTTAGAGACCAGGATAGTGCTGGGTAGGTTAGGCTAGGTCGAAGGTTTAGTATGTTATACTGGTTTTGGCCAAACTGCGGGAGGCAGTGGAGGATAGGGGTGCCTGGCATGCTCTGGTCCATGGGGTCAAGAAGAGTCGGACACGACTGAACGACTGAACAACAACAGACAGAATGACTGAATGGAGGAAAGCATTTCAAATTTGGGCAGAGGGAAATGCTCTAGGGTGGTGGGAGGGGAATATTTTGAACGCAAAAGGCCTGCTCTTGAATGTGGTGAGAATTAATGCATTTTAATGAATGACAGTGGACTTTAAGAGCATTTGTTGCCGTTCCTTTGCTGTGTCTCCTAACAAGAGCTTGCTGTATAAATGAAGAGGCTGGCAGTGCATCTGAGTATGTGTTTTGTGTGTGTTTGTATGGCAAGTTTCAACTTTCAACACTTAAAATTCAGGACTCGGCCGCAGAGCTCTTTCAAACAGCCACAAAGAGCTTGCTCAGAATCCACCTCCCCTCCAAGGACGAAGGCCTCTTTGACCTCGTCCTCATTAGTAAAAGAGCCCAGTGCCACCACGCAAGGAAAAATGATGACAGAACATAGACCCTTTTCCTGCAAGCAGGGCGCCGGAAATGAAATGCCTCGATAGCCAACTGTTACTGCTTTTTAACCAAGACTGTCAACCAGCTAGGCATAGGGGCAGAATTTGTTCCGGTTCACCTTTTAATGTGAAACTCAATGAGTTCTAAACAGTAAACGAGCCGAAATGCAGCAAGCCTTTGAAATTCGCACTTCTCCAGATTTTGCAGTGCAGTTCTTCAACCAAGTGTGCATTGGTGAATAGATTGGCGCATATAAGAGAAGGGTGTACAACAATGCATATATTAGTTTATTTTAAAAATAAAAAATGCATAATATATGGGGAATTGCTTTAAAAATGTGCATATATTAGAGGAAACATGCTGTAAAATGCTGGCAAATTTTCATGAGGATTGGCGAAATGTTCTGCGTAGAAACCAGTAATTTTATAATGCATTTCTTAAATTTCTATTCCGCCCTTCCTCCCAAAGGGTGACAAACACCACATATTTTAAAAAATACAAACACATATTAAAACACACACAATTTAAAATAAAACAAATCCTATTTTAAAACACTCAAAAATATTTTAAGGCACTTGGAACACCTAAAAACATTTAAAAGCAAAAATATTTTAACAAACACATAGTTACTAACTTTAATGTTGCCATGGCCAGTATCTATCAGCTGTCAAATGTCTGGGTAAAATGGAAAGTTTTTAAATTTCTCCTGAAAGTCAATAATTTAAATTTCTCCTGAAAGTCAATAATGAGACAGACACACCTCACCTGGGAAGGCATTATACAAATGGGAATCACCACCAACAAGGCCGTGTCACAGGTTTGCACACCAGTCGAAGATTGCCGAGGGACCATTATTTTCCTGCCTGTTATAACAATGTTAATGTACTGTGTTGTATCAAGCTGTGGACTGCTTGAATCAAGGCACCCTTGCATTTAAAATTTATATCTTATCATGGCAATGTGAGGGTTGTCAACTTGGAACAGAGGGCAGAGAGAGCGCAGTCTGCCTTGTTGCTGTGCCTTTAACAGGGTTGATCTGCAAGAATCAGCAGGCGATGCTTTTCATAGCATGGTGCAAAACACGATAATCTGCTAATTACAAGTGCTGTGCTGAAACCTGTCCTCCGATTTCTCAAAATCTTTTTCCACCTGCAGGGCTGTCTTAAGCATATGCGGCGCCGGGGTGCAAAGATCCGTCTGGCGCCCCCTCTCTCCCAGGTTGCCCAGTCCCAGGCACGCAGGAGGGCAGAGCCGGCCAGCCGCCTCAGCGTCTCACTGGCTCGGTCGTCCCCGAACTCATGGTGCAGAGCTGCCTGCAGCAGAAGAGCCCACCACAGCGCTCCAACCGGTGGGCAGGCTCTTCCCCGGACTCAATTCTCGGGTCCTAGACTCTCAGCCTGGCGCCCCTGAGAGCCCGGCACCTGGGTACCCTGCACCCCTAGCACCTAGGGTTAAGACGGCCCTGTCCACCTGCAGAAGGCACTTGCATTTTTCTGCCTCTTTCTCGAGGAATTTATTTATGCTTTCCAGCTTAATTTATCACTGATTAATGCCTGTGGTTATTGTGGGGCTCCACCCCACTCCAATTAAACGTTTCTCCAACTATCTGCAGCCTCCCCAGCTGCTGGGACTTTCTCCATGATATGCAGCATTCTTGCCTTTACGGGACAGCCCAGTCAATGATGGCCTAGGTTTCTCAGGAAGCCAAGGCACCCAGGAAGCCTGCAGAGTGAAGACTACCAAAGAAATGGGATTGTCGAATGAAAAAAATCAACATGCCCAACCACCCCTCCTCAGCCACCTCGAATATCCGCTAAGTGCAACGAAATCCCTGCACCCTCCCATAAGAATTTCATCCGTTTCCACCCTTCTTTTGATAATTTTCCAAATGCAACTGCATGTCACTGTAGTAGTTCAGGCCCAAGCTAAATTTGAAGTTAAAATCCGGGTCATTCCATTTAACAAATTGCAAAGGGTAGCTGCCAGGTTACAATCGGGGCAGATGGGTGGGGAGAAGAGAGATTTCACCCTTCCGTCACCTTTTCCTTTATAGTCATAGAATTGTAAAGTTGGAAGTAGGAACTATGAGGGTAATCTAGTCCAACCCCCTGCAATGCAGGAGCCAGTGTGGTGTAGTGGTTAAGAGTGGTAGACTCGTAATCTGGGGAACCGGGTTTGCGTCTCCCGCTCCTCCACATGCAGCTGCTGGGTGACCTTGGGCTAGTCACACTTCTCTGAAGTCTCTCAGCCCCACTCACCTCACAGAGTGTTTGTTGTGGGGGAGGAAGGGAAAGGAGAATGTTAGCCGCTTTGAGACTTCCTTCGGGTAGTGAAAAGCGGGATATCAAATCCAAACTCTTCTTCTCAGTGTGGTGTAGTGGTTAAGAGTGGTAGACTCGTAATCTGGGGAACCGGGTTTGCGTCTCCGCTCCTCCACATGCAGCTGCTGGGTGACCTTGGGCTAGTCACACTTCTCTGAAGTCTCTCAGCCCCACTCACCTCACAGAGTGTTTGTTGTGGGGGAGGAAGGGAAAGGAGAATGTGAGCCGCTTTGAGACTTCTTCGGGTAGTGATGAAGCGGGATATCAAATCCAAACTCTTCTTTCCCCCAACGTGGGGTTCAAACCCACAACTCTGGGATATCAGAAAAGTCTCATGCTCTTCTGACTGAGCTATCTAGCTCTAGAGAAAGTCACTTATTTGAAGATGCTATTTACACCAGGAGGAAATCTCTTGTTGGTGCCAATGGAAGATGTCCTCTGTGCAAATAGCAGTTTCGGGGGATCCGTTTTTGTTAGGACTACAGCATGTGAGAAAATACTTGGCTGCACAGAGCAGCACTTTACAGTTTCACTTCAGCTGGCAAAATGAGACAGGCCGCCCCTGCCCTAGAGGGTTGCTCAGAAGGGAATGTAACCCTCAGTCATACAAAAGCACCCATACCCTTGCTTTGAGCAGCTTTCCCCAACCTGGTGCCTCCACATATATTGAACGACAGCTCTCATCAGCCACAGACAGCACAGTCAAAACATCTGGAGTGAGCATGTCTGGGAAGGCTGCTAGAGATGCTTCCAAGGAGCCTGGAGAACACAGGATCTGAAGCACAGAGAACTTGAAACCAAGCCATGATGCGGTGGGTGGGTGGTATTCCCACCCCACCCCCACCCCAACTCTAAAACACACATCCTGCAAGCGAGTGTGTTGGTCCTGCTGGTTTCTGGTACCCTGGATGGGGGGAGATCGAGATGCATTGCATTAAGCTGGAGGCCCTGTGCCATGGGGATGTTGGATACTGGCACCTGCATAAAGTAAGTCTCTAGCTAGGAAATGGTTTTATTAGACGTGGGAAGGGAAACGTCAATGTTTCGTTGGTGCATTTTTGAGCACTGCCCGGCTTCCGAGTCCTCCGGTGACTCACACCCAATCCTCTCCTGACGCCGCCAGGAAGCAATGGCAATTCGATCAAGGAGCTCTTTAAAAAAAAAGAAGAAGAAGAAGGGGGGGGATAATCCAGAGTTGTGTTTGAAACAGACGCTTCTTAGAGGGCAGTCAAAATGCAAGCGTTTTGGCGCTGCGTTTGTTTACAGTTTAAACCTATAATCTGTCTCCTGTTCCTGTTGCCTTTCGACTCCACCCCCCTCTCTGTTTCTCCCCTTCCTGTGGGAGTTCACAGTTTTGAAATCCCATTTGTGCTTATGCCACAAAGTGCCATGTTTATGGCACTGTGTGACACCAATGTGGATGGCTATAAAAGGGGATTAGACAGATTCGTGTAGGGATAAAGGCTTTCGGTGGCTGTGAGAACCATGATAAGCTAGCTATGTTCTGCCGCCACTGAATACCCGTTGCTGGAAGCCACAGAAGAGGCGAATGTTCATGAGGGCACCTGGTTGGCCACTGTGAGAACAGGATGCTGGACTAGTTGGGCCATGGGCCTGATCCTGCAGGGGTCTTCTTCTGTTCTTAATGCTTGCAGCAGGATGGGTAATGGGATATTTTTTAAAAAATAAAATGATACGAACTCTGATAAAAGAGGTTAAATATATCGTACATATTTCAGCTATTATTTCCCATGAGCAATCATGTGTATTACTCAGGAAGGGTGGTTTTTTTTTTGAGATTGTATCCAAAAGAGAACCAATATAATTCTGCCTCTGAAGCTAAATAGGATTGGTTTCAAACTTGATGTGCTAGGGCAGGGGTCCCCAAACTAAGGCCTGGGAGCCAGAGCCGGCCCAATCACCTTCTCAATCCGGCCCATGGACAGTCTGGGAATCAGTGTGTTTCTACATGCATAGAATGTGCCCTTTTATTTAAAATGCATCTCTGGGTTATTTGTGGGGCCTGCCTGGTGTTTTTACATGAGTAGAATGTGTGCTTTTATTTAAAATGCATCTCTGGGTTATTTGTGGGGCATAGGAATTCATTCATATTATTTTTTTCAAAATATAGTCCGGCCCCCCACAAGGTCTGAGGGACAGTGGACCAGCCCCCTGCTGGGGAAAAACAATGCTGACCCCTGGTTTAAGACTTAGGAACATGCAGTTACTTAGAGGGCCTAGCTGGGTCTATAATGTATGTTCTATGGCCACACCTTAATCCCATTAGAACAGCAAACTGAGATCTAGGCTCAGTTTGTAATGAAAGCGCAACTCGGAGGGGAAGCATTTGTTAAACACCCAGCAGTGAAAAAATTACAAGTACACCCTCATCCTGCCGATAAATGAACCAAGAGCTCCCAGGTATTGCCTTCTGAACAGCAGGTACCAGTCCTTCGTGCATCTTTCAGTTCCAGCTCTGGTTCTAAAAGGCTTCTGCACTGACTGCACTTAATTTAAATTCAGTCCTCTCCAACTGGGCCCATTCGAAGGAAGCTCTTCAGAACATTCGGAAGCACCCAACTGCAAACATGCAGGGGGGCGTTTGCTAGTGAAGCAGGATTAAAGCCCATCTGTATGCAGCTTGAGTCTGCTCCAGTTTGTGCTCCTGGTACAACTTAACATCTCTGGGCGTAAGGAGCGGCTTTGGGGCTCCTTGCTGCACAAACAGATTGATTTTGCGGAACCTGCTGAGGATACTCTGCTGGAGAGAGAGAGAGAGAGAGAGCATCTCAGCAGAAAAGGGGGCGTGCCTGCATGAATATTGGATCAATTTGCTGTTTTGTAATTCCCCCCTCCTCCCTTGCTGTAGCTTCATCTTACCCAGAGACGGGAGGAGGAGAAGATGCAAATTGTTCCAGCTTCAAGGATTGCCTTGCTGAGATCAGCGACTCGCAGGAAATTAAAATTTAAATAAGCTAGCCTCAGCATCTATCTACAATGAGCATCTCAAGGGGGGGCGGTGGTGAGGAAGGCACATTTCTCTAATGACGCATCAGTTACAAGGGGGTATCACCTAGGCAAATAATGAACACTTAAGAGAAACACACTTGTCAGCTTGATCCGTGGCCTGCTTAATGTGAAGTTGCCAATTGATCCCATTGGGCTTCACAGCAAGTAATATGCTTAGAATCCATACAGCCCAGCCTGGTTTGGGGTTCAGCAGAAGGGCTTCAAAATCCTCCAAATCAGATATAAACGTGGCAATTTTCCCTTTTGCACGGGCGATGTTCACCTATGTGAGCAGACAGGTCCCGTGGTCAATGCCAATGTCGTCTTCTACCAGATGCTATAGGTGAAAAAGGGATGGAACCAGGGCCGGTGCATCCATTAAGGCGAACTAGGCAACTGCCTGGGGCGCCAAAATGGAGGGGGTGCCGGCCAGGGTTGGGCAGGGGGCAGGACGGGCTAGCAGCAGCTTCTCCGCTGTAGTGGAGAGGTGCTGCTTGCCCCCTACACCACCACCCCCGCTCCCGCTAAAGCAGGCTTTGGCGGGGGGCGGGACGGGCAAGCAGCAGCTTCTCCGCTACAGCGGAGAAACTGCTGCTTGCCTCTCCACCACCCCCACCTCCCGCTAAAGCAGGCTTTGGTGGGGGGCGGGGGGCGCCAGAAGGTGGTCTCGTCTAGGGCACAAGAAGCCCTAGCACCGGTCCTGGATGAAACTCAACTCTTAGCTGTTGGGGAATAACTGGGGAATACCAATTAGTCCTGAGTCCCATGTGTATGGGAAACTACAATAAGAAAAGATGACTGACTGACTCAACAAAATAAAAAATAATAATAAAAATTCCTTCCAGTAGCACCTTAGAGACCAACTAAGTTTGTTCTTGGT
The DNA here is from genome assembly GCA_900245905.1 of Lacerta viridis. Taxonomy (NCBI): domain Eukaryota; kingdom Metazoa; phylum Chordata; class Lepidosauria; order Squamata; family Lacertidae; genus Lacerta; species Lacerta viridis. The sequence goes on from OFHU01004300.1 coordinate 318,461, forward strand.
ATGAGCTTTTCGTGTGCATGCACACTTCTTCAGATACACTGAAACAGAAGTCCTGACTGACTGACTGACTGACTGACTGACTGAAAAGGCACAGGGCTTGACTCACTCTCTATCCAAAAGAGCCTCCAGTATTTTAAACTGAAATACATGCAGCGTTAGCAAATCATAGGAAATATAAATGGGTAGACCTTAAATGTTCCAGTGCTAAGCGCTCGCATTGTGCTCCCCTGCCTCTACGCCTCTCACAGTGAATTGACCACAAACCTAAGTACGTTTAAATGCTTTATTTACAGTAATCAGAGGTCTCCTTCATGCATCAATCATTGCGACAACAAAGGCAACACAAGTAAAAACTTAATTCAATAGAAAATGCAAAAAGTATCTGCAAACATGGATTCTGGGCATGGAGTACCAGCCTCGTGTGTCCAGTCAGTTATATGGTTCAAAGATGGGGGGGAGAGAGGGGGGGGACAAGAAAAAAGCCTTACTTCCTCCCTCCTCAAAGATGAGGGGGCATTATTAATATTATTAATTATTATTAATTTATTATTTCATAGAATCATAGAGTTGGAAGAGACCACAAGGGCCATCCAGTCCAACCCCCTGCCAAGCAGGAAACACCATCAAAGCATTCCTGACAGATGGCTGTCAAGCCTCTGCTTAAAGACCTCCAAAGAAAGGAGACTCCACCACACTCCTTGGCAGCAAATTCCACTGCTATTTAAACGCCGCCCATCTGGCTGGGTTTCCCCAGCCACTCTAGGTGGCTTCCAACAAAACATTAAAATACAGTGACCTAACCGAGTCTTCTCTAGCAATTTACAACTGTGGTCCTTAACCCCTTCATTTACTAACTAGCAAAGGCATGCATTACAGAGGAACCTCAGGTTACGTACCTGATCCGTTCTGGGGGGCCGTTCGCACCCCGAAAAGTACGCAACCCGAGTGTTCATTTTGCGCATGCGTGAAAGCGCAATGTCGTGCTTTTGCGCATGTGCGAACTGCGCAGAATGCTTCTGCGCGTGCGCAGTCCGCGCAGGACACTCTGTGTGTGCGATCTTTACTTCCGGGTTTGCGGAGTACGCAACCCAAAAGTACGCAACCCGAAGCGTTTGCAACCCGAGGTATGACTGTATTAGGTTTGACTGCAAAATCTCCCACAATAGCATCAGAGGAAGCTGCCTTATACTGAATCTGACCATTGGTCCATCTAACTCATTATTGTCCGCAGTGATTGGCAGGGGCTCTCCAGGGTTTTCTTACTATCCCTAGCTGGAGAATCCGGGGATTGAACCTATGGCCTTCCACTTCTAAGGAAGATCCTCTACAAACTTCTCCCAATCTCTTTTCATCACACGCAGATCAAGTGCCCCCCATCAATGGCTCTGCTGCACTGGTCAAGTGGAGGCTTGATCCTTAAACCTTTTCTTTCGTTCTTTTTGCTCACCCTACCATTTCAAATGGCTTCACTTTACCTTTTCCATTGTGCCCAGATAAGGCAGGACAACTTGGGTTAAGTCACCAACATAAGAATAATAAATTTATTATTTATACCCAGCCATTCTGAGCGGCTCCCAACAGAATATTAAAAACACAATAAAACATCAAACATTTAAAACTTCCCTAAACAGGGTTGCCTTCAGGTGTCTTCTAAAAGTCAGGTACAGTGGCACCTCGGGTTACGTACCTGATCCATTCTGGGGTGCCGTTTGCACCCTGAAAAGTCCGTAACCCGAGCAGTGCTATCGCGCGTGCGCAGAGCGCGATATTGCTCTACTGCGCATGCGCGACTTGCGCAAAACACTTCTGCGCGTGCTCAGACCGCACAGACTGTGTCTGTGCATGCGCGCGTGGCGAAACCCGGAAGTAAAAACTTCCGGGTTTGCCGCGTTCGCAACCCGAAGAAACGCAACCCGATGCGAACGCAACCCGAGGTATGACTGTAGTTGTTTATTTCCTTGATATCTGATGGCAGGGTGTTCCACAGGGCGGGTGTCACCACCGAGAAGGCCCTCTGTCTGGTTCCCTGTAACCACACTTCTTGCAGTGGGGGAACCACCAGAAGGCCCTCAGCGCTGGACCTCAATGTCCGGGCTGAACCATGGGGGTGGAGACACTCCTTCAGGTATACGGGGCCGAGGCCGAACTCTGCCAAAGATACATTGGTGTAACTTGCTTAGTTTCAAAGGCTTGTTTCCCCTCTGCCAGGCAAGGAAGAGTAGCAGCTGTAGCCCCTCTGCTGAAGGGTGTTTGGATCTGTTGCAACTTTACACCGGCTTAACTTACACCGGATAGCTCTCTTGCACTGTTGAACCAGTGTTTGCTCACAAAACCTTCTAGATTTCCTCCTGCCTTCCCCCTCTTAGAAATTCCACCACAGGCTTCTAAGTTGGGCAACTTTCCCAGGTGCAGATCAGTGAATCAATGCAAGCTGTTCTTTTGGCAAGCAGCTTGTTCCCAGATTTTTGTTTAAAAAAATTGGAGTGGGAAGGAAAAGAAGAACAAGTTTCAGCAACTTTTCTTTGGGCTCCAAAGGGCATGCAAATTCAATCTGCAGGCACCTTTCCTTGTTTTGCACCTTTTCTTGCTCACTCACTGGGAGACGTGGAGCTTTTGAACAGGAGCAGGAGAGTGAGCTTTAGGAACAACCACAACAAAAATGGCTTTTCCTTTCCTTTATTTATTGAATTTATATACTGAAGATCTCAGGATGGTTCACAGCATAAAAATACAAAATAGAAACACAGAATACCTAATAAAAAAGAACAAAACCATAACAATCCCCCCAAAAAACTCACATACGTTTAAAAGGACATAGAATGTTGATCAGCCCAAGGCTTGGTTGAAGAGGAACTTTTTTGCCAGGCACCTAAAGATGTATAATGAAGGCACCAGGTGAGCCTCCCTGGGGAGAGCATTCCACAAATGGGGAGCCACCGCAGAAAAGGCCCTGTTCTTGTGTTGCACCCTCTGGACCTCTCATGGTGGAGGCACACGAAGAAGGACCTCAGATGATGATCTCAGGGCCTGGGCTGGTTGACACAGTGAGCTCTGTACTACATTGAGTACATAGCTTGTTCATTGCCAGGGCCGGCCCTAGCATCAGACAGAGTGAGGCAAATGCCTCGGGCATAAAATAATGCATAAAAATATGTTTAATTGGGAGAAATTCACTCTAACATGGTGACAAAGTTTCACAAAAGAAAATTATTATTTTTTTGCAGATTGCAGCAGAAATGCAGAGCTAATATTGGGTTTAACACTGGAAAATTTGTGAACTTAAAGAACTGAACTGGACATTTTTTGTCCCCCACCAATTTCAGTATAGGCAAACTGTGAGGCTGACCTTAAAGAGGTGCGATTGACCCTTTAGATCAATGGCAGATGGGGAAACTGAGTTGCTTAATGTTAAAACTGGAATGATGTAACCGGGGCAGCAACAATAAAACCATATCCCATCTATCAACCCCTGCCAGACATATTGCTCAGGGCGGCTACAACATGCTATTTTAACTTTTCACCTTTGTTCTGGCTAAATGGGTTGAGAGAGAGGAAGGGTGAAAAAAGGCAAAGAATGATGATGGAGAAGGAGCACTTAGCTTGATTAACGCTTGTTGGCTCAGATCATCTACGCTGTGAAAACGGGCAGGGTGAAGAAGATTGATACCTGCACAAACATCTGTCTTTGGCTGCTTACCAAGCTGCGTTTTTATTTTTAAAACATTGAGCTTCCTTTGAGGGAGAGAGAGAGAGAGAGAGAGAAAGAAAGAGAGATAGAGATTTGTTACAGGGAGAAGGAAGAGTTGCAGCTGGCAAAGAGCTGATTTTCAGTGGCAGAGCAGCTGCACTGCATGCAGATGGTCCCAGGTTCGAGAGCCAGTGTGGTGTAGTGGTTAAGAGCGGTGGACTCGTAATCTGGGGAACCAGGTTCGTGTCTCCGCCTCCTCCACATGCAGCTGCTGGGTGACCTTGGGCTAGTCACACTTCTCTGAAGTCTCTCAGCCCCACTCACCTCACAGAGTGTTTGTTGTGGGGGAGGAAGGGAAAGGAGAATGTTAGCTGCTTTGAGACTCCTTCGGGTAGTGAAAAGCGGGATATCAAATCCAAACTCTTCTTCTTCTTCTTCTTCTTCTTCTTCTTCTTCTTCTTCTTCTTCTTCGATTCCTGGCATTTTCTGGTGACTTACTGGAGAAGATCCTTCCCTGAAAACCCAGAGAGCTTCTTCCAGTAAATGCAGAGAAAGCAGAGCTAGATGCACCAATGGACCGACTCCATGTAAGGCAGATTCCTGTGTTCCTACAGAGCTGGGAAAGCCTGGGATTCAGCTAGATCGCCCTTTCCCAACCTGGTGCCCTCCAGATGGACTGCAGCTCTCATGAACCTCAGCCCCACCAATTCAGTGAATATATGGTCATAACACTCGGGTTGGACTAAATGAGTTTTGGGGATACTCTTCCAGCCCTGTACCTTTGGTTGTAAAAAAGAGGCTACTAAAGAGGTTGGGTTGGATGGTCAATTTATCCCTGAGGAATCCCTTCTGTTGATAGAACAGGCAGTCATAATGTGGGATGTAATCCCTTAGTACAGTCAAGTGCAACACTCCTTATTCCCCTAGAGTGGGCACAGGCAGGGGGACATCCAGTCAGTGTAACTTCCTTTTCCATTGTTCTGGAGCATCCTCCCCCTGCATGTGACCTGGGGGATGGGCGTGGCTCTGGCTGACTCCATAAAAGAATCACGCAGCCATTTTCTCAATCTCTTGTCCAGTTCAGTTTTGTCTTTCTATTGTTGCTGCTCTCTTGCTGCCACTCTGCTCTTCTGCAGCCATTTTGTTATCTAATGTAATTTTGCTGTCTGCTGGCTCTCAGCCAGCAGCACGTTAGTTCAGTCTCCATATGAGATCAACTCACACTCTGTTTATTATGTAACTACTAAGAAAAGCCTGCCTTTCAGGGATCATATCGTGAACTGAAATGCAAGTAAACCTTTTGTTACTTTACTCAGAAAGACTCTTGTGTCTTTAGACTTTTAAGAGAGATTAAAGGGGACACCAGGGATAAACTTAATAAGAGATTCAAAATTAATCTGCAAACTGCTATATTGAGGGGAATTTGCTCTGCTACATCACTCACTAGCATGAGTGAAGAAAGGACAATATTTATTCACTATATCCTTTCCTACACTCCTTAACATTCCCATACATGTCATAAATGGTGAAGTACAGGTGATATGTTGCCAAAGAAAGTAAGTAGATGGAGATCCTTCAGGAAGGGCATGTGCCTTTCTTTCCTTCCCCCGTCATGAACTGGCAGGATTTCGGGGAGAAGGAAGAGGATCCTGGCGAGAGGTGCAGCTGGCAGTGGGTCACAAGGGAGCACCCTGGGGAAGGAGAGGTTGTTGTAGACAATATTCACAGATGATGAGAGGGCAGGGGCTAGTGCACAGGAAGCTGAGCAACAGGATCCCTCGCCAGAGTGGTCCCCATCCCCATGAACAAGGCAGGTCCTAAGGCATAGGGAACAGCAAGTGGGGCACTCAAGGAAGCAGAGGCAGGCCAGGGCCTGCAGCTTAGTTCACTAGCTGGCCAGGTGGGGAGGGAGGCATGTGATTCCTCAGCTGGGGCAAGCTGAGAGCAGGTGAGGGTCACTTGCCTCAACTAAGCCCAGATGTGTCAATCAGCAGACACAGTATAAGAAGAAAGCAGAGCTGAAGTGCTGTGTCTGCTCAACTGCCCATGTTGAGGGACCACGCCTAGGATTCTCTTTGGACCTTCATGGGTTTCTCCTTTGACTCTGGAGTCGGACCAGGCTTCCTCAATCTCAGCCCTCCAGATGGTTTGAGACTACAATTCCCATGATCCCTGACCAGCTAGGGATCATGGGAGTTGTAGGCCAAAAACATCTGGAGGGCTGAGGTTGAGGAAGCCTGCTCTGGACTGTATCCTGACTGCTGAACTCCTATCTTGGCTTACTTGGACTGACCCTGGACTGCGCTTCCTGATTTTTGGACTTGGCTTGCATGGGTTGGCTTCTGGACTTGGAACTTTGTCTTCCCCTGGCCAGAAGAGATATCATCATACTGTTTGTTGCTGGCGTCCCTCTTCACCACCTTTGGGAGGGGGGGTCAAACCATTGCGTTAGCAGCACTAAAGTGACCTCCCCGAGGCACAAGCCTGGGCAGTGTGTATGGAGGTCCTGGGTCGTCCAGATGACAAGAGCCCCCTCTCTGCCTTGCTGATGTGCTCCAAAGGAATGATGAGCAATACGTTTGGCACCAGCTTGGTTGCAGAAGTTGCCAGAAGGAGGCGTACAAGGATACATTGGCTTACATAACCAGTTCTTGAATATATAAAAATGTAAAGGGACCCCTGACCATTAGGTCCAGTCGTATCCGACTCTGGGGTTGCGGCACTCATCTCGCGTTACTGGCTGAGGGAGCCGGCGTACAGCTTCTGGGTCATGTGGCCAGCATGACTAAGCCGCTTCTGGCGAACCAGAGCAGCGCACGGAAATGCCGTTTACCTTCCCGCTGGAGCGGTACCTATTTATCTACTTGCACTTTGATGTGCTTTCGAACTGCTAGGTGGGCAGGAGCTGGGACTGAGCAACAGGAGCTCACCCCGTCGTGGGGATTCGAACCGCCGACCTTCTGATCAGCAAGCCCTAGGCTCTGTGGTTTAACCCACAGCGCCACCCACGTCCCACTTGAATATATAGTGCTCCAACAGTTCTGCGGTCTCTACAGTGTCTCAAACTGCTTGCCAGGAGCATACTGCAAATGCAGCTCGCATACTTCCGTAGCCTGAAAGATGGAATCTTAAAGTGGTGCCGCATTCTGCAAACTGTGCCGCTCCGAAGCCCATCAGAAACACTCTGCATTTGTAAATAACGGAAACATTTGCACATTTACATTCTGGCGTTGCCTTTTAGCCTCCTCAGACTCTTGAAGATACCTTCCTCTGTGTAGAACTGGAGAGGCCCTGCAGTGTACAAAAAGGAGGTGGCAAGGTAATTAGAAATATAGCCAGATTCTCAGCACTGCGATTTGGGGGAAAGGGTGGTGGAGAAGACTTTGGATTTCAATAAAGCTTCCTTCCAAGTAAATGTGTTTGCAATTGCAGTCTAATCAGCGGAGGGCTTGTGTAATCGAGTTTTCTGCACGCAGCCAAATACAGATGCTCCAGTGGGGAGGTTTGCCATTTTCTCGTCCTTCCCCCAAGTAAAACACCAGAGTCGTTTGCATTGTCCTCCTGCATTTTTCGGCAGCGGCTGTGCTTTGTGGCCGAAGGCTTCCTTCCAGCCCCACTGAGTTCTTGCTTTATAGCAATTGTGCTACGCTTGTGAAGAATGTCAAGATGATAGGGGGGCAGGAAGTAACGGAAGGGGGTGAACTTTTGGCTGATGATGATGATGATGATGATGATGATGATGATAGCACCACCACCCTTGGAAGGATGGGGAGAGGACTGGCTCCTTTTCCCAACCTCTCTGTATCAGTTTGAGAAAGGAACCATTTACCCTGGTGTGTGAGGACAAACTGGTTCATTTCCATGCCACTATGAGGAGACACCAGGGGTGAGATTTGCCCTTCTCTGTCCGTCTCTGTCCCTGCATATTTTACAAAAAACTGTTCCAATCGGTATTCCATTATTGCATCCATCAAAACTTGTTTACGCTGTTGAATTTATCTTAATGCTGCCAGCGTTTTCAGCTGTACACAATTATTTCCCATGTATCCAATAAACGTTTTCCAGTGTTCTTTAAACATATGTTCTTCTATATTCTATATGTTAACTCTTCAAGTTGTGCATATTCTGTCAACTTAAATTGCCGTTCTTCTTTGGTTGGGACCTCGCTCATTTTCTGTTTGGGGGCTAACAAAACACGGGCCGCAATAGTGGCATACAAGTCCTCCAATCTTGCTGTTTCACTTTCTAAGTGTATCCTGCTCTGGCTTTCATCATCTGGCTGGTGCTTTGTTCCTGGCTCAATAGCACTGTCCTAGGCATGTTCAGCCAGAAATAATGGGGCTTGCTCTCAGCAGGCCCCTGCACATTTGGGCTACAGCAGCTGCAGTCCTAACATGCACTTATCTGGGAGTGAGCCTAGTTGAACGCAATGGCATTTGCTTCTCGGAAAACACACATAGGCTGGCAGCATGACTTGCTTGCTTGCTTCTTTGGCGGAGTCTTTTGTCTTCTTAATCCCAGCTGCCAATTTTGTCTTACTCACTTCTGGATTTTTTTTATTATTTGCTTTCCTGCTTTGGACTTTATGGAGTTTATTAGCTGGCTTAAAAAAAATATGATTACATAAAACAGAGATGGGGAACCTTTGGGTCTCCAGATGTTGCTTTGCCACAACTCCTATCATTCCTGATCGTTTGCCATGCTGGCCGGGGCTGATGAGAGCGGTCGTCCAACAAGGTCTAAGGCTGTGGTTTCCAAAGTGGGTGGGATGGTGGGTTTGCTTAAGGGGGCACTGGAGATGGCAATTTAAAACTCCTGCTAAATGACTTCAAACTCAGACACTGGGAAACTGGAATCACTTCTTCCAGCCTATTCATTGCATTAAGAATTTTGTGTACACGTTAGCTAAATGTGTTATCTAAGACTCTTGCTAAATAGGTTATCGGGCTTTGAAAAGCTGGTACCACCAAATCAAGCCGATCAACTTTGTTGAATTAATGTAACTAAATAATTTAAATTGGATTTTAAATGAATGTGCAATTAACTGTTACTGTTTTGAATTTGTTGTGTTGAATTTGAATGTGTCGCTATCTTCCTTAGTGGGCTGTGCAAACCACTGTTTTGAATAATGCTTTTTATAGGGTAGGGGGGCACTGGGAGGAGTTTTTTGGAACCAAAGGGTTGGTAGCCCGATGTCAGCAGTGAGCCAGCAGTAAAACACACCATGCAAATTGGAGTCAACTCTTCATTAGCAAAAAAAAAAAAAAAAAAAAAAAAAATCATCTGCACAAACTTGGCGGAGTGTTGGCCATTGCTTGAGTTTTCCCAAGCAATCAGAGACTGCACCTGCATGCAGCCAACCTATTCTCCACCCTTTTCATGCCTCTTCTGGTTCTGGGAGACTAGCAAGGAGGGGGACTTGATGCTGAAGGAGGGAGAAACACCTGTGATTTTTCACCAACCTGAATCATCTCTGCCTCTTGGGCTCCCTCCTCTCCTGTGTCAGTTTCTGCCTCTGATTCTGGACTTTTCTCTGCCACAGTCTCTCCCAGCTCACTGATCTGTGTTACCTCTTCGTCTTCCAACACCTCCTCTTCCCAGTCTTCTCCTCCTCCACTCATTGTTGTCTCACCACCACTTCCCTGGCTCTGAGCCCTTGGGAGTTCCCCAGCTGGTTCCTCCCTTCATTCCTCTGCATGCAACTGGTCCACAACAACCAAAAAGGTTTGGGCAACATTGATCTAGAGAGCTCCTGTTTCCCTATACCTAACATAAAAGATTGGTCTATTAATGACTATTGTCCATCATATCTGGCAATTGATTCTCCATATTAAGGGGAAATATACCTCAGATAACCACATGATGGAAACAAACCCATAAGGGCCTTAATCCTGGGTTCAAGTCTAATATCCTATCCACTACTTTTCTCTTCTGTTGTCTTTCTTCCCAATTAGAGTCTGATCCTATTTTGCAAGGAATCCAATGAACTGTAACTAGCAAGTGAGAGATGATCTCATTCAATGATGTCATTGGGGAGAATGGATTGCTGCCAATGTTCCAGTTAATAGCCATTTGAAAAAAAAATGAATGAAAAAGGGGCATAGAACCAAGTACTTCGGGAACAGATGAGGTTAGTGGAAGTCTTGTCTAAATTTATGTCATTTGCGAGGAACGGATGAGATGATTAGCTGGAAGGAAAATGACTTTGTAGGTTGATGTTGGGTAAGTCTAAATAATTAGAATTCCCCTTGTAGGTGCCAGAAATAGAGACACTAAAATATAAGCGTCAAATAATAATAAAAAGTTCTGCATGATGCTGCCGCTCAGGATGATGCTTAGGAATTCCTCAGAAGCTGCCCAAGAATCTCCAATCCTTGAGCAACTGCACCAAGAACACAATCTTGTGTAGGTAGGGCTTCAATATGGCTGGATTTTCCCAGGCACATCTGGGAATCGGGCAGCATTTTGGTGTCCAAATGGATTTTCACGGAATCAGCAAAATGTCCAGGAAAACCCAGATGTATGGCAAGGGGTGTATGATTAAAAATAATAATAATAAAATTAAAAAGCCCTAAAATGTAATTTTTTTGTTCGGATTTTCATTTTGGGGGTTATGGCAACCCTAAGTGTAGGTGAAGTTAATGAGGCTTTCAAGTTTGTTTTCTAACAGATTAGCATAGAGGAGGAAGTCAACAAATGAGGAAGACAACCCAGCAGAGGCTGGGTACATCTTTCCTTTTCTTTGGTGAGGTTTATACTTCACACTAGCACTTCAAATGGGTACAGTTCCATTTGTGTGTGTGATGAATCAACACAGCTGCCTGCATTTCTGGGCAGCTCTCAAGGATGTGGCTGTGGGGGAAGAGATGGTGATCTCCTGTACTTCAAAATTTACCACTATATATGGGTAACTGAAGGCGGTAGAGTTGAGGGAGCAAAGATCACATGCACAGCTATTACCCAGAGTTGCTGTCAAGACTCTGATGCTCAAGCGTTGTTTTCTCTGCATATCTTTTTTTTCTCCATTCATTACAGAAAGATCTGTTAGACCGGCTCTGAGTTCCCTCCTGCAACGTGATCATAAAGCTGTAGCTTGGAGCTCTAATGTGGCAGAAGCAGCCTCCAGCAGGAGAGCAAAGAACTTGTGCTAGAGAATATACAGAGAATATACAGAGTTGCACATCATTTAAACTGGAGAGAGGGGGAAATACCCATCTCTCTATCTTTTGGAAACTGATCCAATGCAATTTTTGCACAAGTGCCGATTACAGATATTTTGGACCACAACTCCCATCATCTGCAGGCAGCAGAGAATACTGGGCTAGGTTGTTAAATACCTGTAGTTTGAACTGGTATAAGATGTAAGGAGAGGTTCATTATCTTTGTAGGGGAAGTTACAGGTGGGTAGCCGTGTTGGTCTGCCATAGTCAAAACAAAATCGAAAATTCTTTCCAGTAGCACCTTAGAGACCAACTGAGTTTGTTCTTGGTATGAGCTTTCGTGTGCATGGTATCTGAAGAAGTGTGCATGCACACGAAAGCTCATACCAAGAACAAACTCAGTTGGTCTCTAAGGTGCTACTGGAAAGAATTTTCGATTTTGTTTTGTAGGGGAACACCTCATGCTCCTTCTGGGTAGTTTGTCCAACAATGGTTTCCCTACCCGCTGCAGTCAGCTCTCACCTGTGGCTCCTAGAAGCTGTCAGCATGTGACAGTAGCCACATCATGGGAATGGTTTCGGCTTCACATGGCTGGATAAACCAGGTGAGGTTAGCCGATGGGTCTCAAACTCTTGTTGAGTTAGGAACTTGCCTTGCAAGCGAAGACAGGCTCCAGCAGACTGAGCGGATGAGACCAAAAGTGGGTCCGACAGTCAAGGACGTGGTTTCTGCTTGTGCTGTAGAGGGAAGTGAGGGGCAGATGGTGCTCAGCAACCTGGGAAGGGAGTCCATCTAGGAAAAGGAAAGCTCTTATCCTAAGTCTCCACATACTCATCTGTGAGAAAGGCTTCAGGAGTAAACCCTGAGAAACAATCGGTACCTACTGCCTTGTGGGACATCTTCAGGAGAAGAAAAGATGAAGAAGAAGAGGAGGAGGAGTTTGGATTTGATATCCCGCTTTATCACTACCCGAAGGAGTCTCAAAGCGGCTAACATTCTCCTTTCCCTTCCTCCCCCACAACAAACACTCTGTGAGGTGAGTGGGGCTGAGAGACTTCAAAGAAGTGTGACTAGCCCAAGGTCACCCAGCAGCTGCATGTGGAGGAGCGGAGACACGAACCCGGTTCCCCAGATTACGAGTCTGCCACTCTTAACCACCTACACCACACTGGCCCAACACAAATTTGGAGTGGATTCCCTAAAATGGTTGGATGGCATCTTGTATGCCCCCTTCAGGCAACTCCTGAAACCAAGCTGGTGCGAAATCTATTGCTCGGCTTTCCTTTGGACCACATCAGCAACACTGAGGGGTCTTGCCATCTGGGCAGCCCAGTACTTCCATATACACTGCCCAGGCTTGCATCCCAGAAAGGGTAGAAGGTTGCTTGTCTATTGGTAGCTCCCAAGAGGCAGCTGTACTTGCAGATGATGGTAGCACTCCCACGAAGAACAGTTACCTCCAAGTACCTTCCTCTGCAGCACATAACCTCAAGACACTGGCAAACACGCAGCTTCTTTCTCCTCCACCTTTCCCACATCTCAGATGCCACTTGCTACAGAATGACGGGATTCGTTTATACCTTCCCACTTGCCACTGAAAGCTGCCAAGAAAGATGCAGCCTGTCTATATTACACTGGCGCTGAAGAAAAGAGCCTCCGTATCAATGCAAAATAGGTCTGGACAAAAGTGTTACGGGGCTCCAGCCAGTCACGCCCTGTCCCAGGGTGTTCCATTGCACCATCAGGATTTCTGATCCACCCCACTCCCAAAAAGGCCCTTAGCATCCTGTGTCCACTGACAATACGATGGTGCTGTTTAGAGTTTGGTTTTAGTTCCCTTTCCCCCACCACCGTACTTCTGCAAAGCTTAGCCGCCCCGCCCCCCAGCATATCAATGGCTCCCTCATATTTCTCAGTAGCCCTGTTTTAGTTATATAGCCATTGGCACTCGGCACTTGAGTTTTCTATTAGAGGGAGTTACATATTACAAGCATATTTTCCCCCCATTCCTTTTCCAACGTGGAGATAACTCACATTTCCAACTGGGATCTAACCCAGCTGGAGGCGAAAAGAAAGGAGAGATAACATCAGCATCCAAAGTAGCTGTAACAGCAGACTGTTGGTTCAAAGTTCAGTTCCCAGGACCATCCTGTTGTTTGCTCTGTACAGCAAGGGATTCTGATTCTTTGAAAAATGTTTTCAAGCCCTCTGGAAACACCAGAGAGGCGCTGTGCATCAGCCGAACTTCCCCAGATGCGCCCTTCCTGGACTTGCCCCTTGCATATCTTCCTAATGGCTTTTAAAATATAAATGTACCGATGCGTTCGCAACCCTGCGTCTTAGATCAGTTTAGCCGAATGCCAATCCTTTGTGGCACAAAATCTCTACCGCTGTGATCCAGGGATTGCTTCCCCGCTGATCTGCAAAGGAGTAGCTAATGATGCTGGCTCTCTTCCTTGCTTGGCCCGGAGAAGGAAACAGCAGATGGGCGGGAGGAGAAAATAGCTCGATGGCAGGAGCAGACGTTGGCCACGATCCAAGGCAGTCTTGAGCACGCTTAAGCCCATTGAAATCGACGGGCTTATGCGTGCTTAACTCTGCCTTGGATTGCGGCCATTGCAATTAGCCGGGAGGTGGGACTGAAACATTTGAGGTTCAACTCCTTGGAAGGCCACAGTGCCAAGCAACACATTAAGAAGGATCAGCTGATGCAATCGTCTGGAAAGTTCAGACCTATCTCTGGGTTCGCAGCAGTTTCTTAAGGGCCTAAGGACCTTAAGAAAGCAAAATGAAAATCAGCCAACTCTGCCTGCAGGTATACAGCAAGAGCCCGTATCAGGATAATTACCTACCACAAATTGCTTGCTGAAACTCCAAACTCTCTATTAGCTAAACAAGCCTTCTTAGCCTTTATCGGCAGTAGCACCTGGTCAAAGGGCATGGGAGATCATCGGCGATCATCTGCTACTCCCTTCCAGACTTCACCGCCCTATCCTCATGGGACAAAGACAAAATTCACGACTGGATTCTTGCCAAAGATGCTGCCCTCGATCTAGAACTATCTAACGCGGCCAGACTCTCCACGTGGTTTCCTCGCGTGAAGGTAGTTAGATCTCTGGCCCACTATTTGAGTGATCTGATAAATCCTACGCTAAGAAGGGCCTTCACACTAGCCCGATTTCATGCCATCCCCACAGCATTCTTACAGGGTGTATTTTCCAATACTCCTCTGGATCTTCGACTCTGCCCATGCAACAAGGGAAAGATAGAGGACCTTATTCATTTTTTCTTCTAATGCCCAATATATGTCTCAGTAAGACCCAGACTTTTCCTTCTAATCCCACTGATCATCGCTCAGGACGATGACCGCATGAAATACTTACTGGCGGATGCTAACCCACTGGTATCACGTGGAGTGGCCATCTACATATTACAGGCCCCGAAACTCAGGGCCACCTTTTACCTCAGCCCTAGTCCTATGTAACTTCCTGACATAGACACAGTCGACATGCCCTGTTATTGCTCTTTATCTCATCTGTATTACTCAGCATGATTTTACACTTAATGTTCTAACTGTATTCGTAGTATTCTATGTATAATCGCGACAGGTCACTGCCTGGTCTCTCACAATGTGCTATGGCCATATGGCTAATGCAATTAATAAATTGTTGTTGTTGTTGTATACATTCTAAAAATACATGCAGCTCCAAGATGGAGCTTAGTTCTGCAAAGCTCCTAAAAACAAGGGCGTCTTGTCTCAAAACAACGTAGAGACTGGCTACGTTCACAGCACAGCACAGTTTATTCCATTTCCCCTATTATGGTCTGCATTACATTTGAGCTTTCACAGCTTGTAAAAGCCATTTCTAAAGCTATAAATTGTTGTTGATGTTGCATTTAAAATTGTTTTTAATCTTGTGTTTTAATGTTGTAACACACACCCACCCACACACCCTGGGTCCTTAGGATGAAGGGTGGGATCTTCATCTGACAAAGAATGCAAGTTTAGCACTCATTTCCACGTTATTGGCTTCTGGGGGGGGGTGTTTAAAATAATTGAGCTATATTCCACTATAGGTAAAGGTAAAGGGACCCCTGACCATTAGGTCCAGTCGTGCCGACTCTGGGGTTGCGGCACTCATCTCGCTTTATTGGCCGAGGGAGCCGGCGTACAGCTTCCGGGTCATGTGGCCAGCATGACAAAGCCGCTTCTGGCAAACCAGAATCTGTTATCTTTAAGAAACAGATAAAAGTTCCTGGAAGCTTTAAAGAGGGTTCCAGAATTTTCTTTAGTGTGTAAGAGTGGCACTCTAGGCTTGACTGGTGTCAGCTGGAGGTGCAAATGAAGGGGAGAAGTTGCAGGCTGCAATTTCCGCACGAGGAAAGCACACACGCACACACAATGTCAGCACGCACGCTGACAACAAGGTTAGAAGTAAGACAATGTGTGCTGCTGATACTGTGAGTTTTGCTGTGTCAAGGTTGTTAATTACTGGACTGAGATTATACCATGCTGGAGAGACAGAGAAGGAATGTAAATAGCTTGTATATAATAGTAACAGAAATGCTTGTGCAACCAGTCAAGCAATAAAGAAGCACTTGACTGTGAATTTGAGTATGACTCCTGTTCTTGTCCTCTGCCTTCAGGGAAAACTCTGCTACAAACAGTAAGAAGTGGTTTTACCGAGGTG
Organism: Lacerta viridis; assembly: GCA_900245905.1. Classification (NCBI taxonomy): domain Eukaryota; kingdom Metazoa; phylum Chordata; class Lepidosauria; order Squamata; family Lacertidae; genus Lacerta; species Lacerta viridis. The sequence goes on from OFHU01004300.1 coordinate 334,000, forward strand.
CCACCACACAAGCAAAAAAGCACAGCAGAAGAGTGTGGGCAGTAATCTCTAGTACACCAGTCAGCATGGGCTCAATCGAGACCACTTGTCTTGCATGAAGCACCTTAGGAGTGTGTGTGTAGGAAATCCATTTATTCCTTCCATTCCATCAGTAGTATCAAAACTCAACAAACACCACTGGTAAACCATTTTCTAGACCATTTGTTATCAACCAATCTATGCTGCGGAAGAAATGGAGGCAGTGAGAGATTTCACTTTCTTGGGCTCCATGATCACTGCAGATGGTGACAGCAGTCACGAAATTAGAAGACGCCTGCTTCTTGGGAGGAAAGCAATGACAAACCTAGACAGCATCTTAAAAAGCAGAGACATCACCTTGCCGACAAAGGTCCGTATAGTTAAAGCTATGGTTTTCCCAGTAGTGATGTATGGAAGTGAGAGCTGGACCATAAAGAAGGCTGATCGCCGTAGAATTGATGCTTTTGAATTCTGTTTTTGTTTTTTTTTTAAAATAAGATTTTATTATTTTCTGCAATAAACAACAAATACATCATACAAATGATAAGAACAATTAACAAACCATAAAAAATAGACTTATACATACCTAAACAAAAACATTGAAAAACAAAATCATTGTTTAGTTCTAGTTTCAGATCTTCTTTGGGGGACTTCCCCCGATCTCTCGACTGCGTTCAATACAAATATACGTTGGTAATTTTGTAACTATTTTCTAAACATTCACTATTATTCTTAATATACTTTAACATACTGGCTAATTATATATAATTCATTACTTAAACAACATAACCTTAAACCTTAAACATTTCTGAACATTCCTAAGCCATTTGTAACATCTCTGTTACGGAAAAATCCCAGGTGTGGAACTGCCCAAGCACCTGGCCCTTAGGGATAGGCCCACTGGTTTCTGCGGAGTTAAATAAAAGAAGTCCAGCCACTGGAGCAAGGACAAGACAGGGTTTATTGCGCAATAGGTTACAGTCAAACTGCACACCCAGAACAGTGTTACAAGAACTTTTAAAACTCCTATCATATCCCAGAATACAGTTTGGAAACATCATCACTACATCATCACTACCTCACAAAAGGGAAGGGTTATACATGATTTACATATAGGAAAAACAGGAAAGACAAGATTAGCATATGGGGGGGAAACAGAGCAATATCAGGGAGATAGCCCTGAGAAGTGTGAATGGGTGTTAAGTATTGGCAAGGATACCTTGAGCACTTATCTGGGAGAGAACAATGGGATTCTGGTTGAGGGATATTAGCCTGAAGCACCCAGAGATTACCTGCTGAGGCATTTCCCTGTGTACGTGGTCTCTCGCCTACTGGATCATGGCAGAGAGATGGGTCCCCTTAAGGGCATCACTCCATACCCCAAATGAGTTTACTCAGGAGGAGACTTTGCTTAGGTGACCCCCCCCCATAATTTCCGTAACATTCCCCCCTTCGGAGATAAGATTTGCATCAGGTTCTGAAAGAACCGCAAATCCTTTCTCCGCACTTAACTACAGTTCAGAGATAGACATATTTCCCACCCCCCTTTCGTCCCGCATGTTATATACACTAAATATTATCATGGCATCCAACCTCCCAGGTGTGGGTGTATGGAACCTGAAAGGGACTTGCATGTCACGCCTCTTAAGGCCCTTAGGAAGTGTATCAGTGTAGCTAGCTAGACATAGGATATTACGTAAAAATAACATATGCTACATTTTGTTACTAAATTACTGTGCTAGCACTTTGGGATAAATATTTTCTCAATAGTGGTCTTATGCTTTACATTTAGTAGGAGGGTTCATTCAGTGACTGACAAATGAAGTTGTTTTGTTTTGCCTTTTTGTGTGTTCCCAGGTATCATAGCTAGCTGGTCTCCTTTGACCTTCAGCATTCCACAGCAGCAACAATTCCTGGGGGATCCCCTTAGGGCTTCCCTTTGACCATTTTCGCCTTGCCATAGGTTTGGTCAGGTTTGAACATGTCGTGAGGGAGATATTCTTGCCTTGACCTTTCTATGGGATGCATTATTATTATTTGGCATTGGTCTTGCACTCTAGGAGAGTTGCTCAGTAGTTGCAAGGGGACCAGAAAGCCAATTGCAGCCTGGATAACTTGTCCAATGCAAGCTGAGTCCAATTAGAATTTACATATGCCCCTGGTTCTCACTTTCCAAACCAAGCTGTGAAAAACCATTCTAAAAAGGCAGTGGTCCAAATTAATAATTTAACATATAAAGAACCATTCCTGCTAAATCAAAGCATAAACACCTTCATGTATCTGGGGTTTTGTTTTGATCTTGAAGTTTCTTCTTGATAAAATGACCTAAAACAATCAAAAATTGTGTAGGGAAGGTTGGAATACCAGGTGAGACAAGGAATGTGGTCATAAATCTGTCTAACCTAAATATTGGACTAAGCAATAGCCTGATCTATCAGAAAACATAAAAATTTATGAGAATCCTCCATTGGGGTGTAAGCAATATGCACCAAGAATACCATACAGTAAACATGAAAACAATTAAACACAAAAAATTGGGTTCCCCCCTTTGTGGAAATAATATATACTGTCAAACATAGTTCAAGGTTTTTTGCAAAATGTCACACAACATCTAACGTAACAATTATATATCAATTCCATATCTTGAAGCAATAGTGATCTTGAGACAGTTCTGGGGCACAGGGTCTTGAAGTCAAAAGGAGAGAAAATGTCCTTACAGTTCAGCTCCCCCTCCCCTTGTCACAGCCCCCCACCCCCATCAGTCCATATCCTCTTGGAGTGAGATAGATGTGGCCACTTTGATGATGTTCAACTGCTGAAGAGTTGGACTGTAGGTTCATTGTCCAGTTTTCATAAACACTTCCTTTGAAGGAATAGCCTGTAATGGAATAAGAGGTACTTGGGGCTAAAAGACAGTTAGGAGGGAATGGGCAAAAGAACCAAAGGGAAAGTCTCCTTGGGTTCTCTGCAAAAATAAAATCTTAACACGTTAAGCATTTTATTCAATTTCAATATTGTCATCACTTTTCTAGATAATTACTGGTTATTACCTGCTAAGTTTGTTTGGATTTTTTTTTTCAAAAGGTAAAAATATTAAAAGGAAACAAAATTAAAAATTAGATCCACATTTAAACAATGTGCTATCTGATAAAAGAGAACTTTATGAAGGAAAAAACTTATAGATGGTACCTGACCCCATCCAAGTTAGTCAAAATAAATAAATAAATATTCAGCCATAAGTTTAGGAGATGCAACAAATGACATGTCCCCAAAAAATGACCTATGAGGAACCAAAAATAAATGCTAAAACACACAATTTCTAACAATGGTTGCCAAATGAAACTAAAAAATGTTTCTTTATGTGACAACATCAGCTAGAATGTTAAAGCAAAAATACTGAAAAATGGGTTAACACCAACAAAAGAATACTGGGATGTGCTTGAGGTGAAATGCAAAGAGATAGGATTGAGTACCTACTGGGAAAGAACAATAGAACCTTCGTTTGCATAGTCTATCACTTGGGTGGATCCAAAGGAAGCATTAGCCCAGTGATTGTCCCTCGGGGTACCTGTTTTCTAAGCCCCTGACCAAAGGTGCAAATCTGTGGCAGGATGAAGAGAAGACAGCAATTCTCCAGGAATTTCTTAGGTGCCCCCCCCTTCAGAGATGGGGATTTGCAATTAAGGTTCTGAAAGAACTGCAAATCCTTTCTCCTCACCCTAGATCTCATCTCAGTATCCTGTTGAAAGGAAAAAATATTTCATGTGTTGTTCCTAAGATGCATAAAAAATGTTATATACAAGCTACTGAAGAGAGCACTCTCATATTTACCTGTGGAAAGAATTTGGCATGTTAGAATTTTAAAGCCCAAATACTTAATTCTATTCTTGTTCTTCAGGTGGCCTCTGCGGCGATCTCCCTGCAGGGCTAAGCTTTGTCAGTAGCCTCTGTGCATGTACAGAGTTCATGATTTAGAAACCTATTGTACCATTTGAAAGAATTGTATCCCTTGGTTAAATTACCTTGAATAAAGGAAGGTAAGCGTGAAGAGTAGATTTTTTTAAAGAACAGGGTCGGATTTTAAACAGAAACCCAGCAATTCACACCCCTAACCAAACAGCAATGAAATTGGTCAAATTAAACTTCGGTTTGGTCAGTTTAAATCCATTTTTTCTAGGATTTCGTCCTAAGACATTTTCTGACACATTTCCTGTTTCTCACTGCTTAGGAAATGGGCTTATGAATCTTAAACTTTAAATAATTAGAACTTCAGCATTCAGACAAACCTAGCTAAGTTTGGTCAAATTAAATTCCTAATAATGAAGTCTCAGCACTAATTAATCATGTTTACGGTGTCAAATAAACATCTCATACCCCAGGCAAAATAAATTGGGAGCTATGCCTCCTTTATCTACAGGTTTCGGGGTACAGATCTCTATTAAAATGTGGGCTATCATTATTTTGTGTGCACCCCCTCTGGTCATTTAGCAGAATACCTGCTCCCTTATATATGAGTAAAAATGGCCAGAGAGTCAGAATTCATAAAATTCAAATATTCTCAGTGATTTTAGCCAAGGCAGACTAAATTTTCTGCCCCCTCATGTATGGGAAAATGGCTCTTCGAGGCTCTTCAAGTATGTGCTTAAACTTTAAAACTTAAGTAGGTGAATTGGTAATCACTCCTTTTATAAAACAAAACACAGCACTCTACTCTTATCTCTGAAAGCTGGGCTGAATTTCAACCCACCACCACACCAGGATTTAAAAAGTACCCTCCAATGCTTGCAGGCACATGGCCTTCCACATAGCTATAAAGTGGGAGTTGAAAGGGACCCTGAGGTCATCCAGTCCAACCCCCTAAATTACAGGGTTCACAAGTTTTGTACTACCTCGTTGTTGTTGTTGTTTTTAAGGCTTAAGGCTGATGAAAATCAGACACTGCAGTTTATCTTGTAAAACTTAAGACTTCTGCAGCAAGAAAATTGTGTATTGCACCCTCTTTTACTCTTTGGAGGGGAAAAATGACCTTCTATAGTCTCTTTAAAACAACAAATCTTTACACACCACTTCCACCCATTCCAATATTTGCCATGTTTTTGGGTTGATCAAGCCCTCACACATTTTTTTTTTTTTAACTGTGCACACTTAAGAAGCTATGGCCCATTTCTAAGGCTGACAAACTGAAAAGGAGAACCTGGGCAAACTCTGATTTGGGGACCTAGGGACCAGAAAGAGACAGAAACTGAAGGGGCATTTTCCAAGAAAAGGACTAGTTAATCCTGGCTGATCTTACAGACTGATATTGGGAGCCTTACAATAACCCTTATGTCCAACCAAATCAAAGTTAAAACTGGACTCAGATAGACAATTGCTGGCTATGGAAGCTTCTACCCTTAATAACACTTTTCCTAGAAGGAACACCATATTTTCATAGGCATATAGTCATAACAATTCCTCAGAACAACAGCAACCACATTTCTCTCTCAAAGGGAGACCTACCTAAGGCTTAATGAAATTACAGGCGCTGCAGTTTAGCTTGCGAGAGCAGTTATACTCAACTTGGCTGTCTGCAGCAGAAACATTAGGCTAAATTCACAGCACATTCCAAAGTAGTCTACAACATGACAGTAGACTAGCTCTCTTCTAAACTCAAGTTGCAACTAAACATTTCTCATTAGGTACTGATTTCTTTCCTGTTTAGTTGCAAAGGGAAGGGGGGGCAATCCCCCTCTCAGAACACAGTCAAACCCCTTCAGGAGATTTTCCTACCACTTGGAGGGACACTTTTGGAGCCTCTCTTGAATAATAAATATTTGCACACCTCAGTATCATATTTAATAAAATATGAAGTTATTATTTATATCCCACCTATCTGGCTGAGTTTCCCCAGCCACTCTGGGCGGCTCCTAATCGAGGATTAAAGCATATCATGTTTAAGTTGATCAGATCCAAATAGCTTCTTTAAACTAAAATTTGAAGCAAGCTTGCAGTTTTAAACAATGCACACTTTAAAAAGGGCAGTCTGATGGCCAGTTTTAAAACACAACTCTCTTAAGATCTCTAACATACATGCTCTCAGACTGGATTTTTGTAATTGTTTCTGGTTTTCTCAGGCCCTTTTAAATCACTGAATTACATAAGGAAAACAAAATGACAGAGACACAACAGACTCACATACACACAACAGACAACATGTAACATGTAAACATAGATTTCCATCAAGTGCTTTCTCATGGAATTTAGGCGATCCATGTTAAAGGATCCCTCCGGTGGCCAGCGGAGTTCTGATGGTACATTTGCAGTAAATGATGGCCAGGAGTTCCTACAGAAGTTTTACAACTTCTGCCTGGATAATAGCTCATGGTCTGGAATTTCCTTCCAGTGATCCAAAACAAACTCGAGGGGAGAGTCTGGTTCCGGCTGGGTGACAGAAGGCTTCCGAGAAGCCTTCTTCCCAGTAGGAGCCCGACCAAGCTTCGAAGCTTTGGCACCCATCGTTCCTTTGGGTTTTAAGAGGAACCTGGGTTTTTTTTGGGAACGGAGGGACGGGAAGGTATCTTAGTAAGTCAGGTCTTCTCACAAAGGGAATGGGACAGGGGGGTTTCTTAACAAAACAAAGTACACGACGTTCCAATAATCTAGCCTGGTCCCTTGCGTTCACTAGATCGGCTAGCGGGGCGGCTGACCAGGGGGATCTACACTAAACTACCTCTTCCTTTCCTTTTTTCTGGAGCTCCCTTTTCCTCTTCCTTTCTCTTCCGCTTCTTCTCATCTATTCCTATTTCTCAACCCCCACTTCCACCCATTACAGGGTACCCTCACCTGGCAACCTCCTACCTATCGTAAACAGCTAAGGAAGGGAGCCCTACTGGACGCCTGCCACAGCAGTGCCAGATCGGGCAGCCCTTTTGATAGGGTTAAACGGTCCGGAAAAACCTCCCTTGCGTTCGTTAGACCTGCTAACGGGGCAGCTGAGGTTGGGGATAGTGCAGAAAGTCCTTTGCCCCTTGCGTTCGTTAGGATCTTTCACCTACTCGGGGCGGCTGGCAAAGTAGAAAAAGAGCCCAGTCCCTTGCGTTCATTAGACCTGCTAACAGGGCGGCTGACCGGGTATTGGAGAAAAAGAGATAGAGCTCAGGACTCCCCTTTCGAGTTGAGCAACGGTCCACGGGACAGACCGAGAGACAGGCAAGAAGCGATAGGCAAGAGAGCAGTAGATTGCGGTTGCCAGGCTTACCTCCCCCCTCCCCACAATCACCAGTGCACTGGATTTATACTCACGCGTCTTCCACTGCGATCCGCTGGATCGTTGAAGACGAAGCCGGCTGAATCTTGTCTTTGCTCCCTGGCTGGCTCCTTAGAGACTTGCAAATTACCGCCCCTGAAGATGGCCGGGGGTCCAAAAGATCTTCCCAGGCAAATGGCCTGGTGCCGGCTGAAGATTTCAGGGCCCCCAGTCAGCAACATGGGAGAACCGCAAGTCCCGGCTTTCGGCACCAACTGTTACGGAAAAAATCCCAGGTGTGGAACTGCCCAAGCACCTGGCCCTTAGGGATAGGCCCACTGGTTTCTGCGGAGTTAAATAAAAGAAGTCCAGCCACTGGAGCAAGGACAAGACAGGGTTTATTGCGCAATAGGTTACAGTCAAACTGCACACCCAGAACAGTGTTACAAGAACTTTTAAAACTCCTATCATATCCCAGAATACAGTTTGGAAACATCATCACTACATCATCACTACCTCACAAAAGGGAAGGGTTATACATGATTTACATATAGGAAAAACAGGAAAGACAAGATTAGCATATGGGGGGGAAACAGAGCAATATCAGGGAGATAGCCCTGAGAAGTGTGAATGGGTGTTAAGTATTGGCAAGGATACCTTGAGCACTTATCTGGGAGAGAACAATGGGATTCTGGTTGAGGGATATTAGCCTGAAGCACCCAGAGATTACCTGCTGAGGCATTTCCCTGTGTACGTGGTCTCTCGCCTACTGGATCATGGCAGAGAGATGGGTCCCCTTAAGGGCATCACTCCATACCCCAAATGAGTTTACTCAGGAGGAGACTTTGCTTAGGTGACCCCCCCCCATAATTTCCGTAACATCTCACTATTTTCTAACATCTTAGGGCAACGGCGCAATGGAAAATTCAATGTTCTTCCACTGTCGGGAGCTCTTCACCTTTCCAGTTTCTTGCAAGTAAAATTCTAGCAGCTGTTGTGGCATACATAAAAAACACTCTATCCTGACTGGGTATCTCATGATTGGTCATGCTCAAAAGGAAGGCCTCTGGTTTCTTACTAAAAGTAATTTTCATTACTTTCTTAAGTTCATTATAAATCTTCTCCCAGAAAGCCTTAACCTTTGGGCACGTCCACCACATATGATAAAAGGTACCTTCCACATTTTTACATTTCCAGCACAAATTACTTGTAATATGATACATCTTATGCTTTTGAATTCTGGTGCTGGAGGAGACTCTTGAGAGTCCCATGGACTGCAAAAAGATCAAACTTATCCATCCTTAAAGAAATCAGCCCTGAGTGCTCACTGGAAGGACAGATCCTGAAGTTGAGGCTCCAGTACTTTGGCCACCTCATGAGAAGAGAAGACTCCCTAGAAAAGACCCTGATGTTGGGAAAGATGGAGGGCACAAGGAGAAGGGGACGACAGAGGATGAGATGGTTGGACAGTGTTCTCGAAGCTACTATGAGTTTGGCCAAACTGCGGAGGCAGTGGAGGATAGGGTGCCTGGCGTGCTCTGGTCCATGGGGTCACGAAGAGTCGGACTCGACTGAACGACTGAACACAATCTATGCTGCCTTTGAAAGTAATCACATTTGACTTAATAATAATAATTGCTTTTAAAAGAGTTTTGTTGTTCTATTACTTGGTGTTTGGCTGCCCAGAACTCCTTTGGGAGAAAGGACAGGATATAAATTAAAATAAATAAATGCATCTTTAATCAATGCGAATCTGTGCTACAGCTGCAACTGGAATATTGTGTACCGTTCTGCTCACCTCACCTCAAAAAAGATATTGTAGAGTTAGAAAAGGTTCAGCAAAAGGGCGAGCAAAATGACCAAGCAGGTGGATATGGCTGTATGCGCAGCATTTGGGGTGTTTTAGTTTGGAGAAAAGGCATGTAAGCGGCAACATGATAAAAGTTTATAAAATATATGGAGAAAGGGGATAGAGGGGATAGAGAAAAGTTTTTCTCCCTCGTAACTCTAGAACTCCAGTACAATGGTGCTGAATGTTGGAAGATACAGGACAGGCGAAAAAAAGTACTTCTTAATGTGGTGCACAGTTAAACTATGGAACTATGGTGGGGGGTGTTGCTTTTGTTGGTTACTACAATGTGTATTTTTGTGTTTTTATATTGTGAAACACCCTGTGATCCTCGGAGGAAGAGCAGTATATTTATTTATTTATTTATTTATTTAATAATAATTATAATTGCTTGCTCTCGCAGTGATGGAAACCAAGCTAGGACTCAGCTATACAGCTGCAAATAAAACATTTTAAGTGTGTTTTAAGTGCAATTTACAATGTGACACTAGAGGGCAACGGTGAGCCTTATGGAAAATTCAATGTATTTTTCTTTAAAGCATTTTCAGAATATTTTTTATATGTGTGTAGAGGGTTAGATAAATCCATGGAGGAGAAGGCTATATACTCTGCCTCTACAGCTGGAAGCAGCAATGCTTCTGAATACCAGCTGCTGGAAACCGCAGGAGGGGAGAGGGCTCTTGTGTTCGAATCCTGCTTGCTGGTTTCCCATAGGCATTTGGTTGGACGCTGTGAGAACAGGATGCTGGACTGGATGGGCCTTTGGCCTGATCCAGCAGGCGCTTCTTACGTTATAAAATGACAAGTACCCATCAAGCAAATCAGGATTAATTTAGGATGAACGTTCATGGCTGAAGAGGCTCCCTGCAAACAAATCAGAACAAATGCTCAGCAAAGTCAGTCCTAACTTCTGAAGTAGCTTTGTGCAAGCAAATCAGGATGGATTCTCAATAAGCAGGTCACCCGGAGGAGCCCTAGATTGCATTACACGTCATGGAGGTAAATGGAGTCAAGGCTGGTCTTTTTTAGTGGCAGCCTTGCATTTTTGATCATAATTACTTCTGCTCTGAAAACGTAAAGGAAAAGAATCATAGAATCATAGAATCCTAGAGTTGGAAGAGACCACAAGGGCCATCCAGTCCAACCCCCTGCCAAGCAGGAAACACCATCAAAGCATTCCTGACAGATGGCTGTCAAGCCTCCGCTTAAAGACCTCCAAAGAAGGAGACTCCACCACACTCCTTGGCAGCAAATTCCACTGTCAAACAGCTCTTACTGTCAGGAAGTTCTTCCTAATGTTTAGGAAGAATGACTGCTCCCCACATCAAATGGGGGGTGACGTTTGCGTGGTTGTGCACAGCCCCTTGAGCTACTAGGCAACACCTGCTAGTTCGGACTGGCTGCGCCTTCCCCCAGGAGGGATACCTGGGGTCTCTGCCTACCCCATCTAAGTGCCCAATCCCGCCTGGGGGAGGCGTTGCCAGGGGATTGGCCAGGTAAGGGGAGGGACTACCCAGCCCACACAATAGAAGGCGTAGCTTACTGGGAAGCAGCAGTCGGGCTCCAGAGCTTCTCCCACCCTCCACTCCCTTATTTTGCAGGTTAACCTCTTCTCCACAGGTACGCAGGTGCTGCTATGTCAAGGCCACTGTTGAAGGGCCGGAAAGGAATTTCCCTGCATTGGCAGGTTTCGCCTTTCCCGTAGCAAAACGTCACAACTTTGGCGGTTTCAGGCCTTGGGCGGAATCCTTTAGTCATCTTCCTAAATGGGGGGGGGGCGTGGGGCGGTGACTCCACGCCCCCAGTGCAGCGGCAATACCAGGGTTCCCCGTTAAAGGGGTATTGGGGGGAGGCATTGACCATACGTTGAGAGGTTGTCATTGTCCTCCTCCTCCAGCGACAGCGAACGGGGGGCGGGCTCTCTGCTTGAACATATGTTCTCCAGAGCCAGCCCAATCCCCACACATTCTGGATAACCCTGAAGTTTCCCAGATCCCTGGCTGGGGGCTGGGAAGGATAAATGCCCAATGCCTGAGCCAAGGTCTCCCTACATCTGAATCTTAATAAAGTTGTGGCCAATTTTAATCCCATAGCACGTTGTCTTGTGTCATTATTTCGCTCGGGGGTCGCCTGGGGGTTGGGGGACTCCACGCAAATGAAGAATCGTGCTCGAACACAGAGCACTAGAAGTCAGTAAACAGACACCAGGCAAATGAGGAGAAATGAGAAAGAATAGAAGGAGGAGGAGGATTTTTATTTTTTTTAATCTATCTTGGACAAATTTAATTTTAGAAAAAGAGCAGTCATCCTTGAAGAAATGGCACAAAGGCACGCCGAGAGGCTGGCAATAACAGATGGAGAAAGAACCGAGCCTCTTCCAACACAATGTTCAGGCTTCGTGGATGGATTTCTTAATGCAATCAGGAGAACGCCTCCATGTTGCAATATTCCATGGGGATTAGTCATCGCTGCAAAGATGAGTTTGTCAACGGGATCGAGTGTAATATTCTCTTCCATGGCTTCACTAGACAAGAGTCTCGGTCCCTGTGTAACATGAGGCATTAACACAATCTCTTCTCTAAAGTCAATTCACAAGGTCCAAACATTCCTCTCAGCGAGCACATTAAAAACCACCTAGACCTGAGGGCACCAACATCTAACAATTCCCACCCTCCTTGGCCATTAGCCATCCTGGCTGGGGTTGGTGGGAATTATAGTTCAATTACAGCCAGAGGGCACCACTTTTGGCTACAACCAGAGATTATAACCATGACTTGCTAATAAATATGCAACTGTAAAAGAGCACCCTATGGAACATTGGAACCTTTTTCTTAAAAAAAAATAAAAATAAAAATAAAAATTATTCTTACAGGGAATCCACAACTTCATTAAATGTAATAAATGTTTTAGCATTTTTTTATGTATGTTGGAAGCCTCCAAGAGTGGCTGGACCAACACAGCCAGATGGTCGGGGTATAAATAATAACATTTATTATTATATTATTATTATTATTATTATTATTATTATTATTATTATTATCCATTCTCATCCTGGGGCAAAGTTCTCAACTCGAAGTAACTCTTCCAGGTTAGTGGAGTTTGGAACCTGAGGCATTTGTAACCTGAGGCGTTTGTAACTCAAGGTACCATTGTAGTATCAATACTGACTGACTACGGCTCTCTCAGACCTCTGGCAGAAAATAAGATTATTTTTTTAACTGGAGATGGTGGAATATGAACTCGGAACCTTCTGCACCCAAACCATGTAATCTGCTATTGAGGTGCTGCTCCCTAACTGGAAAGGTGTGTGGCATCTTTTGGGTTAAGACTGTGATTCTGCAATGAGTCACCCATTGGTGTTGTCATGAGTCCTCCTAAATCCATCTCCTAATCTAATAACCCTGACAAGTCCATTTTTATTATCAGGAGATCTCCAGACACCATTGGCTTTTTACATTCCATTAACCACAACATTTTGGGACTCGGAAGTGTTTGAAATTTGCTAACATTTCTTCATTTTGGAGGGGGAAAAAATCCCCTCTTGCTCTGCGTATACTGTACGTTTATGTAACCGTGCCAGAAACACATGTTTTCCATTATTTCTGCTCATCTCAACAGATTTGTTTTCAATACCAAACTTTCAGAGAACGCTGCAGTTTTAAAAACGGCAACAGCACACCTCGCTCTGCAGACGTTGCTAGCTACCGATTCTGACATCTCTCATAGATTGCAGTTCAAATGATAAGATTGGGTCACTGTCCCCAAAATTGGAGTGTCACATCAGCCTTTGCAATACAGATGTGTCTTTTTTTAAAGATAAATGTAAACAGATGATCTGCGTTAAAAAAAAATGGAAGCATCTCCGTGACTCCCCACATACAATTTTCCGTTTGTTGCTCTTGTGCTCCAAGCCCAGCTCATCTGCAGGAATGTCAGTGAACAAATGAAGGCCAGGATTCTGGCATCAATCCTGCCTCCCCTGGCTCCTAGTTCTCTCTTGATACTTCCCCCCCCCCAACAGCTTTCTTCCCTGCAGGCTCAGGACTTCTCAGGGGGAGGAAAATAGCAGGGATTTTTATAGCACTGGGTGTTTTCCAGCAAGGCAGTTTTGCCAACAGGGGCCAATTCTAAAGAGGCCAGTTTCATAAAGACAGTCAAAGGCATATGCAGGAGAGAAAGAGGCAGCGGGACTGCATGCCCACAGAAGGAAATCAAAGGAGAACCTGCAAGGACAAGAAAGGGAAACTGACCTACAGCCAGGAAGTGCTTTATTCCACAGGCTGAGGTTTGGTCTACAAATACAGCAAAACAAGGTGGTAAAATGCACAGGAGTCTTGATCCCCTGGTTGTGGGTTTGAACCCCATTTTGGACAAAATATTCCTGAACCGCAGGCAGCTGGGCAAGATGATCCTTGTGGTCCCTTAGATAAAGGTAAAGGGACTGCTGACCATTAGTTCCAGTCGTGGACAACTCTGGGGTTGCGGCACTCATCTGACATTACTGGCCGAGGGAGCCGGCGTACAGCTTCCAGGTCATGTGGCCAGCATGACAAAGCCGCTTCTGGCGAACCAGAGCAGCACACGGAAACGCCGTTTACCTTCCCGCCGGAGTGGTACCTATTTATCTACTTGCACTTTGACCTGCTAGGTTGGCAGGAGCAGGGACCGAATAACGGGAGCTCATTCCGTCGAGGGATTCAAACCACCGACCTTCTGATCGGCAACCTCCGTGACGGGGTGAGCTCCCGTTGCTCGGTCCCTGCTCCTGCCAACCTAGCAATTCGAAAGCACGTCAAAGTGCAAGTAGATAAATAGGTACCACTCCAGCAGGAAGGTAAACAGCATTTTCGTGCATTGCTCTGGTTCGCCAGAAGCGGCTTGTCATGCTGGCCACATGACCCAGAAGCTGTATGTCGGCTCCATCGGCCAATAAAGTGAGATGAGTGCCGCAACCCAAGAGTTGTCCACGACTGAACCTAAGTCAGGGGTCCCTTTACCTTTACAAAAGAGAGGACCAATGCAGAAGGCAAAGAGCCGGGCTACAGATATTTCCCTCCTGATGCCCTAGATCTCAGTTTGCAAGGTGTTTGCTTGCAACCACTATAGTGGTACCTCGGGTTACATACGCTTCAGGTTACATACTCCACTAACCCAGAAATAACGCTTCAGGTTAAGAACTTTGATTCAGGATAAGAACAGAAATCGTGCTCTGGTAGCGCAGCAGTTGCAGGAGGCCCCATTAGCTAAAGTGGTGCTTTTGCCAACGATTGATGAGTGGCAGACGAAGATGACAGAATATGCTGAACTTGCAAAACTGACCGGCAGGGTCAGAAACCAGGATGACTCGAGGTTTCGAAAAGAGTGGAGTAGTTTTGTGGAGTACTTAAGATTGAACAGAGGAAGCTTAAAAACACTGGTAGGATTGGAATAAACCTTTGACATAGATTAATATTGATGAACAAAAACTGTGCGATAAGATTGGACTAGAAAGCCAGCTGACGTGGGGGAGGGAAGCCGTAGCTTGGCGGAGCAATGGTTGAATATAATTTGTATTTGTTATTGAATTGGTGGTAATTTGGTATATTTGGAAAAATAATAAAAATTTATTTTAAAAAAAAATAAAATAGCTAAAGTGGTGCTTCATGTTAAGAACAGTTTCAGGTTAAGAACAGACCTCTGGAACGAATTAAGTACATAACCAGAGGTACCACTGTACTGGGATGCCTGAGGAAAGCATCCCAGCTAGCTTGTAGGGGCCGCTGTCAAGGGATTTCCCAGAGGCAAAAAGTTCGCGGCTACCTGGGTCAAAATGCCCCAGACAACCTGACACTCTGGCATTCCACGTCTGTCTGTGCTGGTGCTCCTCCTGGCTGAGTCTCCTGCTCCAGTGTCACTGCTAGTTAGAAATGATGCTCCTCTCCTTCCTCCTTGCTCCAGGCATGTGCCCTGTCACGGACAGAGTTATGTCATCCTCAGCATAACACCCAGCAGTGTTTGCAACCTTCCGGTGCAACATCAAGGAGCACCAGCTGCTGGCGCAGGTCGTGGCGCTCGGCACGACCGCGGCACCAGCTGCTGAGCGGAAGCATCTGTGCAAGATGCGACACAGAGATGGGGGTCACATGCTGGCCCCAAACTCATTTTATTTCTGGGGGGGGGGAGGCAGAGCAAAGCAGAAACCTCTCAGCAAAGCAGAACACTGCATGTGCCGAAAGGAGACGTAAAAAGTCCCCAGCAGAAACCTCTCGAAGCCACTCCTCCAGTTCTTTCTGTTGTGATTCATTAGGGTTTGTTTGTTTTTAGAGATACTTTCCTGGTCCTGCCATCTTATTGACATATTCAGAAGTCTGTAATAACTCTTCCGCTGCCCACCCAAACTGGGGACAATCTTTTCTCTCCTTAGCTTGTTTGCTCAATTCATTATCTCATTGGTTAGTACGTGCAAAAGCATATCAGAGAGTGAAGCAACCTGAAATCCCTGAATAATTAGGCAGGGGTTATCTTCATCTGGTTCCGTTTCATGTTGGGTGAAGGGGCTGTGGCTCAGTGGCAGGGCAGAGCCTAGACAAGCGTAGGCTCCACCTGGGGTGCTGAGATATTTATTGGACTACAACTCCCATCCTCCCCAGCCAGCTTAGCTGATGGCCGAGGATGCTGGGAGTTGTAGGTCAACAACATCTGGAGACCCAAGGTTGAACATAAAAAGGCCAGTGGCCCATGTAGTCCAGCATCCTCATCTCACAGTGGCCAACCAGAAGCCCAAAAGCTCTCACCACTTGTGATTCCATCCCAGATGTTGAGATATTTGGAACGATGGAATGTACCCCAATGTCCAAAATTCACCATTAAACTACAAGTGTTGTTCCAATCCTACTAATGATTGTAACTGTTTACAATAGTTTTTAAGATATTTTTTTTTAAAAAAAAAATCCCCATTCCTTATTAAATTTTTGGTCTTCCTGGTTTTTGGTTCTTCCGGTCATTTTAGCCATTTTGGCGTAACCCATCAACTTGATCTTGGACACAATGGAGAAGTAAAAGATTTGGGTTATTATAAAAGACCTGTCCTCTTGTCCTTCTGTAAAGCACCATGCAAACAGATGTTACAAACAAAGCATCGCTGAGACCTGCAGGTATAGGGCGGTATATTATTAATAATAATAATAATAATAATAATAATAATAATAATAATAATATATCAAATCAAAGTTTATTGCGTTAGCCAATTGGCCATAGCACATAGAAAAGAATTCAGGCAGAAACCTGCCGCAGTTATACAAGATATGTTAGATACATTTGCTAAACAACAGATATAAAATCATTGAAGATAGAACAAGATATGGTAAAAGCAGTAATAAATCATGTGGCTATGGGTATTTCAGAATATTTACAAAAGTCCAGGGCTTTTTTAAAAAAAGTTAACCTATCGAGGTGGCCCTGAGTTTCAGGGCCTGCAAAATATAGATGGCCACACCGCGGGTAACCATGGGGTTGGCGTCCACCAATAAGTATTTCATACAGTCATCTTCCAAGATGATGGACGGGGGAATTAATAGGAAGAGCCTCGGTCTTATTGAGTCATATAAAGAGCAGTGAAAGAAAAAGTGAATAAAGTCCTCTATCTTTCCCCTGTTGCACGGACAAAGGCGAAGATCAGGAGGAGTGTTGGAAAATATACCCTGTAGGAATGCTGTAGGAATGGAGTGGAAGCGGGCAAGTGTAAAGGCTCTTATTTGCATAGGGTTCGTCAGGTCACTCAGATTAATAATAATAATAATACATAATAATAATACAGTGGTACTTTGGTTCTCAAACTTAATCCGTTCCAGAAGTCCGTTCCAAAACCAAAGCGTTCCAAAACCAAGGCACACTTTCCCATAGAAAGTAATGCAAAACGGATTAATCCGTTCCAGACTTTTAAAAACAACCCCTAAAACAGCAATTTAACATGAATTTTACTATCTAACAAGACCATTGATCCATAAAATGAAAGCAATAATCAATGTACTGTACTATAAAATAAATAAGACAGTATTGTAGATGATAAAAATTATTTTTTTTTCTTACCTGCACTGATGATAGTCATTGTTTGGATGGGGGGCTTTTATCCATTTCCGCAGTCACACAATCAATCAATCAATCAATCAATCAATCAATCAATCAGTAGCTGAACTGGGTTCCACACAGTCACAAAAACAAATTAACCGAAAAAGCCTCAAAAACAAAAACGCATAAATAGCAAAAACAAAAGCGCCAAACTTAATCCGTTCCGGAAGTCCGTTTGAACTTCTGAAATGTTCCAAAAACCAAGGCGCAGCTTCTGATTGGTGCAGGCACCCCAGAAACAATAGCCGACAGCCGCATCGGACGTTCGACTTCCGAAAAACGTTCGAAAACCGGAACGCTTACTTCCGGGTTTTTAGCGTTTGAGATCCAAGGTACCACTGCAATAATAATTTGACTGGACCTAGCATTCCTTTAAGGAATCTCTTTCCGCCAAAGTCTAGCTTCTAAACTCAAGAAACGCTCTCAGATCTAATGAGCTTGCAGGTGCTAACAGAGTGCTAAAAGGCATTCTGATTTTTCTTGACACAAAAAGGAATATTTCATCCCTTGCCATCTACAGGAGTTTAGTCCCAAGAAGCCAAGGCAGATGGCTCCACAGTAGGAAGCAATTAGCTGATAAAGCAGGGGCAGAAATTCAGAGCTAGAATAAGTAATCTGTTGGTTGATTGATTGGTTGTTTTCTCTGCCCTCTTGCTTCCACTGGTTTCTCTCTAGGCAGGATAAAATAGCTTTCCGATGTTCAACATGGGGTGAGTGTTAAAGGAAGGGATAATCAGGGCTGATGAATTTTAATGAGAAGCTACCAAATTTGGCCCCCCTCCTTTTAAACAATTTTACTGGAAGTTTTTAAACCTATTGAGCACTAAAATCCAAACATGTTAATAAAAAGATAATAAAACACAGTATATAACAAAGAAAACTAATAAAAAGAGAAAACTAATAAAAGAGAAAGAAGACGTTAAAAAGCGAAAGAACAAAGGAAAAATAACTAAGGTAATATAAAATAATAAAAAAGAAGAAGAGCTCTTGCCTCCCTATCTGACAATTATCTATTATTATTATTATTATTATTATTATTATTATTATTATTATTATTATTATTTTATCATGCCCCACCCATCTGACTGGGTTTCCCCAGCCACTCTGGGCAGCTCCCAACACAATATTAAAAACACAAAAAAACCAAACATTAAAAACTTCCCTAAAATAAATGTAACCATGATCATTCCAAGTTTGTCCCCTTTGAACCAATATGGAAACTGAAACAGGATTTTGCTTTGAAAAATTACACTTCTACAAATTTCAAGATGCATTACTGCAGCTAAACAATGTGTTCAAAAAGTGCATGTGTTGGGGAGGAAGTGTGCATAAAAAAGAGTCTGCAGGATCAGGCCAGTGTCCCATCTAGTCCAGCATCCTCTTCGCACAGTGGCCAACCAGATACTAATGGAAAAACCTGCAAGCAGGATTCGAACACAAGACCCTTCTCCCCTCCTCTGGTTTCCCAGCAACTTTGGGTGGTCATAACACAACAACAATGCATTATATTGGTGGGGGGGGGATGCTTGCAAAAATGTGCCTAACAAAACTGCATAGGAAAAATGTGTGTATTAGGAGAAATTCGCACTAAAATGCCCACAGATTCCCATGTTGTTGTTGTTGTTTTTCCTTTGTAATTGATGCAGGAGAAGTGAACTTAAGACCGAAAAAGTGAGAAATGGAGAAACTGAAACTGGCGGATTTGTCCATCTTTATTCCAGAAGTGCCCAAGAGAGCTGCAAAACATAGCTGTCAACTTTTCCCTTTTCTTGCGAGGAATCCTGTTTGGAATAAGGGAATTTCCCTTTTAAAAAAAGGAAAAAGTTGACAGCTATGCTGCAAAATCGGTTGCAAATCAACAGTACTTGCACATTGCAAATTTACCTCTTAAAAAAAAATAATGTTAAAAGTCTGTCTCATGTTTCCGGGCTCCTGCATGAATGCCCGTTTTGTATCTTGCCAGCAATGGCTGCAGCTGCTCCCAGTTCTGGAGAGAGGGGCAGGTTTGCCGCGTGGGAACAAATAGGAAGGTTGTTTCCATGTGCAGGAGCAGAGAGCCTATGGAGCGCATGAAAGTGCTGAGTCCAAAACCGGGCATTATAGGAGCCAGGTGTCTCCTGCTGATAACAGCAGTCTCTTTTCCCTCAGGTAATATTTAGCAGTGCAGAATGCATGCGTTGGGTGTGCATTCCTAATATGATTGTACCTTGTGCTAAGCTAATACGATAGAAAGAGAAGGGAGGATTATATGGGGGGGGGCATCCCCCAACAGAAGTCGCACAGAGAGGCAGCCACAACATAGAATCATAGAGTTGGAAAGGATCCTGGGGACCATTATTATTATTATTATTATTATTATTATTATTATTATTAAATTAAATAAAAAATTCCTTCCAGTAGCACCTTGTTGTTGTTGTTCAGTCGTTCAGTCGTGTCCGACTCTTCGTGACCCCATGGACCAGAGCACGCCAGGCACGCCTATCTTTCACTGCCTCCCGCAGTTTGGCCAAACTCATGCCAGTCGCTTCGAGAACACTGTCCAACCATCTCGTCCTCTGTCGTCCCCTTCTCCTTGTGCCCTCCATCTTTCCCAACATCAGGAATGCTTTGATGGTGTTTCCTGCTTGGCAGGGGGTTGGACTGGATGGCCCTTGTGGTCTCTTCCAACTCTATGATTCTATGATACAGGGTCTTTTCCAGGGAGTCTTCTCTTCTCATGAGGTGGCCAAAGTATTGGAGCCTCAACTTCAGGATCTGTCCTTCCAGTGAGCACTCAGGGCTGATTTCTTTAAGGATGGATAAGTTTGATCTTTTTGCAGTCCATGGGACTCTCAAGAGTCTCCTCCAGCACCATAATTCAAAAGCATCAATTCTTCGGCGATCAGCCTTCTTTATGGTCCAGCTCTAGCACCTTAGAGACCAACTAAGTTTGTTCTTGGTATAAGCTTTCGTGTGCATGCACACTTCTTCAGATACACTGAAACAGAAGTCACCAGACCCTTATATATAGTGGGAGGGTGGGGTGGGGTTTTTCTCAGGAGGGTAGTAGGAGATGGGTGATTGACTCAATGGGTATGGTAAACCTGTTGACGACTGTTAACGACTGCAATTAGTCCTACAGGAAAAAGCAAGGGATAGTATGCAGATGATTAGCATATGTAATGAGACAGGAGTCCAATATCTCTATTAAGACCAGTCTCTCTCATACTTTTCATTCTTTGAGCTGAGGGAATCCGGAGTGCTGCAAACAAATGCAAAGTGTTTTTTTTTATATAAAAAAAACACTTGGCTTTATGTACTCAAGCCAAGTGTTTTTTTTTAATTAAAAAAATGCATCAAATAAGAATGTGACAACAGTAGAATTAAATCAACCAGCTCAAAGATGAATTTTCAAGGGATGCCCTTTAGCTTTGTTTCTGTTCTTAAACAGTACATCTGTTTGCAGCCTGGGGCTCCTTGGGAAGGGCAGGACAAAAATTCAATCAATCAATCAATCAATTTGGGCTGCCATGCATGAGTGGGGAGGGGAGCACCTGCAGGGAGCTCATCTCTTGTGGATTTGAGGCCAACCTTCATGAAATCCAAATCATTTCGACATCTTATCAGCTGGGAGGACTCGTATGTTTGCATCATTTGTAAAGGATGTAGGATTCGGCTTTCCTTGCCTGAAAACATGGGTTGCCTTGGTGCAGAATTTTTGCAGAAGGAAGGGGGGGGATTTAGCAGCGAGCACACAGAAGCCTGCCTCTGTGTTTGCTTTTTTTACTGTGAAACGTTGCACAGGACCAGACTGCTAATCGGGTTAACTAATGCACAGCGCTGCCTTTAAAGGCACCCTTGTTAAATGCCATTTCCGTTGTGCTTTTTCTGAATGAGCTCTGGGCGGGGGGGGGGAACCCACTGGCACATTCATTGCCCCGATACCGGAACTCCAACGGAGTTTGATGTGTATAAGGGACCCCCCTCCCACCCTTTGCTTTCGTTCTGGGAAAAGGAGAACCAGCAGGGATGAGGCCCTCAGGAAGTCTCCTTGATTGCTCATTTGGAAGAAAGTAGCAAAAAGGGGCTCGGCGCTGAAAGCGACATTGTTCGAAACCCAGCGAGGAGCCCTTAAGCCCGTTAAGTGCCGAATATTGCGACTGAAAACTCTGTTTATGCAATAACGGGGCTGTCAGTGTTTACGCTGCCTCTCCATATGCGTTTTTAGTCAATTCTGCGAGAGTTTGCCAACCACCCTAGCGTGTTGTTGTGAAATCCAGCAACTAGAGTCACACGGCACATTTGGAATTTGGCTTTTCATCGCTGTGTAGCTTAGGTGGGGAAAGTGTGTGCAGAAATCGAGACGCTGGTGGGAACATCTGTCAGGCGAGGGCCTCCATCTCTGCTCTGCTTAGTCTCTGTGCTCCAAGGGAAGATTATGCATGCTATATTATTGCAGTGCATTGCAATTTTCCTTTTACATGGGATGTGTGTGTGTGTGTGTGTGTGTGTGTAGGATTGAGAAGGGAAAGGAGACTGAGAAAGAGCAGACTGGGCACCACAGTTCAAGAAGGATACTGACAAGCTGGAACGTGTCCAGAAGAGGGCAACCAAAATGGTCAAAGGCCTGGAAACAATGCCTTATGAGGAACGGCTTAGGGAGCTGGGTATGTTTAGCCTGGAGAAGAGAAGGTTAAGGGGTGATATGATAGCCATGTTCAAATATATCAAAGGATGTCATATAGAGGAGGGAGAAAGGTTGTTTTCTGCTGCTCCAGAGAAGCGGACACGGGCAATGGATTCAAACTACAAGAAAGAAGATTCCACCTAAACATTAGGAAGAACTTCCTGACAGTGAGAGCTGTTCGGACAGTGGAATTTGCTGCCAAGGAGTGTGGTGGAGTCTCCTTCTTTGGAGGTCTTTAAGCGGAGGCTTGACAGCCATCTGTCAGGAATGCTTTGATGGTGTTTCCTGCTTGGCAGGGGGTTGGACTGGATGGCCCTTGTGGTCTCTTCCAACTCTATGATTCTATGATTCTATGAAATTGCCAGTACAAGAACATCCTGATAGAAAGTTCAGCCCTAACATACAGTAAGCAACTGGGTCATGCTCTCTTCACATTTCACAATGTAAAGGCAACCTTGGTCTGGCTGTGCATCTTCTGCCATTTCATGCAGAAGCAAAGGAAGGGCAGAATTAGGTGCCAAATTCAGCATCCAGAAATACTGCACAGCATCTCTGCTTCCCAGTAGCTGACCAGATGCTCGCAGAAATACCCTAAGTGGCAGGAAGGATGGAGATAGCAGCCCCCAGCATATGGGAGTCCCCCTCTCCCTTCTGGTAGCTCGCCGATAAGAACTAATGAGCATTTGGTAGATCTATAGTCCTTTTATTACAGCATTATGTTGCAAGCACAAACAAGCAAACCTCCGCAAGGATATCAGTTGCCTACTCTGACTCCTCCCCACTTTCGCAGCAAGCAGCGCGCCAGCAGGAAGTCCCCCCCCCCCGCATCTCCTTTGTTCTCTGACACGCTTGGACCTCTGAATACGGGGAGGGAGGGGTTTCCCCCCCCCCAACTCTCAATTGATGTATTGCCCAGCTCCTCCTTCCCTTCTGGTTGCTTACCTACTATCTCATAGCTGGGTCGCTCCTCTCTCAACTGAGCAGCTTCTTTGTCTGCTTGTCTCTCTGATTCTGGAAACGCTGGAAACGGGGGGGGGGGATACTCCCTGCGATTGCATTCCCCAATCTTCCGATCCAGACCAGCCCCTGACAGCCTCAGAGGTCAAGTGCCCCTAAGCATGGAGGTTCTCCTTTTTTTAAAATTGCTGTGTCCAGAGGAGGAAGATAAAGACAGAGAGGAGTCTGGAGGCTAAAACTTATGAGGAAAGAGCATGGGAACGATTGTGGAATAGGGATATACAATTTACAGCATGTTATGGTCTAACATGAGTTTGGCCAAACTGCGGGAGGCAGTGAAGGATAGGCGTGCCTGGCGTGCTCTGGTCCATGGGGTCACAAAGAGTCGGACACGACTGAACAACAACAACAACAACATGGTCTAAAAGAAAATGATATGAAAATATTGATGGTATCTAACACCAAGTAAATTGGCAAAACTGTATAAATCTAAATCAAATATGCGTTGGGAATGTAAAGAGAAAGAAGATTCTTTTTCTCATATTTGGTGGTCTTGTAGTAAGGTTAAAGCTTACTGGGAAATGATATATAATGAATTGAAAAGGGTGTTTAAAATAACGTTTCTTTTAAAAAGCCGGAAGCTTTTCTTTGGGGAATTATAGGGACAGAACTACCAAACCTGTACAGAAACCTATTCATGTATGCCAACACAGAGGCAAGAATGTTATTTGCCCCAAAATTGAAAGAAGCAGAAGTCCCAGCAAAGGAAGAATGGATACAAAAACTTATGGAATATGCAGAAATGGTGAAACTTACTGGAAGAATAAGAAATCAAGATAACAAACTTTTTATAAAAGAATGGAAATGGTTTGTTGAATATTTACAAATAAATTGTAAACAGATAAGAACATTGGCGGAATTATTGTAATAGCCTACAGTTTTATGAGAGTATATATTTAAAGTAGATGAATAAATGAGCAAGTTAAATGAACCTGGATATACAGAAGATATTAAAAATAAATTTAAGGAACCACAGAAAGAGGGGGAAGGAAGTCGAGTTTTGAAATGTTAAAATGATTGTAAAATTAGTGAAATGGATAAACCTGAAAATCGTGAATAAAAAATTCCAAAAAAACCCCCACAAAACCATGACAACTTATGAAGAAAGTTTGAGGGCATCTGTAGTCTCAGGGAAAAGGAAATAAAGAGGTGAGATGAGAGCCAGTGTGGTGTAGTGGTTAAGAGCGGTTGACTCGTAATCTGGGGAGCCGGGTTCAAGTCTCCGCTCCTCCACATGCAGCTGCTGGGTGACCTTGGGCTAGTCACACTTCTTTGAAGTCTCTCAGCCCCACTCACCTCACAGAGTGTTTGTTGTGGGGGAGGAAGGGAAAGGAGAATGTTAGCCGCTTTGAGACTCCTTCAGGGTAGTGATAAAGCGGGATATCAAATCCAAACTCTTCTCTTCTTCTTCTTCAAATGTTTAAAGTAATGTCACACAGATGGGGCTGTAGCTTAGTGACAGAACTCCTGCCCTGCATGCAGAAGGTCCCAGCTTCAGTCCTGGTGATGGGAGAAAGGCTTTGTGCTGGCTATCAGGCAATGGCTTGTTCCATTTGCCTTGCCCCACCCTCCAGCACAGTGGCATAGCGTGGGTTGCCAGTACCCAGGGCTGTGCAGAGGGATGGGGGTGGGTAGGAGGGAGTTAAACAGGCCCAACAGCATCTGTGTCACCCAGGAAACAGGAGCAGCAGAGATAATAAAAGAAGAGTCATTCCAATGTCTGGAAAGATCACCTCCTGGTTCACATGGAGAAGCCCTTTTCAATGAAGACCAACAATGGAAGTGCGCAGCAGTATTGGGACAGCATCAGGTGTTGAAATTTTGCACCCTTAACAATTTTGTGCCTGGGGCAACTTCCCTTGTGCCCCCCCCCATACTACACCACTGCTCCAGCACTAGGAATCTTCAGAAAAGAGTTGTTGCATTGTGTGTATTTTAATGAATTGAATCAAGTGGGAGGTTATGAGTCATGGGGTTGGGGAGAGTGTGTGCTTCGTTTATTTTCTGGTCGCTATTTTAACAAAGCTAATATTGTTTTACAGATTGTTAATGCTGTTGTGCTTTGTGAATCCCACAACACGGTTGTGCTGTTTTGCTTATTTTCACAGTTGTTTTGTTAATAGTGTTTTATGGACTGCCATTGGTGCTTTTGAATTATGGTGCTGGAAGAAGATCAAACCTATCCATTCTTAAGGAAATCAGCCCTGAGTGCTCACTGGAAGGACAGATCCTGAAGCTGAGGCTCCAATACTTTGGCCACCTCATGAGAAGAGAAGACTCCCTGGAAAAGACCCTGATGTTGGGAAAGATGGAGGGCACAAGGAGAAGGGGACGACAGAGGACGAGATGGTTGGACAGTGTTCTCAAAGCTCAACATGAGTCTGACCAAACTGCGGGAGGCAGTGGAAGACAGGAGTGCCTGGCGTGCTCTGGTCCATGGGGTCACGAAGAGTCGGACACAACTGAATGACTAAACAACAACAACATTGTTTTAATGGTGATCTGTTAATGTTCTGTACCATTTGTTGCATTTGTGATGCTCTGATATTGCTGCTTATTGTTTTATAAGATGCTTTGCGATTCATGTGAAAGAAAAGTGGCCTATAATCCATTAAATCACATCAATCCCTGGCAACTCCAGGTAAGGATGGGAGAAAACTCAGCTTGAGATTCTGGAGAGCTTCTGCCAACAATGTAGGCCACACTGAGTTTGATTGACCAATTGTCTGACTCAATATAAAACAGCAGCCAATGTTCCTGGAAAATGACGAAGTAGAATTGTGCTGTGTTGCTTCAGAGGGGAGGACCTGAACCAACAGGTTTAAATTACAAGAAAGGGAGTTTCGAATGAGCATGAGGGAGAACTTCCTGACGATGTCTGTAATGTATGCACGATTATTTAAATGATGGCCTTTTCAGAGAAGCAGCTATGGCCCGGGCAAGCAGCTCCTGTAGAGCTTGCTCAGAGGTGTGGCCTGGCTGGAGGAGTTTGGTTTCTACTGTACACAGGCTCCAAGCAGGAAACTCTCAATCTCAGGGTCATGGGTTTGAGCCCCACGTTGGGCATTAAGATTCCTGCATTGCAGGTGGTTGGACTAGATGACCCTCATGGTCCCTGTTGAACTCTACAGTTCTACAATCGAGAACGAAGCTTGATTTTCCTTCAGCTCATAAGCATGTTCATACATAAACAGCAGAAGACAAGGCGGTATGAAATGTCTGGCTATGGGAAAACTCATTCATTTGAAGTTTTTAAGCAGAGCCCTGCTTAGAAACCCTGTCACCGATTTTCTGCATCGGTGAAGGGTTGGGCTACATAACCCTGAAATACTTTCGAAATTCATGGTCCTATAATAGACCTATCCATTCCACATTTCAAGTAACCTATGCTAGTGGGCAGTTTGAAAAAAAAAAGTCTGAAACTGAAACTCAAACATTAAATAAATATCAGTATGTCTCATTAACTTGTTGGCACGGGATAATAAGAAAGAACGTACACATCAGGCCAATTAAAAAACCATTAAGATTCTTAACTCTTAAGGTTCTCCTTCCGTGCTGAAAGCAAAACAACATTGCGAGAGAAATCCCTGCGTATTTGTGGCTGCTAAACTTTTTGCATCCCCCGCCCCCGCCACACATGAACAAAGCAGGCATCTTAATGCTTGAGGATTAGATACATTTCATTCCGAGTAACTATGTCGAAATCCCTGCTGTTCCCTTTGGCTCTCGCCTTTTCCGCTTCCGTTCCCGAACTATTATGCAGTGAGTGCTGTTCTGCACAGTTGGGCAGCCTCTGCAGTCCGGTGACATTGGTGAGGGCATGTGTGACTTTGCGAAGCAAGGGAGCCTCGGAGCATGTCCTGTACGAGCCACAGAACAAACGGCCAGCTTGTCCTCCACATGCCCAGTGGCGTAGCAAGCCCAGATTGTACCCGGTGCGAAAAATTTTGGCACCCCATACGGGCTGCACATGTGCAGCTTCCATGCGTGCACACTCTGTATGGAATGCCGCACATGCGCAGTCCATACGGGATGCCGCTCGCGAGCGGAAGCTCGTAAGGAGCTGTACACCTGGGGGGAGGCAGGGGCCATCTTTGCACCCCTCCCAGAGTGGCACATGGGACGGTCAGCCCCCAATGCCCCCTTCATAAGCCACTGTCCATGCCTCCTAAAGGGCACAGAGAGCTATTTTTTTAAAGCTTGAGACAAAATACCCAAAATATAATGGCAACTACCCACTACCCTCGCACCAGGTCTTAGTGCTCTAGAGTCTAGTGGTGCAACAAACATAAGGGGAGCCAATGGCCCATCTGAGTCCAGCATCCTGTTCTCACAGTGGCCAGCCCATGGGAAACCCGCAAGCAGGATTCGAACACAACAGCCCTCTCACAAGAGCCAGTGTGGTGTAGTGGTTAAGAGCGGTAGACTCGTAATCTGGGGAACCGGGTTCGTGTCTCCACTCCTCCACATGCAGCTGCTGGGTGACCTTGGGCTAGTCACACTTCTCTGAAGTCTCTCAGCCCCACTCACCTCACAGAGTGTTTGTTGTGGGGGAGGAAGGAGAATGTTAGCCGCTTTGAGACTCCTTCGGGTAGTGAAAAGCGGGATATCAAATCCAAACTCTTCTACTTCTTCCCCTCCTGCGGTTTCCAGCAACTGGTATTCCAGCATTGCTGTCTCCAGCTGTAGCAGCAGAGCAGAGCCATCGTGGCTAATAGTCATCAATAGTCCTGTCCATGCGTTTCGTAGAATCATAGGATTGTAGAGTTGGAAGGGACCCTGAGGGTCATCCAGTCCCACCCCCTGCAATGCAGGAATCTCAGCTAAAGCATCCAGGACAGACAGTCATCCAACCTCGGCTTTAAAAATTATCCAAGGAAGGAGAGGCCACAACGTCCCAAGGGTTGACATTTCTACTGTCGAACAGATCTTACTGCCGAGAAAGTTAATCAGAATCTCCTTTATTAAACAGTTTTGGAAGTTGTAGTGAGGGGAATGGGGTCTCCTAACACCGCTCAGCACCCAACAAACTGCAGTTCCTGGCATTCTTTGGGGGAAGCCATGCATGTTTGATGTGCTTTTTGGTGCAGGATGTGGCCTCATAAGAAGAGAAGACTCCCTGGAAGAGACCCTGATCTTGGGAAAGATTGAGGGCACAAGGAGAAGGGGACGACAGAGGACGAGATGGTTGGACAGTGTTCTCGAAGCTACCAACATGAGTCTGACCAAACTGCGGGAGGCAGTGGAAGACAGGAGTGCCTGGCGTGCTCTGGTCCATGGGGTCACGAAGAGTTAGACATGACTGAACGACTAAATAAAAACAACAAAATGGCCTTAGTAGGGAACAGTTAGCCAAATGTGTCAACCTCAAGGGGTCTACTCTGCACATAACTACCACCCCATGAGTTTCACCCAGCTAAGTTCTATAAAGTGGTACCTTGGTTCTCAAACTTAATCTGTCCTGGGAATCCATTCGACTCCCAAAACAATTTGAAAAACAAGGCACGGCTTCTGATTGACTGCAGGAGCTTCCTGCACTCAAGCAGAAGCCGCGTCGGAAATTTATCTTCCGAAAAACTTTCGCAAATTGGAACATTTACTTCCAGTTTTGCGGCATTTGGGAGCCGATTTGTTCGACAACTAAGCCATTCGGGAACCAAGGTACCACTGTACAGAGAGAGTAGACCCATTGAAATGCATGGACCCAAGTTAGTCATGTTCATTAACTTCAGTGGGTTGGACTCTGAGTAGAATTATCATTGGCTGCAACCCAATATCTGCTTTTAAGTGATCTTTCTGTTTTCTTTATGGAATTATTGCAACCGGATCTCCCTTGCCAAACACAGAGGGCCAGGAGGATAGTAAAATAAATCAACAGGTGACACGCAGAAATTAACGTTCGAGAAAAGGACATGTAGGAGCACGTGAAGAAGAGGAGGAATGGTGGCGGAGGGGAGCTGCTCTGTGAAATGGAAACAAAGCAAAAAGGAGCCATTGGCTGCTGGGGGGTGGGGGTGGGAACGACACACTTAGCTAATAAGTATCCTAGCATTCCTTTCCTGCTACAAATCAAAGCTGCATTGCAGGGATGCTGGGCTGGTGGAAAATATTAACCCGCAGAAAATCGCCACACTTTTAACTAAAATGTTGCCAGGCACAGATTAAGGAACAATGGGGAGGAAAGACGCTTTCTAACCCCGCCAGATGCTAGTAAATTCTGAAGGAAATTCTGGAGTAATGTCATACCGCAGAGACACACACAAGCACATGGTGGAACGTTAAGAGAGATCCAGTTACAACAAAGTATGTCCAATTGAGTTTTGCATTCCGCCCAGAGCAGGGAAGGGTTAACAGGAGAGGTTGCATGTTCACTTAGCAGTGGAGATTATGGAATGTTTATCCAGCATTCAGATTTCCTGTTTAAGTGTTTGGATTTCCTGAAATCTCTTCTATCAGCCCAAGGGGTGTCCAGTGAGTGGCCTCCCCACTCCACCCCACCCCCCAGCCCCTTTCGGTTCACACGGGTAGACTTTCCTTCCTGCTGCCTTACCAATTGTATTTTTGCCTCCTTACCGGCCAGGACTTTTATGGATGCAAGTCAAAAACTCTTAGGCTCCCAGAAAACATCTGTGGATCCCTGGACCTTGGATTTTCTTTCAGTTTGAACCAAGAAATCAAATATTGACCCCCAATTCCTGGGAGTTATCACTGGAGCAGTGTGGACCATTTTTCCCCCCTATTCAGCTGCCCGTGGGAAAATAATTTTTAACCTTTAATATGGAATGATGGCCTACGTTTTGGCGGGCACTTCTGGAATGGGAGCTCACTGTGGACAAGTCTTGGTGAGTTATCAACACCAGTCTTTAGGGATGCTTAGTCGAGAGAAGGGAGCCCAACTTGTGTGTCTGCTCCTTAAGTATGGATGCCTTAAATTTCAAATCACAATGAAAGTGCTTGTTTTTGCTATGTTGATTGTCTTATGTTTTAATTGTCTGCAAATGCATGCTTTTCCTTGCGCGAAAAAAACGGTGCTAAGCCATTACTTGTGCAACGTCAAGAAGGATCACTCTGCAAATTTATATGCACAGCCCAGAAATCCTTACTCGGGGAGGAGGGGAATCCCATTAACTTTTAAGAACTGCACTTGCGAGCAGATTTTTTTTTACAGAGCTGGGCTTGCAGAGAAGCCACATGCTCAAACCCATTGTCTTGATACTGGCAGAAAGTTAAGTTTTCACATTGAGTCTTCCCCAACAGCAAAAAAACAAAAAAAAAACACCCCTAAAACAAAAACACACACAACCTACTTCAAATAACTATATCATTATGGATGGATGTGATTTGCATTCCTCGCAGGCCTGTTGCAAATCAACTCCAGTTCAGTTTTAAAATTTCTTCGTAATGTGCACCCCCCATTTATTTCTGTTGTCTTTTCAAATATTTCAGTGCTAAAGGGGAGACTTGGATGAAATGCAAGAAGGGGCCGCGAAGGGGCCAGGGTTAGCCACAGACATCCCTGCTGAAAAATTAGACAGTAATAAAAGTGTGGATATAAAAATTTGTTCTTTGGCTAACGGCTCAAAATTGTATCTGAATGTTCGGGTGGGAGTGCTCTTTGAATGGAGTGTGTGTGTTTTAATAGGATCATTATGAAAAGGATTTGATGGTCTCCCTCTGTGCTGAAAGGGGGTTATTAGGTCCAATCCTGTGCATATATCATCTATTGTTACCTGCAACAAGATCAGACCCTAATTATGCAATATTTCACTCCATAGAGTTATTTTTAAAATGATATTTTCAACAGTAATCCCGGGAATAATCTTTTTTTAATTTCTATTTTTATGGAATTTCCATTGTCTGTGGAACAAAAGGGGCCATCTGGTAAACGGTGGGTTATAAATTTTGCAAATAAATAGATGCAAAGCATGCGGTGCCAAGAATGTGCATTTGGTATAGAAATATATTTCTTCCACTGACTACCAAGTAAAGGTAAAGGTAAAGGGACCCCTGACTGTTAGGTCCAGTCGCGGATGATTTTGGGGTTGCGGCATTCATCTCGCTTTATTGGTCAAGGGATCCTGCGTACAGCTTCCGGGTCATGTGGCCAGCATGACTAAGCCGCTTCTGGCGAAACCAGAGCAGCGCACGGAAACACCGTTTACCTTCCCGCCGGAGCAGTACCTATTTATCTACTTGCACTTTGACGTGCTTTTGAACTGCTAGGTTGGCAGGAGCTGGGACCGAGCAACGGGAGCTCACCCCGTCGCAGGGATTCGAACCGCCGACCTTCCGATCGGCAAGCCCAAGAGGCTCAGTGGTTTAGACCACAGCACCACCCGCGTCCCTTGACTACCAAGTAATGCTCTCCAAATGAAGGCCACAATCCTATGCAGCCTTAAGAAGGCAAATTTCACACATGTCGCTTATAGAGTAACCACAAGCATTTTCTACTCAGAAGTAGAAGGTCCAGTGAAGTTCATGGGGATTATTGCAGTCATAATGAGCTTCTGGTGTCTCGCCCCACTGTTTGTTGGCATGCTTCTGTGAAAGACAGAAATGCAGGTTTAGATGAGCCAGCATCAGATTTGGAAACTGATTTGATGGTAAAGGGAAGCAGAGCCAAGACTGCATTTGAAAGTGTGCTCTGTAAACAGATGTGTTCTTCCAGAAATACATTTCACATACATACCCACAAGTGTGCACCCTAGAGAATGTTTTTTTTCCCTCCCTGGACAGAAGTGTGGTGGAGATGCCCTGATCAGGGACAGTGATTCTTATTTCCATCTCCTTCCACCTTCTCAGTTTAGAGACAAAGCGATCAGTAGCGGTGGTAGTGAGACCAGAATGGGTCTAAGGTTTTGCGTGTGTGCTTTTAATGGCTTTTTACAACTTTTATACACACATCATACCATATCCATCATTCATCCCTTTTCCTAGGACTTCTCAGTCCATCTTTCCATGGCGTTCTAAGCAAACCTTGGTCAGTTGCATATCCTGATATTCCACCCATTTTTCTCTCAAATCTTCTTTTATTTGATATTATCTGCTGCTCGTATGTTAACTCTTACAGGTAGTTAACCTCATTTGCATGTGTGCCGCAAAGCATTGTGGGGGAATGCAAAATGCTCACTGTGACTTGAAGGGGTGTGGGTGGATGTGGGGGGGGGACAAAAAAAATCTGCACCGGGTACCACTTGGGCTTGCTACGCCTCTGGAGGGGAGACTGCCCTCTCTGTGTGAAGGTTGAACAGAGCTTCAAAATCCCATCCTTGGCAGCAAAAGTTAAAGCTTAGGAATTATGCTACAAAGTCTTGAGGAAGGCTAGTCATGAAGTTAGCTGGCTTTCCCTTTCTTACCCTGCTCAACAAAGATTCAGACAGCAACTTGGGAAGTAAGTTTAAAAATATAATTTACTTACTTGTAATATTGCATCGGTTTGCAACAACAGTAGCAGTAAAAACTATGCAGGCAAAATACTTACATTTACATTATAACCAGCTTCAGGTATTTGCTGGGATCTAGAGCAAGCAGAGAAATGTCTGCATCCATCACTGGTTGAAGAGAGAGGAGAGAGGAAAGGATACTCTTTCCTCTCCAGGAAAGGAGGGGAAATGACATCATGCAGAGCCCTCTCTGCCAATTGTATTTCTATGGTTTGAGTGAGTATCTGCCTATCAGCAATACAGCTCTGTGGACTTAGCCCCTTCTCATGCTAACTAGGAAGAATAGGCATATGTTAGGTTTAGTATAGCATCTAGATAAAGGGAAGTAATAGTACCACTGTATTCCGCTCTGGTCAGACCTCACCTGGAATACTGTGTCCAGTTCTGGGCACCACAGTTCAAGAAGGATACTGACAAGCTGGAACGTGTCCAGAAGAGGGCAACCAAAATGGTCAAAGGCCTGGAAACAATGCCTTATGAGGAACGGCTTAGGGAGCTGGGTATGTTTAGCCTGGAGAAGAGAAGGTTAAGGGGTGATATGATAGCCATGTTCAAATATATAAAAGGATGTCATATAGAGGAGGGAGAAAGGTTGTTTTCTGCTGCTCCAGAGAAGCGGACACGGGCAATGGAATTCAAACTACAAGAAAGAAGATTCCACCTAACCACCTATTAGGAAGAACTTCTTGTTAAGAACTTCCTGACAGTGAGAGCTGTTCGGCAGTGGAATTTGCTGCCAAGGAGTGTGGTGGAGTCTCCTTCTTTGGAGGTCTTTAAGCGGAGGCTTGACAGCCATCTGTCAGGAATGCTTTGATGGTGTTTCCTGCTTGGCAGGGGGTTGGACTGGATGGCCCTTGTGGTCTCTTCCAACTCTATGATTCTTGATCCTCTTGCAGTCCATGGGACTCTCAAGATTCTCCTCCAGCACCATAATTCAAAAGCATCAATTCTTCCATTATTAGTTTATTATTAATACGTTGATATTTCAAGGCAATAGGTTTATTAGAGTGAAAGGATGTTGAAAAGGACGGGAAGTCAAACTCTGTAACAAACTTACGATTTGAAGAGTTACGTTTCTTTGAATTTTATCTTGATAATTTGGATATATAGAGAATTATTTGTCTTGGATGTATGGATGCAATTATGACAAATAAAGCATAAAGGGGCGGGGGGCACATGGCCAACTTGGCTTAGTGCAGCAGTGTAACCTGGCAGGCCTAAGCGGGCAACGGATGCTGCATATCACATATTTGATTGAACCAGCCTGTTTCTTGGCAGAAGGTTTCTAGGGTGGTTTTTTATTCCCCTGGGAGGGATTTTACTAAGTGCTACCATCCCCATGTGTTAGCCCTGTATCGCCCGCACTAATTTTTCAGGAGGGACAAGTGGACGATTCTCCGATGTCCTCAAAAAATAGCTCTAACAAAGCAGGCCATCTGAATGCTGTTGCTTGCTGTGGGTTTCGCATATGGTGTTTGGGGGCAGCACAAATGGGAAAGGAAAAAAAAAAAGCATGGCTTGCAGTATAAGCTGTTTTCCTTTCCCCGAAACTTGTGACTGTGCCATTTTTTATTGCAGGAAGGGAGGAGAGAAAGCAGCCAGCCCTGTAGATATGGAAAACGGAGGCACGTTTTTGAAATGGGGGTGTTGGAGCATGAGATGGCTCATGGAACTTCTGTTGTTTCTGTGTTCAGCCCTGGTAAAACACTGCAGAATGTCCATTCCCCGTGCCTCATCAAGAGCCAATTTATGCAATGTGCTCCATAGCTTCCAACATTTCTCCGGTGAAAATAGGAATTTCCTAAATAATAATAATAATAATAATAATAATAATAATAATAATAATAATTGCAGTGTTTTATTCTGCGGGTACTTAAGGATACGCAATACTGACACCTGTCTTTTGTTGCTGTTAAAAAGTGTGGCACTTTTTGTAAACAACTCCATGTTTTCTAGAAAAACACACACTGAATAATAGTAACTTTATTATCTGTAGCCCACACATCAGACTGGGTTCCCCAGCTGCCCTGGGCAGCTTCCAACATACACGTATAAAAACATAATAAAATGTTAAACTAAAAAAAACCCTTCCCTATACAGGGCTGCTTTCAGATGCCTTCTAAAGGTTATATAGTTACTTATCTCCTTGGCTCGAGGGTTGCTTAACTCCATATCCTCCAACGCTTCTCCGATGAAAATAAGGACGTCCTAAGGAAAAGTGGGACGTTCCATGATCAAATCAGAAACCGGGACGATTTCTGTAAATCCGGGACTGTCCCTGGAAAATAGGGACACATGGAGGGTCTGTATGCTCCCCCACCACCCACCACCCCAAATTACGGATTCAGACACAAGAAAAATGTGACACCTGCAAGCATGGCTTTATAATACATCTTTCAGAGGTGCAAGAGCAGCAGCAGAAGGTCCCCAGTTCGATTTCTGGCATCGCCAGTTAGGACCAGGAGATGACCCTGTCTGAAACCTTGGAGAGAACTGCTGCCAGCCAGTGTAGAAAATACTGAACTAGTTAGACAAAGGGTCTGACTCAACAGCTTCCTATGTCACTGTGCATTACAGGGATGGAGGGCAGTTTAGTTTGGCCCACAAATTTGCTGCCAGTTTGCTCTTCTTGGACTTACGAGTAGATCAGGGCACAGTTAATCTGAATTTTGCAATGCAGTTTCGGTTCAGAAGAAAGGAAAGGAAAGCTCTCCTGGGGCAGCTTGTATAACATAAACATAAGACAGCAATATACCATTTCACTGAACAATAATTCAAAGCAGCAGTTAAAATGGGAGCTGTGTGTAAACAGCCTCTCAAAATTATTCAGAGGCAGGGTGTTCCAGTGAATTTCTACAATGTTATCCCACAGTTTCTCAGAGGTGAGTCTCTCTAACAGCAGTGGCTTCTTTCTTCCCCTCCCCCTCCCAAGGACCCATGGGCCCACTCTTGCAAATTTGGTGTGGGGATGCTCCCCTAGCTTCCCCCCTGAATATTTTTATACCTCTGCAAACCTTGGCATTCCCTCAAACCTGCTGTTGATACCCTCTTGTACCTTCAGTTACCTGAGGCTCCAGGTGAATAGTATCTTTTAAAGACCTTTTTAAATCTATGTGAGCAGAGAAAGTCAACCTGAAATCCTACTCCTTGTGCTACAGATTCATAGAATCATAAAACTGTAGCGTTGGAAGGGACCCTAAGGGTCATCCAGTCCAACCCCCTGCAATGTAGGAATCTCAACTAAAGCATCCATGGCAGATGGCCATCCAACCTCTGCTTAAAAACCTCCAAGGGAGGAGGAGAGTCCACCACCTCCCGAGGGAGTCCGTTCCACCGTTGGACAGCTCTTACTGTCAGAAAGTTCTTCCTGATGTTTAGCAGGAATCTCCTTTCTTGTAACTTGATCCCATTGGGAGTACGTGGGGCATTGGCCTAATTCAGCAGCCCTCTTCCATCTTGAAATATACTCGGAGTCAAGTGTGAATTTCATGCTCTTTATTCAGCTCATAGTAGTGAGGAATGCAGTTTCCCCAAAACGTCTTGCTTTATATACACTATTTACACAATGGGCCCCACGTGATTGGCTAATTCCGGGATACTCCTGTATGCCAATCGGGTTGCGGATTCACTTCCACCTGGAGCTGGATTGGGTGGCTCCTGCGGACCAATCAGACTGCTGCATTCTGGATCCTATTGTTCTAGGACCAATCAGACTGCTGCATTTTGGATTCTATTCAACTCCGTACATAACACATCTTCTATGGGCTGAGTTGTTTATTGCTACTGGAAGGAGCCCCTACTTGGAAGTAGCAATGGCGATTAATATAATACAGCATAGCATAGCATAATGAGGCGCTGTGGAATTCCAGCATCCGTTCCATAGGATTGTAATATTCCTTGGACAACCATTATTTGCTAGCAAAAGATGGCCTTCTCAGGGAACCAGAGGGTCATTTGGGAGGGATGCTGAATATCTGGGGTCCTTCAGAGTCTCTTTGATCTGGAAGTCTGACAAGAGTAGCCCTTGTACAGGGACAACGCCGAGCCCTTCTGGTTTCGATTAGGCTGAACGCGCTGTGGGAATAAGCTTTCTGGTGGTATTTTGGTATTTCCTCTCCAAGTCACACCCTACGTGAGGAAATGCAGCAGAACAGAGTTTGTTCTTTTTTCTCTCTCCCCCCCCCCCCCGGGCTTTGTCACATTTGTGTTCTTTACTGTACGAGTGCAATGAATCCTTGCAGGTAACTCAGCGTTGGAGGTGAGATTAAGTCAGGGCTGGGCAGATATTTCAGATTTCAGAATCTCTTCTTGAGAGGCCTGCTTCAAATTTTTTCAGACAGCCATCTTGCAAAGGAATGCGGTTGTGGGCGGGGAGAAAATCATTTGTCTCCAGCATCAAATTTTAGGGCCATGGGAATATGTATGCCTTTGACGAGACTCTCTGTCTCTCTCATACGAGCTCAAAATGAAAACTACAAAGCTTAAAAAGCAAACACCAAATTTGGACTAACAGATAACATTTCAGGGGATGAGTGCCGGTCACTTTCCTTCCTCATCGTGCCTGCTGCTGTTTCTCTTGATTTTCCTCAGCTCTGGAGAACTAATGCCTAGTTCTGGAAATTGCCTTCCTTCTCTCTTTTCTGACATTAATTCCAGAAACAACAGACAGGAAGCATGCATGACTCGCCACACATAGGAAAAAGCAGTGTTGATGCTGTAGCCATGGATAGTTTCCCTATGGCGAGGCCACCAGGGAATGCCCCCCTCCAAATGTCCTTTCTATTGCATATTCATTATCATTTGTGCTCTTGATGCCAACAGAGCAATCACAGGCAATCTGACTTTCAACACTATTTGTTTTGAGGGTGCCATATTTCTTCGTTTTCCATTGATGCATATCCTGTAACTTCCTGGTGAAATCTGCTCACTTCTCATACCATAAATGTTCAGAGAGTTGTTTTGGCTTTCTTTTCTTTTCTTTCTTTCTTTCTTTCTTTCTTTCTTTCTTTCTTTCTTTCTTTCTTTCTTTCTTTCTTTCTTTCTTGTCCTGCTGCTGTCACTCCATAGCTGCTTTACACAGCAATTATGTGGTTGCATTGAGGGAGCATTGCAGAAAAACTCCTAGGGAGCAACCCAGTGTCAACTGGAGTGGAAACGTTGGAAGCTAAGGAGAGCCTTCCTCCCCCCAAAAAACAGGTCTTTTTATTTTTCGCACCCCACCTTTCATTTGACAGCTAGTTTGTTCAAAACATTTTGAAAGCACTTAATATTTTTTAAACCTCTGAGCAGCGTACGATGTGAAAGCCCGTGCTGAGGACAACCAAGCAGTGGCGTGGGAAGGGCACGGCGTAGAGAGTGGGCTGCCCCGTGTTCCAGGGGAGGGGGGTGACACTCCCCGGCCCCTCCCACCACTCCCCCGCCGCCCAGTACCCCGACCGTGCTTTACGGACGGACAGGACAGCCCCACAACCTGCCACTCGCTCGCTGTGGGAGCAGCAGCGCCAGCTCGGATGCACTACGCATGCCCGGAAATTCTGGGCATGCGTATTGCATCTGAGTTGGCACTGCTGCTCCCGTGGCTACCAGGGGAGCCGGCGAGCGAGCGGCGGGTCGTGGGGCTGCCCCGTCCATAAAGCAGCACGGACGGGGCAGCCCCATGACCCGCTGCTTGCTCGCCAGCTCGCCGCGGGAGCAGCAGTGCCGGCCTGTATGCACTACACATGCCCAGAAATTCCGGGCATGCGCCGTGCATCTGACGTGCGTCGTGACATCACAATGCACACGTTGTGACACCCCGCCCCCCATGGGGGGTGCCTCTGCTCTGCCACCCCGGGCGGCGAAGAGGCTTCCTCCGCCACTGCAACCAAGATGATCAAGGGTCTGGAAGCCAAGCCTGATGAGGAATGGTTGAAGCAGCTGGGTATGTTGAACCTGGAAAAGTGGAGACTGAGAGGAGATAGGAAAGCCATCTTCAAATATCTCAAGAGCTTTCACATGGGAAATTTGAGCTTGCTTGTTTTCTCCTGCTCTGGAGGGTAGGACTCGAACCAATGGCTTCAAGTTACAAGAAAGGAGATTCCGACTAAACACCAGGAAGAACTTTCTGACAGCAAGAGCTTCTTTGACGGTGGAACAGTCTCCCCTTGGGAGGTGGTGGACTCTCCTTCCCTGGAGGTTTTTAAACAGAGGTTGGATGATCATCTTTCGGGAATGCTTTAGCTGAGATTCCTGCATTGCAGAGAGTTGGACTAAATGACTCTTGTGGTCACTTCCACCTCCACAAATCTATGATTCTATGATCCGTGGCTCTTACCTGGATGCAGAGAGGGGTCTGTAGAAATCTCTGGCTTTTCTGTTGTCTACTGTAAAAGGTCGGACATATACCTGTGGTTCCAGCTACTTATGTCTCAGTGGCATTTGTCCCGACCGCTGTAGATTTCTTATAAGGCACTGTGTCCTCCAGCAGAGATCTTCTTATGTAAGTGACTATTTAAAAGTCTGCTGTAAAGGAATGCCCTTGTTTTTCTAGGAACAGGATGCAACATAAGCTGGCTCCACAGTATTGGAGTGCTACCACTGGCAACTGGAAGGGGGGGGGGACAACGACACATTTCTCTTGCTCTTTGCTAAAGGAGATTTATTGTAACTGCGACCGACACATGCACATACCACCAGTAGGAATTGAATTGGGAGCTAACCGCCAATCTTTTCCAAGATGTGGGAAAGTCACTCCCAAGAAGTTGACTTTTAAGTGTTTGCAGACTGAGCAGCTCCCTGGACAGGAAAAGCTTTTCTTTGTGTTGGCAAAATGCAGATGCAGGAAACCGAGCACATTCCACAGCAACCTCCTGGCAAAAAGACGCTCCTCTTTTATCATTTGCACCAAATCTCCAGTCTGCGCATCAGAAAAGAACTTAGCTGTTGTTCTCGATTGCTATGAAATCTTCCTTTGGTCCTTGGTTTGAAGGGTGAATTGAGGAATGTTAAAGAGGCTGGCCGAGGGACGGGGTGAATAAACAAACAGGAACAGAGGGCTTGAAAAGTCAAGGAACCCGAGTAAAGGTCCCTGGAGGTTGCTGTTGTTGTCACCCGTCTGTCTCGAGAAACAATGGAGTGCGCCTCCAGGGGTGAAGTGAAAACTGCTGCATTAGCAGCACTGAAGTGACCTCTCCGGGGCACAAGTCTGGGCAGTGTGCATGGAGGTCCTGGGCTGCCCAGACGACAAGACCCTTGGCCTTAATGGTGTGGCCCAAAGGAAAGCAGAGTCAGACGTCTGGAACCAGCTTGGCTGCAGGAGTTGCCAGAAGGAGGCGCACAAGGCACCGTCCAACTGTCAGAGGGACTCCGCTCTGGATCTGTGCAGGGTTTCCTCCCTAGCCTTTTCTTCTCCCAATGATATCCCACAAGGCAGTGGAGGTTTAGGACAGGCTTCGTCAACCTCAGCCCTCCAGATGTTTTGAGACTACAATTCCCATCATCCCTGACCACTGGTCCTGCTAGCTATGGATCATGGGAGTTGTAGGCCAAAAAACATCTGGAGGGCCGAGTTTGAGGAAGCCTGGTTTAGGATCAGAGTTTTGCTTCTCCTAAATGGACTCTCTTCCCTGGTTGACAGCCGCATCTGCCCCTCACAGTACGTAGAGAAACTGCCTTCTTGGCCATTGGAAACACTGTTGGTCTTGTCCGCTCAATCCACCAGAGCCTGTCTTCACATGCAAGGAAAGTTCCCTGGAGTTATGAACACAGGAAGCTCCTTATATCACAACAGGCTCTGTGTCCATCTAGGCCAGCATTGTCTACTCTGACCGGCAGCTGCTCTCCATGGTGTCAGGCAGAAACAGAGACTGAGAGAACAGGGTGTCCTTACACTCCCTCCCACCCCAATACTTTTAACTGGAGATGCAAGGAAATTAACTTGCAATCTTCTGG
Organism: Lacerta viridis; assembly: GCA_900245905.1. Lineage (NCBI taxonomy): Eukaryota > Metazoa > Chordata > Lepidosauria > Squamata > Lacertidae > Lacerta > Lacerta viridis. The sequence continues at coordinate 374,253 of OFHU01004300.1, forward strand.
TCTATTACTTAAACACGGTCACATTTTGTGTGTGTATGCATTGCATGTATGAATGGATGTGGCTTGGGTTTGTTTTCTCCCCCAGTTACTTGGGGATAACTTATTTGACACAGAAGCTCCCTTGGGGCAGATGTCATAACATTCCAGCTCTTCTGCCAATCCAGCAACATGCATCCTCCCCAAGAAGAAAATTCTCCATTCTCCTGTTTCTTGACTTCTTTACACTTTGTTAAGATACATTTGGGAAAGCACTTCAGAGTGGTCCCTACGGAAAAAATCAAGATCGGCAAAATGAGCCTGAAAAATAAATGGATGAATGACACCGCAGGCATCCTACCGTTTAAAGTGGAGTCGTACTTTGGATCCCGAACGCCTTGCGAGTCGAACATTTTGGCTCCCGAAAGCCATAAACCAGGAAGTGAGTGTTCCGGTTTGCAAACGTTCTTTGGAACCCGAATGTCCGACGGGGTTTCCACACCTTCTGATTGGCTGCAGGAACTTCCTGCAGCCAATCGGAAGCTGCGCCTTGGTTTTTGAATCCTTTGGAAGTCGAACGGACTTCCGGAATGGACTCCGTTTGACTTCCGAGGTACCACTGTACATAGGAAGTTCAGGCAGTCAAAACACAGGCAGACTGTTCAGGGGACCCGGGCAAAGGTATCGCAGCCACATTCTGATTTGGCTTTTAAACTCCTTGCAAGTAGAAAACCGGTTCCTCAGCACCCACCCTGCAACGTTTTAGTCCAGCCTAATTTTTCACTACAACACTTCCCTACTTACATAACAGCACCAGCCAAAATATGAGAAGGAATTGCCATCTAAGAAACTCCAGGAAAGCATGCCTGGCTGCGCAGTTTATGAGATGCATATCTCCATTACGTTTCCTCTCAATAATTGAATGGGTCAGCAGGTGCTCTGCTTATCTCTGCCAAAAGACAGTAACCCAATCTGCAGCAGAATCTGCAGCAGAGCATAGCAAACACATAACTCGGACAGGGCAGCGGCGACAAATAGCAAAGGGATCTACAACCCTCAGCCAACCAAGTGATTTATCATGACATACGGAGGTGATGATTAATCTTGTTATTTGGAAGTTATTTATTTGAATACCTGCACTTAACGGCAGAGTAATCAAAACAGCTAAACATCCGGCACGGTGGCTGAGCGATAAAGCTATGAATCAGGAGGGCTTCGGCTGTAATCTTTGCCTCCGCCACGAACTTTCTCAGCAAGCAGTGCTCTCTCAGCCGCCGTTTCCCCATCTGTAGTATGGGGATAATTATATTGTGTTGTCGTAGGGATAACACCATGACAATGTCTGTGAATGTAGTGCGCTGAAGATTTTAAAGTGTCCTATGCAAGGATAGTGCTCCTTTGGAGGAGGAAAGGTGTGGAGGATTCCCTGGTCCTGAATGAGGAAATTGTGCCCCTGAAGGACCAGGTGCGCAGCCTGGGAGTCATTTTGGACTCACAGCTGTCCATGGAGGCGCAGGTTAATTCTGTGTCCAGGGCAGCTGTCTACCAGCTCCATCTGGTACGCAGGCTGAGACCCTACCTGCCTGCAGACTGTCTCACCAGAGTGGTGCATGCTCTGGTTATCTCCCGCTTGGACTACTGCAATGCGCTCTATGTGGGGCTACCTTTGAAGGTGACCCGGAAACTGCAATTAATCCAGAATGCGGCAGCTAGACTGGTGACTGGGAGTGGCCGCCGGGACCACATAACACCGGTCCTGAGAGATCTACATTGGCTCCCAGTACGTTTCCGAGCACAATTCAAAGTGTTGGTGCTGACCTTTAAAGCCCTAAACGGCCTCGGTCCTGTATACCTGAAGGAGCATCTCCACCCCCATCATTCAGCCCGGACACTGAGATCCAGCGCCGAGGGCCTTCTGGCGGTTCCCTCACTGCGAGAAGCAAAGCTACAGGGAACCAGGCAGAGGGCCTTCTCGGTAGTGGCGCCCGCCCTGTGGAACGCCCTCCCATCACAGGTCAAGGAAATAAACAACTACCTGACATTCAGAAAGCATCAATTCTGAGATCAGGTGCTGGAGGAGACTCTTGAGAGTCCCATGGACTGCAAGAAGATCAAACCTATCCATTCTTAAGGAAATCAGCCCTGAGTGCTCACTGGAAGGACAGATCCTGAAGCTGAGGCTCCAATACTTTGGCCACCTCATGAGAAGAGAAGACTCCCTGGAAAAGACCCTGATGTTGGGAAAGATGGAGGGCACAAGGAGAAGGGGACGACAGAGGATGAGATGGTTGGACAGTGTTCTCGAAGCTACTAACATGAGTTTGGCCAAACTGCGGGAGGCAGTGAAGGATAGGCGTGCCTGGCATGCTCTGGTCCATGGGGTCACGAAGAATCGAACACAACTGAACGACTGAACAACAACAATGCAGTGGTAAAAAATAAGTATACACAGAAAGGGGAGAGGGGGCCAACTTGAAGATTGGGCACTTTATATTGACTGTGCAAACTTTTTCTTTCTGAAAATATTTTTAAACTGGGAAAATGAAAAATAAATTTTTGACAGTGAGGGAGAGAGGGAGAAAAAAAACTTGGCTGGCTTATATTTTAACATGGCTTTTTTTTTAAAAAAAAAAAAACACTTCCTGTGTTAAAAGGTCTGGCACCCACAAACTCATAACATGGGGGAGTCTGGCACCCACAAACTTATAACAATAATATATTACAAAAACTCCCGCAAGTCTCCGCCACCTTCACCTGACAAAGAAACACAGCCCAAACCAGCAGCCCTTGGAACTTCCTACTGCTCAGAGGAACTGGGGAGCATGAGAGAATGCATTATACATAATGCATGTTGTATATAATAAAACGTATTTTATTACAAGTATCGGATCCCTTGACAAGTTAATATAAACACATTATATATTAATATGGCAGTTAATGTGGATCAGCTGAGAACAGGATTGCCAACTTTTCCATCAGCCTCTTTAGCCGTGCATCTGAGATGCAGGAATGAGCATGTGGGACTTTCGTTTCCTGCTAATAACTGTTGCAGATCAAGCCATGGTTGCTATAGAGGCCAGCTGAAAAGTTTCCAGCCCCTAATTGAAAATAGGCAGTCACAATTCCAAATGCAACAGAATATTATTATTGTTTCTGTCCTTATTCTTTTGCCACAATTTATTTTGACAAGCTGGAACATGTGCAGAGGAGGGCAACCATGAGGATCAAGGGTCTGGAAGCCAAGACCTTATGAGGAATGGTTGTGGAGCCTTATTTGCCCCTACGGGTTCCCATGGTTGCGCCCGGTGAGAAAACATGGAAGCAGAAAAGACACCTGAGGCTGCTGGCTTCAGAGAGAGAAAGATTTATTTTCTGCATGCAGAGGCACTTGCGGTGTTCAGACAGCCAAGCAAGTACAAAACTAGTCAATTTTCAGACAGTTCTTATAGACAGTTCTCTGGCTCTCCCCACCCCAGGAATCTTCCTCTTGTCCATATAAGGAACATTTCCTGTTGTACATTTCCTGTTGTACATATAAGGCAAAAGGACATTTAGCCCTGAGTTGGTTCATGCGCACTTCCAGCAAGGCCATCCTATCTCTGACCTAGACAGTTCCTCTCTGTGCAAGGTCAACCTTCTACTGTTATCTCCAGACTCTTAGTCATAGCTTGCCAGAAAGAAGTGCAATGCAGATCAAAGTTCACAGCTTTACAGAGAGGTTTCATAAAGAAAAGCTTAAAGAGTTCTTTTATACTTCTGGACTAACAATACATTCAGGTAAATATATACAGGTTAGCTAATTAACCCCTTCAGTTGAAGCAGCTGGGTATGGAAAAGAGGAGATTGAGAGGAGAAATGATAGCCATCTTCAAATATCTCAAGGGATGTCACATCAAAGATGGAGCAAGCTTGTTTTCTCCCGCTCTGGAAGGTAGGACTCGAACCAATGACTTCAAGTTGCAAGAAAGGAGATTCCGACTAAACACCAGGAAGAACTTTCTGACAGTAAGAGCTGTTCAACAGTGGAATGGACTCCCTCAGGAGGTTGTGGACTCTCCTTCCTTGGAGGTTTTTAAGCAGAGGTTGGATCTGTCATGGGTGCTTTAGCTGAGATTCCTGCATTGAAGGGGGTTGGACTAGATGACCCTCAGTGCCCTTTCCAACTCTACGATTCTATGATTCTAAGGCAGCTTCCCGGGTTTCCATGTAATGGAAGCTGGTGTCCAATGACATTAGGGGGGCCAAGGTTCTCCTTCTCTGCCCTAATAAAATGGTTAGCCAACCAAAATGTTCTCAGTAAGGATAGCCAGTTAACAGCCTGGATCGCATGTTCTGCAGCAGCTAACACTTCTGACACATTTCCAGTGGTGAACACACAGACAATGCAAACTGCAGCAATCTAGGATGGATGCGAACCGTGGCCAATAATTATGGGATTGTAAATATTTCTATATTGGCCAGACATAAAATTTCTGATTCAATTTGTCTGCAAGGCATGGCCATAAAATATAGCAAATTTGGGACTTAAAGGCAGGGATGATTGTACCGGTATGTTTCTTTCTTTGCATCCAGGAGGATCTGTCAAGATGGGCGAACAGCAAGGGGGTCAAAGTTCCTTTCCCAGATTACATGAGACATGTGTCCTCTTTCTCTCTGTTATGCTTGTGTCAAGTAATTATTGCCAAAAGAGGAGATAACGCAATGAGAGGGGAATAGATGTGAGACCAGAGAACTTCATATACTGCTTTGTTTCAGGAAATGTGATCATTTTAATCTGCATTGCGGAGTCCAAAACTGTTGTACATACTCCAAGGCAGTGCCCTTTTGTGTCAGTTCCCGGGGATTTGTACAACCTGATCATCCCTGTCTCAGTAGCGCACATCAGAAAGTCCATTATTATTATTATTAATAATAATAATAATAATAATATCCCACCCATCTGGCTGGGTTTCCCCAGCCACTCTGGGCGGCTCCCAACAGCATATTTAAAACACAATAAAACAGCAAACATTAAAAACTTGCCTAAACAGGGCTGCCTTCAGAAGGGACGTGGGTGGCGCTGTGGATTAAACCACAGAGCCTAGGGCTTGCTGATCAGAAGGTTGGCGGTTCGAATCCCCAACGGGGTGAGCTCCCGTTGCTCAGTCCCTGCTCCTGCCAACCTAGCAGTTCGAAAGCACGTCAAAGTGCAAGTAGATAAATAGGTACCGCTCTGGCGGGAAGGTAAATGGCGTTTCCGTGCGCTGCTCTGGTTCGCCAGAAGCGGCTTAGTCATGCTGGCCACATGACCCGGAAGCTGTACGCCGGCTCCCTCGGCCAGTAAAGCAAGATGAGCGCCGCAACCCCAGAGTCGTCCGCGACTGGACCTAATGGTCAGGGGTCCCTTTACCTTAAGGATAGGGAAGAAATTTGATTCCATTCACATTTAAGTGCAAATTTACCAAATTCGCCCTTTCCAGAACAATATGAGAACTGAAACTCCACCACATCCTTCAAAATTCACATTTTCCCCCAATTTTGCAATGCGGTTCTCCGGCCAAGTGACGTGTACGAAAACGCATAGATTTGTGCATTAAAATGCATGCGTGAGTGAAAATTGCTTGGCAAAAAATGTGTGTATCTGACAAAATTGCACACGAGTCTGTGTACCCGTGGATAAATTTGACACAAATGTGGCCGCATTTTCATGAGGACTTAAAACAAAGTCCTAAACTGATTTGGAAATGCGGAGAACTGAACTTAAGGATGGGAAAATGAGAAAGCCAGAGAAATGAGAGGTTCTCCCATTCCTAATTGGAGATGCCAAGGATTGAACCCAGCACATTCTGTTTGCAAATCATGTGCTCTACCACTGAGTCGCACCACCCCTTCCTTCCCTCCCTTCATCCCTTGGGACCATATCACATTTTTTTCACCACTTGCCCCACCACTCAGAGCACCAGATGCTATCCGCAAATTGCATCTCCATAATTGATATTTTCTTTTCCTCTCTGAAAACTCCCAACTCCTATGCTATGACATGTTCAGAGTATAAAATGATGTTCCCCGCCACCCCAGGCATTTGTTGAAAACGGCAGTGTGCAAACCAGCCGCACTCCAACCTTTATAGACGGAATTGTTTGCTTACATAGAAAGCAGTACTGTAATTACTCTGGGCTTGCATTATATATCAAGGTCAAAACTCTGTGATTCAAGCCATTGTTTGGGGATAAAAGGGAGTTGTTTTTCTGGCACAGCGGCAGACAGTACTGTAGCAACAAAGTTAACATGGACCCGATACCGTTTTTTTCTTTCTTGGCTAACTCCACTTCAGCCTTGCCAAGAAAGCAGGCTGCTCAGTATTAGAGAGGACAGTAATGAAAGCATTTTCTCTATCTCTGGTGCTCAGGCTCTGAGGGCCGCTGCTTACGTGGCCAGAAGCCCACAAGAGCAAGTTTGGGGGGGACCCTGGGATTTGCAGAAGTACAACTGTTTTAAAGGAAGGAAAAACTGAGAGCAGAGGACCCCAACAACCGCTGAATGAGGAGTGAGTCTGTGTATACTGGTTCGAGAGGCAGCTAGATTGTTTGCACACACACACACACACACCCTCAATTCAAATTGAGGTTGGTTTGGAGGAAAATGCATCCAAAGGCAGGATTTCATAAGAAACAATAGGATGAATACAGGCCACCTTTCATTTCAAAGGGGCTGAAATTTTAAACTGCAAAGCACAGATTCAATGAAACAGTAATCAGCAACATCTAAACAGGGACTGGGAATTTGTGGCCCTCCAAATGCTCATAGACCACAGTTCCCATCATTCTCAGCCTTTGGCCACAATGGGTAGGGCTGATGGGATTTGGAGTCTTAACAACATCAGGATTGGGCATAGATTCCTTACCCCATATCTGAGAAAGCCCATACGATCTCTGCAAATCAACCCAACAGTTAATAACACACCTGGCCCCCTGTAGACACTCTTTTTATTGTTTATTCATGATTTAAAATGTTTGACGTTTTACTATGCTTTTATAAGTGGGGTATAAATAATAAAATTATTATTAATTATTATTACTCACCAGTTAGCTCAGTTGGTTAGTGCATGGTGCTGAAAATGCCAAGGTTGCAAGTTGTTCAGATGTTGTGGTGTGTATGTGTGTGTCGTGCAAGGATGCCCCAAGGTTACTAATGGAAGAAGGAGAGTTTGGACTTGATACCCCGCCTTTCACTCCCCTTAAGGAGTCTCAAAGCGGCCAACAATCTCCTTTCCCTTCCTCTCTCACAACAAACACTCTGTGAGGTGAGTGAGGCTGAGAGACTTCAGAGAGGTGTGACTAGCCCACAGCTGCATGTGGAGGAGCAGGGAGGTGAACCCGGTTCACCAGAGTCCACCGCTCTTAACCACCACACCATGCTGGCTCCCTAATGCAGCAGCACTGGGAAAGCATCGCAGAAGAACTAATAAGGCAGAATGATGATTGGACAATCCAGTATAAATCCACCAAACACCCTAATACAATTTTGCACGACCAAACCCACTAGTCTAGAGGGGTCCTTGAATATTCCGCACAGAGACGTTTGGTCATTGTAGCTGAATGAAAAGGAATAGAACACCTGAATAAGGCCTTGGACCAGATGTCTAGGTAGTTACAGATTATGAAAATGTCAAAGAATCGGCGATTGATGCGGCCAGTTCTCCTAAGATAGCAGTCTCTGAACTCATGGTAACCTCTGGTCTGCTCACATGTTCATGGGGTGAATCAGAGGACAAGGTAATCAACAAAAGAGTCGGCGACTTGACAGTCCTACTGTAAGGGGAAGAAAGAATTTGCCTGTCTGAGGTTTGAGGGATGGTGTGCAGAAATCTTCACAAAAAAATCCCTTCGGCATCACTCAGATTCCTTCCGGTGAGAGTTTCCCTTTCTGAAGGAAGATTTCCCTCCAGATTTGGGTTAAGTTTCTTTCTTTCTTTCTTTCTTTGTTTCTTTCTTTTCCTTCCTTCCTTCCTTCCTTCCTTCCTTCCTTCCTTCCTTCCTTCCTTCCTTCCATACTAAACATGGAAAAAAGGCACACAGAAGCCGTTTTGGCTCTTGTCTGTCTCCACAGTCGGAGGCAGCAATGCTTCTGAATGCCAGCTGAGGTAAACCGCAGGATGAGAGAGGTGCTCTTGTGCTCAAGTCCTTCTTGAGAGTTTCCCCCAGGAATGTGGTTGGCTCCTCGATGGGCCATTGGCCTGATCCAGCAGGATTTCCCTATGTTCTCATGCACACCTCATGGATCAGTTTTCTTGCAGAATTTCAGCCTGCGGAACGAACTCCTCACTGCCTTAAATGCATGGCATTGTTAAATTATGGGATTCACTCCCACAAGATGCAATGATGTTGCCTGCCAACTTGGATGGCTTTAGAACAGGCACCCCCAAACTCGGCCCTCCAGATGTTTTGCGACTACAACTCCCATCATCCCTAGCTAACAGGACCAGTGGTCAGGGATGGTGGGAGTTGTAGTCCCAAAACATCTGGAGGGCTGAGTTTGGGGTTGCCTGCTTTAGAACATCCAAGGTGTCATGAACACGGTAGTCCAAAACCAAGAAGGACAGCCTGAGATAGAAGGCAGGCAGGCAGAAGGAGAACAAGAGACTTACAGATTTCTTAGACAGCGGGAACCACTGGGCTGATGCCTCCTCCCTCTGTAGCTGGCAGGAATGCGGCTTACCAACTTAGGAAAGGCGGGCTGGATGGGAGCCAGTTACTGACAGCACAAGGGAGGGAAAGCATTTCCTCACCAGAAGAGGAAGTAGCTAGATGAATGGAAAAAGTCCAAGTCAGAAAACGACCCCAGAAATGTAAGGGTAGGAGATTCAGGAGATTCTGCAGTAGGCGGAAGCATTCTTCAGAAGAGTCAACCTGATTGTGATAGATGGTTGCTCAGAGAGAGTGGTCGGTGGCTAATTGCTTGTACGCAATAAATCTTCTGTTAATTACCTCTTGGCTTTTTTGCTGGCCCATGTAGGACCAGCATGGATAGGTAGCTCGGGTGAATATCTGATGTTTCCTCCCTTTATGGTCTTGATTTATGGGCTACTACCAAAATGAGGCTGCATTTTAAGTTGTATTTTAAGCCGTATTTTAATTAACTGTTTGTTTGTTTGTTGTTGTTGTTGTTGTTTTCCTATTACGTTTTATTGTAATTCATATTTGGTGTTAGCCGCCCTGAGCCCAGCCCTGGCCAGGGAGGGCGGGGTATAAATAAAATATTATTGTTGTTGTTGTTGTTGTTGTTGTTGTTGTTGTTATTATTATTATTATTATTATTATTATTATTATTACCACTACTACTACTACTATTACTACGTGCTGTTTTCTCAAGCCAGAAGCTGGCCAGCTCCTGACAGCAGGACAACTTGCTGAAAGGTATAAGACTGAATCAGATAAGTGCTGGAGATGTAGTGAGATCGAGGGTACATTCTTTCATATGTGGTGGACCTGTAAAAGGGTAAAAGAGTATTGGGAAATAATTTATAATGAATTGAAAAAAAAATGTTTAAAAGCACCTTTCCAAAAAAACAACAACAGAGTCCTTTTGTTGGGGATAATTCAGATGGAAATTCAGATATCTAAAAAAGTTATTAATGTACGCTACTGTGGTGGCCCATGTTTTGTTATTCCAAAAATGGAAAACAAGTGGGGTCCCAACCAAAGAAGAATGGCAACTTAAAACTGTTGGAATATGTGCAGCTTGCGGATCTAACTTATATAAAAAGAGAACGAGAAGAACATCCGTTTAAAGAAGATTGGAAAATGTTTCTTGAATATATGGGGGATAGTTGTGTACACCTGAAAACATTGGCAACATTAAGATAAATTCAACTGTGTAAATAAATTTTGATGGAAGAAACAATGGAATACAGAATGGTTTAGTTTATATAAAATATGCAGGGATTTATGCTATGCGAAATGAACCATGGAAAGAGAAGATGGGAAGTCACTGATATTTCAAGGCAGCCAAAAGAATATTCTAAATTGTAAAACAGAAAATTTAATAAAAAATTATATATAGAGAACATCCAAGGACAAGACTAGAACAGGAAGAGCAAGCTACCCATAGCTTCTATATTGCTTCTACTATCAGAGCAATCTGTTGGCCAGCATAAACAGCAGCCAGGGCTGATGGGTTCTGTAGTCCAGGAACATCTGGAGGCCCCCAGGTTTCCCCAACCCTGCTATAAATGGGTGATTCATCTAGAAGTAAGAGCTCCAGGATAACAACCTCTGAGTTTTGATTACATAACTGAGCACTTAAATCATGTGCCCTATATTTTGAGAATAAAGTTGCAAGCCAATTAAAAGCTTCTGAACTGACGGAACGCCTTGCCTGACAGCCAATTAATTGCTTACTCATCCAATTAAAATAATTATAAGAACGGCATCGATGCAGAGGATGTCTAGAGATTAGCGGGTGAAGATAATGGTTTTCTCCACTATCAGCAGAACGCAGAGAAGGCATCTGTTAGGTGGAACACCTGAGATCCATTGCCTGAACAAAGAGATGTCAGTGGATTGCTTTTAATAACAGTAATAATTCCTTTAGCACCGAACACCCTTTCCCCAGGGATTTCATTAAAACTATGTTTTAAAATCCACATTTTATAATCTATGATGAATAGATTTAACCAACTAAGGCTTTTAGTGCTGAAAGAAAGTGAAAGTCTCCACCCTTTCCCTTGAAACATACAATTATGATAATCAATGAAGATGCAGAAATATGTTCAAGTATCCTATTAGCGCTGTAACCTTTCTGCAAAGAACTCAGCATGGGAGAACTTGACGTATCCCTTTTTATCCGTACAACAACCATGTAAAGCAAAGATTGGGAGTCTGAGGCTCTCTGTGTTCTCACGTGCTCCAGTTACAGTCATACCTCAGGTTGCGCTCGCTGCGGGTTGCGCATTTTCAGGTTACAGATGCGCCGAACCTGGAAGTACTGGAATGGGCTACTTCTGGGTTTCGGTGCTCGCGCATGCGCAGGACCACCGAATCACGACCTGCGCGGAAGTCTAGAGCAAACCATAGTTTCCAGTTCAGATGTACCATCAAACTCAGAAGTAGCTAATTCATCAGATCATGCCAGGAGAGAGTAGAACTTATTGAGCATAGGGACGACATGAGCACAGGACTCGTTCTCGTTGTGCCAAATTATGGTCTCACCTAATGGTCTCTGTGGCTACCATTGCTTCCAATCTATCACCTGTAAGCCCACTTCAAACCATAATTCAGGTTTCATGATTGGGAAACAAAACACTGACACCAGAACTGGGAAACTGTGGTTTGCTTGGGCCTCAGTCATCTATGTTTCAGTAACTTTCAGGTTAGACTACTACAATGTATCAACTTATCTTGGGACTGATTTTGAAGACCATCTGAAAGCTTTAATTAGTGGTGCAATGCAGCTGCCAGACTTTTGACTGGAGCCAGATGATCAGATAACATTACAGTGATTTTGTTTCCACTTTGCCGACCACTAGATTGTTTCTTGGCTTTATTCAAGGTATTAGTTTTGGCCTCTAAATCCATTAACAACCCGGGACTAGAGTATCTCAAGAATTGTCTTCCTTCAAAGGAGCCTTCTCGGGCAGCTTTGTTTATCATTTGAGGTCCTGCATCAGGTCCTTTCAGCTTTCAGAAATGTGGTGTGTCCTCAGGGCCTTTTTAGTCATGGCACCCATGCTGTGTAATAGTCTGCCAAAGGAGGCCTCCTGCTCACTGCTCACTTTGGACAGGCTGCAAAGACTGTTGCATTTTTCAGGCTCCTTTTGTTGCTTCCAGAGGCACCAATCCTACACACCTTTTCCTGGGAATAATCTCCATCGAACACAATGGGACTTACTTTTGAGTAAACATACATGGGGCACTTTTAGATTTGTCACTGGTTTTATGGGTATCTGATTTTTAGTATTCTGCATAGACTTTTTTTCATTTTAAAGCACTTTAAAGAAAGGTGGAGTATAAATTTGTCAGACAGAGGCAGTAAATACTGCTGCAATCATATCTACTTACCTGGGAGTAAGGTCACTCAATAGGAACCATTGAACTCAGTAGGGACTAAGTCTTCATTGAACTCAGTAAGGCACGCAAAGGATTACACTGTACATCAGGCATGGCCAAACTTGGCCCTCCGGCTGTTTTGGGACTACAACTCCCATCATCCCTAGCTAACAGGACCAGTGGTCAGGGATGATGGGAATTGTAGTCAAAAAACAGCTGGAGGGCCAAGTTTGGCCATGCCTGCTGTACATAAATGTGATTGGGGGGGGAAGGGGGCAAAGGGAGATGACACACTTGAGAGGGGACACAGGGAGAGAGGAATGAGAGAACCTGCCATGTGGTCCTGCTAAGTATTTAAAACAAGGACGGAGAACCTCCAGATATTTGTTGGACTCCAACTCCCATCATCCCTGACACTGCCCATGTCAGCTTTGGCTGATGGGAGTATTAGTTCAACAAACATCTGGAAGCTCACAAAGATTATCCACCGCTGCTCTGCAACATCATGGCTTCTTTTAGAAATCCTGAGCTTCCTTTACAGAATTACAGTTCCCAGGGAGTCAGAATGATTGTCCAACTGGGCAGTCTCTAGGAGCTAAAAGCTGTGTGTACACATTTACCAGCATAAAACTCAGCCAGGTTGTTCTTTTTCTCTGCTGAGAGTCATAGAATCGTAGAGTTGGAAGGGACCCCAAGGATCATCTAGTCCAACTCCCTGCAATGCAGGAATCTTTTGCCCAACGTGGGGCTCGAACCCATGACTTTGAGATTGAAAGGCGCACGCACTACCGACCGAGCTATCCCTCAGGGGTCGAAGGTGCTTTGACAGTGGAAGCATCGAAACACAGCATTTCATCATAAACTCCAAGGTAGATACAGGATAGACATGGATCGAAGCCGACGTCCTGGGTACCCTGTTTACCAAATCATTGGTGGGTGTACACGGGATGCAGACTAAACAGGAGTGTGTACGCAGCTTCAGTCTGTAGTAATTCCGCAATCCACTCGCTTCTGGGCATCATTTTTCTTCATACATTCGTAAGTGTGAAGCGGTCATAATTTAAGCGATTGCTACCATGTTGAGAAGAAAATTGCTGTGTCAACTACAATAGAACAAGTCTAATTGTTTGCTTCAGAGTAACTTTTATGTCACACTGCTTGGCAGTGATTTCTGTTGCAGTTGCATTCCTGCCGCTTTAGGTTCTGTTCCTGCTTATTCATTTACAAAAGGGGAGATTTGACAAGGGTACGTTGTATGTGTGCTTGTTTGTTTGTCCTTCTTTATATCTTCTGTTTCCTTTTAATTACTTTCCCCTCTTATTTTTTTCTTTTCTTATTTGTGTAGGTAACGTTCTTGTGGTGACAGATGAGACATGAGATCTTCAGCCTCCCGGCTCTCCAGCTTTTCCTCTAGGGATTCATTATGGAACCGGTAAGAAAACAAAGGGACGGGAAAAGCCCAGCTGATTCTCTCTTTTTTGTAACATCCCACTAGACTCGTAAAAGTGCTTTGCATGTCCTAACAAGTCTCCCTAAATCTCTGTAAATTTGTTAATTGTCATGCCCATTTTACAGACAGCAAGCTGAGGCATAATGGCTGGCTTGCGAACACAACCCCACTCCCCTATGATGTGTTTTGCAGTCCAGTATGAATGAGCCAAGGAGATAAATAACTATACAGTGGTACCCCGGGTTGTGTACGTACCGGTAATTGGTTCCGGGTTACAGTTCGTAACCCAAAAAGTATGCAACCTGAACAAATGCGCGGAAAACCCGGAAGTAGCGGTTTGCGCATGTCTGTGCATGCGTGAACTGCGCAAAACACTTCTGCGCATCCGCGTGTCGCGCGCGCTCCGGGTTGCGCTTCCGGGTTACCGGAGTTCGTAACCCGAAAAGTACGTAACCCAGAGCGTACGTAACCCGAAGTACGACTGTACAACCTTTAGAAGACATCTGAAAGCAGCCCTGTATAGGGGAGTTTTTTTAATGTTTAATGTCCTATTATGTTTTTATATATGTTGGAAGCCACCTAGAGCGGCTGGGGCAACACAGTCCGAAGAGCAGGGTATAAATATTCAAATTATTACCACCACCACAATCATCATCATTGAACAGGACATCCCTATTTTCATCGGAGAAATGTTGGAGGGCACAAGTTTAATTCGCTGGTGTAAGAATGCCCCATTCATTAAACCTTTGCAAATTGTACACATTCCTTATCAGAACGCAGTCCATGTGAAACATTCTTGAGAATGTCACAAGACGGAGGTTTGTCAAGCCCGTTCTCTCCTCCCCTTCCAACCTTGGAGAATGCAGAACGGCCCACCATAGCCTTAATAAGCTTTTGTGTTCATTCTCTGAATGGCGTGTGCCCATCCCAAGTCCTAATTTAAAGTCTGTTGTGTACTTTGTGACAGTCACTTGAGCGACAACCCGCTTGACGTGGGCATCGCAAACTGACACTCCCTAACAACAAACAAAAAAGAACTGTAAGGTTGCGATGGGACTTCCTCTGGATTCAAGTGTGAAGTTAGGATGTTTGAGGTTTGTTGTTGTTGTTCAGTCGTTCAGTCGTGTCCGACTCTTCGTGACCCCATGGACCAGAGCACGCCAGGCACGCCTATCCTTCACTGCCTCTCGCAGTTTGGCCAAACTCATGTTAGTAGCTTCGAGAACACTGTCCAACCATCTCATCCTCTGTCGTCCCCTTCTCCTTGTGCCCTCCATCTTTCCCAACATCAGGGTCTTTTCTAGGGAGTCTTCTCTTCTCATGAGGTGGCCAAAGTACTGGAGCCTCAACTTCAGGATCTGTCCTTCTAGTGAGCACTCAGGGCTGATTTCTTTAAGAATGGATAGGTTTGATCTTCTTGCAGTCCATGGGACTCTCAAGAGTCTCCTCCAGCACCATAATTCAAAAGCATCAATTCTACGGCGATCAGCCTTCTTTATGGTCCAGCTCTCACTTCCGTACATCACTACTGTTTGAGGTTAGGGGGCCTTTAAAAGCCAAAACTGCTGCCAAATTGTAAAACCAGCACTTTCTGCCCTTAGCATCAAACCCACAAACCTTAAACCCTGTTGCCATGTGGATCAGTAGAAAGAAACAACTTACCACAGAGTTAGCATACCCTCCAACTCCCTGTTTTGATGGGACGTTCCTGGAATTACAGAAGCCATCTCAGTACATTTCCAAGCACAATTCAAAGTGTTGGCGCTGACCTTTAAAGCCCTAAACGGCCTCGGGCCAGTATACCTGAAGGAGCGTCTCCACCTCCATTGCTCAGCCCGGACACTGAAGTCCAGCTCCAAGGACCTTCTGGCGGTTCCCTCCTTGCGAGAAGCCAAGTTACAGGGAACCAGGCAGAGGCCTTCTCGGTAGTGGCGCCCGCCCCGTGGAACGCCCTCCCGTCAGATGTCAAGGAAATAAAACAACTATCTGACTTTTAGAAGACATCTGAAAGCAACCCTGTTTAGGGGAGTTCTTAAATGTTTGATATTTTATCGTCTTTTTAATATTCTGTTGGGAGCCGCCCAGAGTAGCTGGGGAAACCCAGCCAGATGTGCGGGGTATAAATAATAAATTGTTGTTGGTTTCTGATTTGATCCCAAAATGCTCCAGGATGCATCGGCGCTTGCAGATGACCCTGGAGCTTGTAATGGTGTCGCACTCTCACGTGAGCCAGCTGACTTGGGTGAGAGCGTGGCACTCAAAGACACACTTTTTTGGTGCTGCGTTCTCAAGTCCTGATTTTCATCTGTGGAATGTTGGAAGGTATGGGTTTGGATCTCTGCTGGGCTGGGCAGCCAGAGAAAAATGTATCTCTAGCCCATAGCTGTCAAGTTTCGGATTTGAAAATAAGGGATCAGCAGCCTCACCTATCCCGGGGACAGTCACATGGCAGTGGTGGGCAGAGCCAGAAGCAAAAGTGGGCAGCACTGGTGTGAACGCGTGCAGTATTTTGGAAACGCTGCCCGTGGGCTACCACGCCTCGGCTGCTCAGCGAGCTCCGGTCTGAATCATAGAATCATAGAGTTGGAAGAGACCACAAGGGCCATCCAGTCCAACCCCCTGCCAAGCAGGAAACACCATCAAAGCATTCCTGACAGATGGCTGTCAAGCCTCCGCTTAAAGACCTCCAAAGAAGGAGACTCCACCACACTCCTTGGCAGCAAATTCCACTGTCGAACAGCTCTTACTGTCAGGAAGTTCTTCCTAATGTTTAGGTGGAATCTTCTTTCTTGTAGTTTGAATCCATTGCCCCGTGTCCGCTTCTCTGGAGCAGCAGAAAACAACCTTTCTCCCTCCTCTATATGACATCCTTTGATATATTTGAACATGGCTATCATATCACCCCTTAACCTTCTCTTCTCCAGGCTAAACATACCCAGCTCCCTAAGCCGTTCCTCATAAGGCATCGTTTCCAGGCCTTTGACCATTTTGGTTGCCCTCCTCTGGACACGTTCCAGCTTGTCAGTATCCTTCTTGAACTGTGGTGCCCAGAACTGGACACAGTATTCCAGGTGAGGTCTGACCAGAGCGGAATACAGTGGTACTATTACTTCCCTTGATCTAGATGCTATACTCCTATTGATGCAGCCCAGAATTGCATTGGCTTTTTTAGCTGCTGCATCACACTGTTGACTCATGTCAAGTTTGTGGTCTACCAAGACTCCTAGATCCTTTTCACATGTACTGCTCTCAAGCCAGGTGTCACCCATCAAATGTTGTAGGAGAGGAGTTTTCAGTGGGGAGGGAAGGAAAAAACACTGAAGGGACAAGGAGCATGTGTGGGGTGTGTGGAGAAGGAGGTGGCTAACGATGCAGGAGAGGGGTTTAAGGGGAGGGAGGAAAGGAAGGCAAAAGTTCTCCCCTCCCCCCCAGCCAGCTCTCTCTCTCTCTCTCTCTCAGCACCGAGAGGAGGAGGAGAAGGCAGCTGTCGGTTGCTGCCGCAGCCAGCGCTGAGCAATGGAAGGGGAAAGGATCGTGTTAACTTAGCTTATTGTAACGTTTCAAAGCATCAGCCGCCCGTTTTCAAAGGCAGCCAGGCTCCCCCCCCCGCTGACCCCATTGTCTAGCTGAGGGGCTCGGCAGCAGCTGATAGGGGCTGATGCAGGGGGCCAAATATGCCCCCCTGTAAGCGCGGGAAATGGCTCCCGCTTGCTTTGAGGCTGCAAGGAGGCGAGGTCTTCCCAGTCCCTGGCCAGCAGGGGGAGGGAGAGGAGCTGCTTCCTTTGAAAAACGGGAAATTAAAGGGATATAAAAAATAAGGGATGGCAGCGGGAAACAGCTTCAAATAAGGGAGTTTCCCGGGGGAAACTGGATACTTGACAGCACTGCTCTAGCCAAGGGTGGGCAGCCTTAGGCTGAATGCAGCCCTCTAGGCCTCTGGGTCAGATTTTTGGGGCTCTCCTAAGGACACACCCCTCACTGGTACTGCTTTACACACTCCTGGGGTGTTTTGGCCTGGCTGGAAATTCCCCTTGCTTGTCAGGATGGAGGATTAGGGAGAGGCATGTACTTTGATGTACATACCCTCCAACATTTCTCCGATGAAAATAGGGATGTCCAATTCCATTATGATTCCATTATGGTTATGATTATACGCAACCCATCTGACTGGGCTGCCCCAGCCACTCTAGGTGGCTTCCAACACACACAAACACAATAAAACATTAAACTTTGGAGGTAGGGTGGTCATCTGTCATGGATGCTTTATCTGAGATTCCTGCATTGCAGGGGGTTGGACTAGATGACCCTTGGGTCCCTTTCCAAGTCTACGGTTCTATGATTCTATGATTAAATAACTTCCTTATGCAGGGCTGCCTTTGGGTGTCTTCTAAAGGTTGTATAGATACATATCTCCTTGCCTCAAGGGTCACATAACTCCATACCCCCCACACACACACATTCTCCAGTGAAAATAGGGACGTCCTAAGGACATTCTGGGATCAAATCAGAAACTGGGGTGGCTTCTGTAAATATGGGACTGTCCCTGGAAAATAGGGGCACTTGGAGGGTCTGGATGTTGAACCAGCTCCCTCTGCTAATGGGAGGTGTGGCCTGGCATCGCTAGCCCAAACCACAATTTGGAAACCCAGTTCACGCTATGAGTTTTATTGTGGTCCGCCAACTGATAGCAAATTTTGGTCTATCAAGTGCAGACACCACGCCCAAAGTATCGCTTAACCTTGCTTGGACGCGAGGTCTGAGCTAAGCCATCGCATCTGGTCTTCAAGAAGTGACTCTCCTCCCGTTGGGGTCCTGAAGCAGCAATCTTTTATATCAAAGCAAACAAACAAGGCCATTAATTGGTGCTTCATTGCTTGGGGTGTATGATTTGGATACTTTCCCAGATACAGATGGGCGATAAATGAGACTGAAAATATTGAAATATTTGCAATATGGCTTGATGAGCTGTCTTGGTTGTTTTTTCTGCACAATCCTCATATACCAGCTGCTTTTCAGCCTGCCAATTGTTGCAGTATCTTCCGCGGCTCCTCGTGTTGAACAGTAAGACGTTACTAGCTCTCTCTCTCTCTCTCTCTCTTTAATTAAAGAGAGTGAGCTGCCTAGGCTCGGGAGAATGTTACTTAAGATATTCATTAACTAATCCCCCATGTTAGCATAGGTACTCTTGATAGTTCCTCCCAAACCTTGGTACGGATATTCATAGAAGCAGGTGTGGGGAACCTTTTCTCTGAACTACGGCTCCCGTCATTCCTGGCCATTGGCCATACTTGCTAGGGCTGATGGGAGTTGTAGTTCAGCAAACACCTGCAGGGCCAAAGGCTCCCCATACCTGGTAGAAGGAAGGAATCCATAGAATCATTGAGTTGGTGTAGTGGTTAAGAGCAGTAGACTCGTAATCTGGTGAACCGGGTTCGCTTCCCCGCTCCTCCACATGCAGCTGCTGGGTGACCTTGGGCTAGTCACACTTCTCTGAAGTCTCTCAGCCCCACTCACCTCACAGAGTGTTTGTTGTGGGGGAGGAAGGGAAAGGAGAATGTTAGCCGCTTTGAGACTCCTTCGGGTAGTGAAAAGCGGGGTATCAAATCCAAACTCTTCTTCTTCTTCTTGGAAAGGATCCTGAGGGTCTTCTAATCCAATGCAGGAATATGGAGCTGTCCCGTACGGGGATCGAACCTGCAACCTTGGCGTTATCAGCACCACGCTCTAACCAACTGAGTTATCTCCACCATATTGCATATAGTTGCGTTGTGTGTGTGTTTTCTTGCATGAGCAGAATAGCAGAACTCGATACAACCCATAATCTGGCAACACTGCCTGCTCGTCCTCCCCGCTTTCCCTCTTATCAACAAGGGTTATTTTGTGCATTACAGTCTCACCATGCATCGTGAAAGTTGCTATTATTTCTGCTCCCTCTATTACTGCTTATTATTATTATTATTATTATTATTATTCTCTTTCCGCTGCCCAAGGCCCTTGGAGACAAGGAGCCGTGATCAACGGCTGAAAACTCGCCCTGCGTTGCTCCATCTTTTCCTTCCCCAAGCACATTCCCTCTCCCCCGATGTTCCGGCATTTGTTTCCGATTTGCTGTGCTCTCAGTTTCTTTTCCGGATACCGAGGATCCAAAGCACCAGCCTTACTGCTGATTGTTCTCCCCGCAAGGCTGGCATGCCACAATGCGTTTGTCAGCGGGGCTTGCTCTCGCATGACAACATCAAAACACAAAGGCAAAACTGAATCAGCAGATCAGTCAGCTTTATCACATGCAGCTCAGAGCTTGGCTTCCTTTCCCGGATCGCTTGTTGTTGTTGGGTTTCTTCTTGTTGTTTTTTGTTGTCGGCAGTCTTTCAAGGCAGCTTGTGGAGAGCGGTCCATGGAACAACACTTACTGTCAGAAATTTCTTCCTAATAATAATATTAATTTATTATTATTTATACCCCAGCCACTCTGGGCGGCTCCCAACAGAATATTTAAAACACCATAAAACATCAAACATTAAAAACTTCCCTAAATAGGGCTGCCTTCAGATGTCTTCTAAAAGTCAGATAGTTGTTTATTTCCTTGACATCTGATGGGAGGGCGCCACCACCGAGAAGGCCCTCTGCCTGGTTCCCTGTAACCTCACTTCTCACAGTGAGGGAACTGCCAGAAGGCCCTCGGAGCTGGACCTCAGTGTCTGGGCTGAACGATGGGGGTGGAGATGCTCCTTCAGGTATACTGGGCCAAGGCCGTTTAGGGCTTTAAAGGTCAGCACCAACACTTTGAATTGTGCTCAGAAATGTACTGGGAGCCAATGTAGGTCTTTCAGGACCGGTGTTATATGGTCTTGGCAGCCACTCCCAGTCACCAGTCTAGCTGCCGCATTCTGGATTAATTGCAGTTTCTGGGTCACCTTCAAAGGTAGCCCCACGTAGAGCACATTGCAGTAGTCCAAGCGGGAGATAACCAGAGCATGCACCACTCTGGCGAGACAGTCTGCAGGCAGGTAGGGTCTCAGCCTGCGTACCAGATGGAGCTGGTAGACAGCTGCCCTGGACACAGAATTAACCTGCGCCTCCATGGACAGCTGTGAGTCCAAAATGACTCCCAGGCTGCACACCTGGTCCTTCAGGGGCACAGTTACCCCATTCAGGACCAGGGAGTCCTCCACACCTGCCCGCCTCCTGTCCCCCCCCCCCAAAAAAAACACAGTACTTCTGTGTTGTCAGGATTCAACCTCAATCTGTTAGATATGTGATGATGGCTCAGAATGCATTTCCTTCTTGCACCTTTGGCAGGCTCTGCCGTTCCTTGGCTCTCTGACTCAGAGACTTCTAGAGCCTCTCGTCACCCCCAGCAGCTGTTTAGCAAGGAGACTCCGTCCCCACCCTCAAACTGGCATTTTAAAGAGTTAGCATTAGCGAAATGTCATCTATCGTTGGGGAAAACAATGGCCTCCTTCTGCAGACCTCCTCCATTGCGTTCACGTTAAATGGGTCTTTCATTCACGGTACCGCTTTACGACTCGAACACTCCCAATTTGGCACTTTGCAGTTTCCGAAATAGCTTGCCAGTTTCCCTGCATCTGATTGTTAAGTCCCGACCCCCCCCCCGACTCCCTGTTCCACCACCTCGGCTCACCCCAACCCCCACTTCCCCGTCCCCTGCAGATCAGTGCTTTAAATATCAAATCAGCTGGTGGGTGTATCTAAAATAGGCACACGCCGAGAAAAAGAAAGTTGGGGGGTGTTGTTTCTGTGGCTCATGCCGAGGCACGGCTGGAGAATGTTTCTTACGAACACATGGCAGGCACAGAGAGCGCTAAGCCAACCTCAGGGGTTGCATCACAACGGGGGTGCGACACGTTAGTGCACGGGGGGGGGTCACCTGCTGCCCGAGGGCTGCGCGTGGGTTAATTTCAAGCAGGTGGGGGAACAGGGGGAGAGAAGGGAGGGAGGAGGGTGGAAATGATTTCTGGGGAGGAAGCCAAAACAGATGGGAGGGTGGAAAGATGCGTGGAGGAAAGCCCCCTGCAAGGGACCAGGGGCAATAATAATCTGTCCTTACCCCTTGCATCCCACAGGGTAGAAGTGAAGAGGAGGGGAGTAAGAGAAGAGGCTGGCTGAAAGAACAGGGTGGCAGGAAAAAATAGGGAGCGCAGGTGGCACTGTGGGTTAAACCACAGAGCCTAGGGCTTGTCGATCAAAAGGTCGGCGGTTCAGATCCCCACAAAGGGGTGAGCTCCCGTTGCTCGGTCCCTGCTCCTGCCAACCTAGCAGTTCAAAAGCACATCAAAGTGCAAGTAGATAAATAGGTACCGCTCCGGCGGGAAGGTAAACGGCGTTTCCGTGCGCTGCTCTGGTTCGCCAGAAGCGGCTTAGTCATGCTGGCCACATGACCCGGAAGCTGTACGCCGGCTCCCTCGGCCAATAAAGCGAGATGAGTGCCGCAACCCCAGAGTTGTCCACGACTGGACCTAATGGTCAGGGGTCCCTTTACCTTTACTTGGTTTTGACTCTTTTCTGGCCTACCGTCGACATGTGTAAACCCTCCGAGTGCCCCTATTTTCTAGGGACAGTCCTGAATTTACAGAAGCCATCCTGGTTTCTGATTTGATCCCAGAATCAGGGGCGTAGCTAGCTGCTCTGGCACCTGGAGCAGTGGGGGCGGAGTGAGCTACCCACGAGGGTGCCGCAGCGATCTGCTCAGGGGGGCACCATGGTGAGCTGCCCATGGAGTCCGCCTGCCGGACGCAAGCCCCATGCTGCCGTTTTGGGCAGTGCGGGGCCCCGAGCCACCACGGCACTCCCAGGAGAGATGCGTGGCTCAGGCCACCCTCCGTGGTGTACCATTTTGTCACCCCCTCAGGGATGACACGTGGGGCAGACCGCACCCCCCCCCACACACACACCCTTCCTACCCCCCATCCAGAATGTCTCGCTTTTCCTTAGGACGTCCCTATTTTCATCAGAGAAATGTTGGAGGGTGTTATGGAGTTATCTGACGCCCGAGCCATCTGAATGCAGCCCTATACAGTGGTACCTCTGGTTAAGAACTTAATTCGTTCTGGAGGTCCGTTCTTAACCTGAGGTACCACTTTAGCTAATGGGGCCTCCTGCTGCCGCCACGCGATTTCTGTTCTCATCCTGAGGTAAAGTTCTTAATCTGAGGTACTACTTCCGGGTTAGTGGAGTCTGTAAACTGAAGTGTTTGTAACCCGAAGCATTTGTAACCCGAGGTACCACTGTACATGGAAGTGTTGTTGTTTTTTAACTTTTTATTATCTTTTTATGTATGTTGGAAGCTGCCCAGTTGGTGGGGCAACCCAGTCAGATGGGCGGGGAATAATAATAATAATAATAATAATAATAATAATAATAATGGAATAGGATGTCCCTATTTTCATTGGAGAAATGTTGGAGGGCACACATGCAGCCCCTACCTAACACATTGCCCTCCAGGAAACGTGGCCCTTGGCAGAGAAATCGCTGGAGAAGAAGACATCTCATGGCACCGGAGGTGTAGTCTAGGGTGGTGGAGGGCCAAAGACCCATTACTATTTCTGGAGAGGGTGCCGTTCTCCATCGTCACAATCTGCATGGAAAGGAGAGCTTTTCAGCCACTTAAAAGACAGCTGCACACCCTTCTCCCTAATTATTGTACAGTGGTACCTCTAGTTACGAACTTAATTCGTTCCGGAGGTCCGTTCTTAACCTGAAACTGTTCTTAACTAGAGGCATGCTTTCGCTAATGGGGCCTCTTGCTGCCGCTGCGCCACCGGCACACGATTTCCGTTCTCATCCTGGGGCAAAGTTCTCAACTCGAGGTAACTCTTCCAGGTTAGCGGAGTTTGTAACCTGAGGCATTTGTAACTCGAGGTACCACTGAATAAGATTACAGTGGTACCTCGGTTTACGAACTTAATCCGTTCCAGAAGTCCGTTCTTAAACCAAAACCGCTCTTAAACCAAGGCGCGCTTTGCCTAATGAGGCCTCCCGCCGCCAGTGCCCTTCCACTGTTCGGATTCCGTTCTTAGACCAAGGTAAAGTTCTCAAACCAAGATACTATTTCCGGTTTTGCGGAGTTTGTAAACTATAAATCGTTCTTAAATTGGACTGTTCTTAAACTGAGGTACCACTTTATGGTATAATCTTAGAAGGGGCGTGGCCTTGAGGGGGCGTGGTTGTGACTCTCCTGAAGGAAGCCTGTGCTTCTGAATGCAGATGTCGACAGGGAGTGCGAGAGGCCCGGCGGGCACGGGAGCAAGCTGGTCTCAAGCTGCTTAAGGCGTTGCATTTTAAAAACAAACGCTGCATTTTAAAGACAAACATGTCAACGTGGCCCAGGAACACATTGGCAGGCAATACAGATCAAAGCTGGGCTTTGGACTGAGACTTCCACCACCCACGTTCCCAGTGCTTATTTTTTCTGAGGGGAAGCAGGGGTACTACGCATACCCCTAAACATTTTGTGAATCTTTGTACTTTTGTCCATTTACTGTATTTATTTTTCCCCGATTTGAACTATAAAATGGTGCTTTTCTTGAGTCAAAATGAGAGTACCCCTAAAAATTTTTTAAAAAGAAATAAAGCAGTGCACGTTCCTGTTTCACTCTGCAGTTCCCTAGGATAGAGCTGCCATACATCCAGCTGGAAAATGACGCCTGGGGTGGATTTTCAGCAAAATGTCCAGATGTGTGGCAAAGGGGGTTAATTGGGGAGATTTTCCAAAATACAGTGGTACCTCCGGTTACGAACTTAATTTCTTCCAGAGGTCCGTTTGTAACCCGAAACTGTTTTTAACAGCTAATGGCGCCTCCTGCTGCTGCCGCTCGCATTCCGGGGCAAAGTTTGCAGCTGGGAGCATCTACTTCTGGGTATGCGGAACTCGCAACCCAAAGCATTCATAAGGAGGATGATACGTAACACGAGGATCCACTCCCCCCCCCAAAAAAAAAACTCAACAATTTTTGGGAATATGGCAACCCTACTCTAGGATAGCAGGGACCCAATTGCATTCAGGAGAAATTGTGTTGCTAGCTCATTGCATCTCGCCTTTCCAAAATACTAGGGCCTCAATAGGATTGGCTGCTCTATCCAGAACCGGCCCTCTCATTAGACAGAGTGAGGAAATTGCCTCGGGCAGCAGCTACCAGAGGCCAGCATCCCCACCTATTTTCTCCTGAGGCCCTGACCATTCCCTGCTGCTAGAGATTAGCGCAGTGTGTGCCATATAGCCTGCCATATACCCCCTAAACTAGGCTACCTGCTGAGCTCAGGTGCAATGGAGGAAGGTATTCCATTGCCTGTGGCAAAGTAAGATTCAGCTGCCAGCCCATTTGGCTTCTGAGCACGGAATGGGGAGGGGCCATCATGCCTTTGCCTCAAGCAGCAAAATGTATTGGGCTGGCCCTGGCTCTATCAGCTGGAAAATTACATTGCTGGAATCTGAATTTCAAGCAGCTGTAGATGCACTGTGTGCACGCTGCCTTGAGAGCAGCTATTTCAAGAGCTGCATTTTTAAACGTACCATAAACAAAGAAATAAATGGGTCCTCCCTGCACGCCGGCTGCTTGTCAAAATAATGGGCATTATTTAGAAGGCAAAGAAGAATCATATGAGGTGAAGGGAAAGGAGCCCTTGACTTGTCTAGAAGCCACCTACATATTATGCTCCAAAGGAAATGCT
Source organism: Lacerta viridis (assembly GCA_900245905.1). Lineage (NCBI taxonomy): Eukaryota > Metazoa > Chordata > Lepidosauria > Squamata > Lacertidae > Lacerta > Lacerta viridis. The sequence continues at coordinate 399,393 of OFHU01004300.1, forward strand.
TGCAAAGATTTGCCTAGAATACCCAAATGTCAAAAGTCTGTGCAAGAAGTCATTTCGTAACGTATTTCTTCGAAGTAAATGAGCGCTGATGTCAATATTTGGTTTTGGCTTTAATAGTTAGCATTGGGTTTGCTTTTGCTCAGCAAGTAAGTTGCGAGTTTGAAAAAAGCCAGCATGCTGTATCAATTTAAAAAAAATAAATTTTATTTTGGTCATTGCACAAGGCTCAGCTCATTAGACAGGCTGGTACACAGAAAGTGAAGTGTCATCTTGTTTAGGAGAGAATAAGTCTTCCACATTGAACGGAACTGGCAAAGAAGTCTTTAGTAACTCACAGAGAGTGTGCCTCTCCTCTTGTGTCAGGGTCCAGCCCTGCCAAGACCTGGAACCTGACGCCTCCTTAAAGGGGGAACTGAAGAAACACGCAAGCTCCACCAATCTCCAAACTGCCAGGGATGCCAAAGAGCAGTTGGATCTGACTATTGCTGATGCAGTCAGGACTGAGGTCCCCATAACAGCTGCCTGCTCAGCTCTCAGACCTACCTCATCTCCCCCTGGACCACAGGAACAGAGGGTGGCCAGGCAGGCAGGAGTTTCAGGGCTGCCACTGAAGTGTCCATGATGTGGGAATGTTAAGGATTGTAGGAAAGGATATACTGAATAAATATTACCCTTTCTTCACTCACACTAGTGAGTGATGAAGGAGAGCAAATTCCCCTCAATATAGCTGGAGGCTAGTTTGCAGGTTCTTTATTCTCTTAGTCAAGATTATTTCCTGATGTTCCCTTTGATCCCTCTTAAAAGAATAAAGACACAAGAGTCTTACTTAGTAAAGTAACAAAATGTTTACTCACATTTCAGTTCACAATATGATCCCTGAAAGGCAGGCTTTTCTTAGTAGTTACATAATAAACAGTAAAGGTAAAGGTATCCCTGACCATTAGGTGCAGTCGCGGACGACTCTGGGGTTGCGACTCTCATCTCGCTTTATTGGCTGAGGGAGCTGGCATACAGCTTCTGGATCATGTGGCCAGCATGACTAAGCCACTGCTGGCGAACCAGAGCAGTGCATGGAAGCACCGTTTACCTTCCCCGCCAGAGCGGTACCTATTTATCTACTTGCACTTTGACGTGCTTTCGAACTGCTAGGTTGGCAGGAGCAGGGACTGAGCAACGGGAGCTCACCCCGTCGCAGGGATTTGAACCGCCGACCTTCTGATCGGCAAGCCCAAGACTCTGTGGTTTAGACCACAGCGCCACCCGCATCCCATAATAAACATAATAAACAGTGTGAGTTGATCTCATATGGAGACTGAACTCATGTGCTGCTGGCTGAGAGCCAGCAGACAGCAAAATTACATTAGATAACAAAATGGCTGCAGAAGAGCAGCATGGCAGCAAGAGAGCAGCAACAATAGAAGGACAAAACTAAACTGCATAAGAGACTGAGAAAACAGCTGTGTGATTTGGCTCTTTTATGGAGTCAGCCAGAGCCACGCCCATCCCTCAGGTTACATGCCAGGGGAGGATGCTCCAGACCAGTGGAAAAGGAAGTTACACTGACTGGATGTCCCCCTGCCTGTGCCCACTCTAGGGGAATAAGGAGTGTTGCACTTGACTGTACTAAGGGATTACATCCCACTCATGAAACTACTCCAGAGAAAGGGAAGAGCATGGAAGCACCACTCTGGAAAGGAGGGGAAAGGAGGGGAAAGGAGGGGAACCTCCAACTTTTATAGACGCTCCAAGTCTGAGATGCTTCGTTACTGAAGCAACAACCCAATCTCCAGTTTTCCTGAATGGGGGGGGGCATGGACACCATGTCTCGCAACGGCAAAATAAACCCAGCTATCCAAATTTGCATGATTATGTGGGCTTAAGAACTGCAGTTCCCTGGGGCTGGATTAAAAAAAAAAAATCTTTGCTAGAAACCTATTCATCTTCCAAACGTGGGAAGGAGAGTGGGTCCCCCCCCCCCGCACAGCTCAGGTGACTGGGGGAGGAAGAAGACAAAGATGAAGAGGTATATTGCAGTTCACCTTTGGTGATTCCAAACATGAAGTACCCGGTTTTCAAGACAGATCTATGCCCAATTCTTCAACAGGGCAAACGTAGCAAAGGGGTGGGGCACAGCACATTCGCATGTCAAGTATTTAGCCATGGCAGATTAAAAAAAATCAACCCCTTTTTTTTTCATTTGCAAAAAAAAAAAAAAATTTCAGGGATCAGAGGTGCTATCTATGGGAGGAAGCCACAAGAAGACTTGATATACTTTCATGCAGAAATTCCCTTAATCCCAGGGTCATGGGTTCGATCCCCATGTTGGGCAAAAGATTCCTGCATTGCAGGGGGTTGGACTAGATGACCCTTGGGGTCACTTCCAACTCTACAATTATTCTATGATCTGCAGTTAAAGGGGACTGGGCAGCAGGTAGTGGGGGAGACCTCCACCTGAGAGTGCCCCTCAGTCAGAGTTGACAGTGCTGGGTTAAAAGAAAACAAAACGGCTCCTTTGTTTCCCTGGGAGAGGACTATAGAGAGCAAAGCAACGAGGTCTCCAGTGTACAGCTGATTAATTGATTAATCAATTGAACACAGGAAATTGCATCACACCGAATTAGACCATTACTCCATCTAGTTTAACACTGTGAACACTTGACTGGCAGAAGCTCTCCAGGGTTTCAGGCAGAGAGAGGACATTTGCAGCCGGACCTGAAGATGCCGGGGTTTGAAGCTGAGGCCTTCTGCATTCTCCCACAGTTCTTCTTGTGGCTGATGTTCAAGAATCGCTGGATTCTTAAGCAGAATTAAAGCCTATGCATGGAAAATGGGATAGGGGACAAATTTGGTTCACTTTGCCTATTAATCTCAACCTACCTAATTCACACTTTCTCAAACCATAGGTGGAACACAGGGGTATTTTGTTTTTGTTTTTTTGCAAATTCATACTTCTCCGAATTTCACCAACCATAATAATATGTACAAAAATGCATATATTAGTGGAAATAACATCCAAAAACACATTATATTAAGGGAAATTGCTTGTAAATTGTGTTTATTGGGATAGATAGATAGATAGATAGATAGCATTAAAACGCTGATGGATTTTCAAGGCAACTTAAAAATAATAATAATCACAAACTGATGCAGAAACATGGCGAACTGAATTTAAGGCTGGTAAAAATGAGAAACGGAGAGAAATTTAACCGGACAGATTCATCCATCTTTAGATGGAAGAAAAGTGCAATTACCCAAAACAGGTTTCATCTCGACATGGCAACAGGGAAATGTCCTGCTGGGCTATTGATTGCTTGACCTGCATGAAATGAAATGGATGGTCCCAGCTGGGTCCAAATGAGCAAGTGAATTACAGTCCCTTCTCCTCAGCCTAAGATTGACATTAATGAATATGACCACCTAGTGCTAATTTCTTCTGTCTTCTACTCTCAGAGTGGAGATGTGTAATAGGGTCAAAAGGACATTTCAAGAAGAAATGTCCCCCAAATATATCTCAATATCTCCCACAAGCCTTTTTTATTTCCAATTGCATATGACCAACCAAGAGCCCACTAGGAGTCTGTTAGCTGCCTGGCAGGCCTATGACACATGTTGGGCTGTTCTCAGCTTCGTTTCTTACTGAAGTGTAAAATTGTCCTATGCAATCCTGCAACAGACCTGTCTGCTTCTCACTCCGTCCTGGTGGTGAAAAGCAGAATCCATAAAGCCATTTTCTGAGTACATCAGGAATAGGAACTCTGGATGTTGTTGGACTGCAACTTCCATCAGTGTCAAAGCATGGGGGCTGCAATCTCCTGGGTGACGTGGACCCCGTTAGGGAGTTGAATGCGGATGCGTACTCTGTCTGTTCCCCTCCGCCCTGGCCCCAGGTGCTGGCAACCCACGCTATGCCACTAAATCTCCCATCAGCCAGCATAGCCAAGAATGGTGGGGAGCTGTAGTACAGCAACATCTGAACAACCACAGATTCCCCAATACTCTCTGGATGATAACCTTGGTTGAATAGCATGTGCGCTAGCTTTTAGTGAAGGTGCACATTGAAGCCAAAGTCTGTTTTGGCCCAAGAAGGAAGGGATGGCAAAAAGTAATTAAAATAAGTACTGTAAAACAACATAAAAACAAATCTATTAAAATATGTAGAATAAAAACAGCAGATCACTATTAAAGCTCTTTCCTTAAAAACAAACAACAAGTCCTGTTGGAATAAAACAGTCTTCACCCACCAGTGAAAGGACAGCAAGGAGGGAGACAGTCTAGCTTCTTTAGAGAGGGAGTTCTAAATTCTGGGTCAGCCACCAAGAAGGCCCTCTCCTGTGTCCCTACCAAGGGTACCTGTGAGAGTGTTGGAACTGAGAGAAGAGCCTCCTTTCAAGATCTCAGATCCCAGGCAGGTTCATATGAGAGAATATAGTACTTCAGATAGCCTGGGCCTAGAATATAATACATCCTCACTCTCACACACAAGAAGCCCCGTTAGTGGATGCGAACGCTTGCAAAATGTGTTTTTATAACTGCACACAGCAGCTTTGCTTCAAAACTCTCCCCCAGACAAAGTGCTTTGAGAGTTGCTACCTGAAGCTTATGTGAGAAGGCGAATAGAGGTTTGAAAATCTAACATCAAAGTGAGTTATCTTCTGTTACCGCTCAACACAAAATTTATATGCAAATGCATGCATGCAGTCAAATACAGTAGGTGTGCAGTGAATCATTTCTAGCCCACCTCACTCTAAGGGCAAGTTACAACACAGAAATAAAGCATGCAATGAAATCACTCCCTGTCCTAATTTTAGTTACTCTGAAATTAGCTCTGCTCATTTCAGTGGAAGCTACTACCATGAAAGATCCTGAGAACTATGGGTTTTTTTGCACGGATGATAAAGAATGGAGGGGGAATCTGTGGACTCCCAACTCCCATCAGCTCCAGTCAGCATGGCCAATGCTTAGGGATGATGGGAGTTGTAGTCCAACAACATCTGGAGGGCAGTAGATTCCCCACATCTGGGATAAAATCAGTGACAGTGACAAAGTAAACTGTGGGCTCAACAACTGAATATTGGGGAGCAGCACAGATAAGGAGAGATCCTCAGGTGCAGCGTTGTAAGTTGAGAATTTGGTTGGTAGAATGCTAAGGGGTTAAAGGAGAATGGTAAAGGAGATAGATTTAACCCCCCCCCCCGCAGGCCCTTCATTTTGGCCAGGAGTCTGATTTGGCTACCTGCCGCACACCTGATGGCCTATATGAAGTCAGGTGTAAGACAGGTAAAGACGCAACTAGAATGGAGTGGTTTTTCCAGGCACCGCTGACCTGCTGACCCATCCTGTATACACTGCAACCACCAGCTGATTCTTGGGGTTTGCAACATGCCACACTGAGAGCTAGGCAAGTGATAAGCTGATATTTAGGCCTTCTAACTGTCCAAAAGTCAGTGGGTGGGTGTGCATGACTAGAGAGATTTCACAGACACTAAGAACACATGGTTTCAGTGACTAATCTCTGAAATATTTTTTGAACGTGGCCACCCATGACTTATCTGCAGTATTGCACAACTGAAATAGTTGAATCTCCTAAAGTCTTTTCCGTTGGTCGACCCTATTTCTTGATTCCTAGAAAACATTAATGAGAGCCTTTGGCTTCCCTAAATTGCCAAAGTACACTCCAGAGTTACTTAGAAAAATAATTAGGAACTATGTTGTTTCCTAAGAACTTATGAAGACCGTTGTTAGATCTGAGCAAATGCCTGTCGAGTCTAGAATCCTGGTTTTTACACTGGCCGGCCAGATGCCTATGGGATGTCTCGAAGCAGGACATGAGGTCAACATCTCTCTTATACTGCTGTTCCCCAGCATAAGGTATTTAGTGTCCTGTCTGAAAACACTCTATGGCTGTGTATGTACTCCCATATATTCTGCAACCAGTGGTGAGCAACAAGACATATCTATCCAGTCATTTCTTGTGAAAGACTGGGTTTTCCCCAAAACCAGCATCAATCCAAAATGAGGAAAAGAACACCCTAGCTGTGTTTAAGTTGGTAATGTGCACACAGCCTGTGTGTGGTGTGGTTGTTGGGGAAATATAGGAGCATACAACTCTGTAGGTTGGGCTAGTGAAGGGACACGGGTGGCGCTGTGGTCTAAACCACTGAGCCTCTCGGGCTTGCCAATCGGAAGATCGGCTGTTCAAATCCCTGCAACAGGGTGAGCTCTGTCCCAGCTCCTGCCAACCTAGCAGTTCGAAAGCACACCAGTGCAAGTAGATAAATAGGTACCACTTTTGTGGGAAGGTAAATGGTGTTTCCATGCACTCTGGTTTCCGTCACGGTGTCCTGTTGTGCCGGAAACGGTTTAGTCATGCTGGCCACATGTCCCCAAAAGCTGTCTGTGGAAAAACACCAGCTCTCTCGGCCTGAAAGTGAGATGAGTGCTGCAACCCCCTAGACACCTTTGACTGGACTTAACAGTCCGGGGTCCTTCACCTTTTACCTTTGCTTAGGTTGGGCTAGTATTGTAAGTCAGAGCATCGGGAGAATTTTTCCAGAAGATTTAAGTGGAATCTAGCTGAGAGGATTTTATGCACCTTCCTGCCTTACTGGTCCCCAACAGCACAAAAGAGCCCGAGGGACTTACAATTGCCTGAAACTCTTAATCTCGAGATCACGGGTTCTAGCCCCATGGTGGGCAAAAAAGATTCCTGCATTGCAGGAACCAGCTGACTCTGGTTCTATGACTCTGTGACCTCCCAGTGTATTGTAGGCCTCACATGCCCTTCCAGGTATATGGGAACCAAAGATTGGCATGAACGTCGTGTGTTCCATGCACAGTCTTCCTCCTGCAGCTTCCTCCTGCGCACTTAGCACCACCCAGAGAGCTTTAGCTGAAACTCTGCTCTCCCACCTCCTGCAGCTGACTTTTATGTCCAGTGTCAGAATCCCACCCTTCCAGAAGTCAAGGAGGCAATACAGGCACTCTTGGGTCCTAGCTTTCTCCTAACTTCCATGGGGTGGATTCTGCTTGCTATCTCTCTCTCTCTCTCTCTCTCTTTCTGTCTATCAGCTTTATATCTCACCTTCCTTCCAAGGAGCTCGAGGTGCCTGTTGTAACGTGGGGATCGTGATTCAGCAAGTGATTTCAGCTCTGACATAGCAGGCAGGAGACAGCTTCTTCATGTAACACTCTTTATTCAGACAAACAAGACTGGGGAACTGAGGAGAGGGATGCTACATTTATAGGGACAGAAAGACTGGCTAGAAAGGATACATTTTGGAGGGAACAATCTCAAGCAATCACAAAGCTGCCTTTTGGTGGGAACCAATAAGACTGAGGATCCAAATGCAGCAACTTGAATGAACCAATAGTAGCTGTTCCTTCTGGAACAGGAAGGCAGTTACTTTCCCCTAATGTGAATGCAGACAATAGTAATACAGATATTATAACCCTTGAATCAATACACAACAGTCCCAAACATGGTTCTCTTCCTCTCCATTTTATCCGCACAACAACAACCCTGTGAAGTAGGTTAGGCTGAGAGGCTGTGACCGGCTCAAGGTCACCCACCGGGCTTCATGGCTGTGCAGGGATTTGAACCCTGGTCTCCCAGGTCCTAGTCTAGCTCTCTCCCCAATATGCCACACTGGTGCTTCCAAACTAGTCACCAGAAGAACAACCAGTAAGAAGCAGTGTCTTGCGGAAGTATTTAATGTGGATGACTAAAATGGAAGCTTCCACACACCCCTCTATTTTCTTCAAGTTGCAAAAATACCGTGGACAGAATGCAAAGCCCCAGTCCTTTTTGCGCGTTGACTATTTATTGAGCTCCTTTTACAGCGGTGTGTTTCTGGCGGCTGCTGCTGGCACTTACAATGCGTGGAAAGCCTCTCTTCAGTTATCCCACTTGATTCCCTCCCTATGTTTAGGTCCATTTAAACCAATGGGGGAAATGAAATGAGATCAAAATCTTTACTGCTCTGCACAGGGAGGCCAAGAAACAATGATATATATTTGCATTCACGTGTGCGAGACTTATCAGGCACATCTAAAGCTCGCATCTGAAATACAGAAAGCTGACAAAGGCTCAGCATTGTACTTAGCAGGCATTGTTGCGCTGAGTTCTTGCATCTCGGAGGAAGCTGCGGTGATGGGTGCTACAGAAATCACAACTGCCCTAACTGGTTCAAAAATAAATGTGTCACTTTCTGTTTTTTGATGGAAAGTTAATAAATGATGTCAGCTCTACCCCACAGCATGTTTCAGAGCTTGTCCTGGTGACTGTGTCATATTTTGCATTTTAAAAGTTCAAATGACTTGGCGTGCATTTCTTTCAATAGCTCTCTTTCTGTCCTTATGATATAACCCAGCAAGGTGGGGCAGTATTATCACCTCAGTATTGAAGACTGGGGGAAGATAGGGTGGGATTCTGGCCACATCTGCATCAGAGCTGGCCCTTCCGTAAGGCAGAGTAAGGCAGCTGCCTCGGGCGGCACATTCTGAGGGGGAGGCAGTGGCTAGAAATGTATGCTATGTGCTCTGTCCTGCAGCCCCTAAACTAGCTTGCTGCACCAGGGTGCAATGGAGAACTCTGTTCCACCACAAGCACGGAAGCATGATTGAACTACCAGTCTAGCCAGATTTTGTGCACAGGATGGGGGATGCACCATCTTGTCGTTTGCCTCAGGCAGCAAAATGGCTCAGAACACTCCTGATCAACCCTCTTAAGTACTCTGATACCACTTTAACAGTCATAGCTTCCCCCAGAGAACCCTGGGAACTGTAGTTTGCTAAGCGTGCTGACCTCACAGACCCGGGAGACTCCATGGTTGTTAAAGTGGTGTAAAAGACGCCTGCTTCTTGGGAGGAAAGCAATAACAAACCTAGACAGCATCTTAAAAAGCAGAGACATCACCTTGCCGACAAAGGTCCGTATAGTTAAAGCTATGGTTTTCCCCTTCATGGATCACTGCCTTGTCGTGGCGAAGGGGCTTGAATTACTCAGGGAAGCTATGGACAGGTCAAGATGGACAGGTCATAGCGGAGAGTTTGGACCAAACGTGATCCACCTGGAGAAGGAACTGGCAAGCCGCTCCAGTATCCCTGCCAAGAAAACTCCATGGACAAAGACAACAGGCATATAAAAGATATGACGCTGGAAGATGAGCCCCTCAGGTCGGAAGGCGTCCAACATGCTACTGGGGAAGAGCGGAGGACAAGTACAAGTAGATCCAGAGCTGATGAAGCGGCTGGGCCAAAGCCGAAAGGACGCTCAGTTGCGGATATGCCTGGAAGCGAAAGGAAAGTCCAATGCTGTAAAGAAAAGTATTGCATAGGAACCTGGAATGTAAGAACCATGAACCTTGGTAAGCTGGATGTGGTAAAAAATGAGATGGCAAGAATAAACATTGACATCCTAGGCATCAGTGAACTAAAATGGACAGGAATGGGCGAATTCAGTTCGGATGACTATCATATCTACTACTGTGGGCAGGAATCCCGTAAAAGAAATGGAGTGGCCCTCATAGTCAACAAAAGAGTGGCGAAAGCTGTACTGGGATGCAATTTCAAAAATGATAGAATGATCTCGATACGAATCCAAGGCAGTCCTTTTAACATCACAGTAATCCAAGTTTATGCACCAACTACCACTGCTGAAGAAACTGAAATTGACCAATTCTATGAAGACTTACAACACCTTATAGAAATGACACCAAAGAAGGATGTTCTTCTCATTATAGGGGATTGGAATGCTAAAGTAGGGAGTCAAGAGATAAAAGGAACAACTGGCAAGTTTGGCCTTGGAGATCAAAATGAAGCAGGGCAAAGGCTAATAGAGTTCTGTCAAGAGAACAAGCTGGTCATCACAAACACTCTTTTCCAACAACACAAGAGACGACTCTACACATGGACATCACCAGATGGGCAACATCGAAATCAGATTGATTATATTCTCTGCAGCCAAAGATGGAGAAGCTCTATACACTCAGCAAAAACAAGACCTGGAGCTGACTGTGGCTCAGATCATCAGCTTCTTATAGCAAAATTCCAGCTTAAACTGAAGAAAGTAGGAAAAACCACGGGGCCAGTAAGATTCAATCTAAATCAAATTCCTTATGAATACACAGTTGAAGTGAAGAACAGGTTCAAGGATTTAGATTTGGTGGATAGAGTACCTGAAGAACTGTGGATGGAGGCTCGTAACATTATACAGGAGACAGCAACGAAAACCATCCCAATGAAAAAGAAATGCAAGAAAGCAAAGTGGCTGTCCAATGAGGCCTTACAAATAGCGGGGGAGAGAAGACAAGCAAAATGCGAAGGAGATCGTGAAAGATACAGGAAATTGAATGCAGATTTCCAAAGAATAGCAAGGAGAGACAAGAGGGCCTTTCTAAACGAGCAATGCAAAGAAATAGAGGAAAATAACAGAATGGGAAAAACCAGAGATCTGTTCAAGAAAATTGGAGATATGAAAGGAACATTTCGTACAAAGATTACCACAATAAAGGACAAAAGTGGAAAGGACCTAACAGAAGCAGAAGACATCAAGAAGAGGTGGCAAGAATACACAGAGGAATTATACCAGAAAGATATGGAGGTCTCATACACCCCAGGTAGTGTGGTTGCTGACCTTGAGCCAGACATCCTGGAGAGTGAAGTCAAATGGGCCTTAGAAAGCCTTGCTAACAACAAGGCCAGTGGAAGTGATGATATTCCAGCTGAACTATTTAAAATTTTAAAAGATGATGCTGTTAAGGTGCTACACTCAATATGCCAGCAAGTTTGGAAAACTCAGCAGTGGCCAGAGGATTGGAGAAGATCAGTCTACATCCCAATCCCAAAGAAGGGCAGTGCCAAAGAATGCTCCAACTACCGCACAATTGCACTCATTTCACACGCTAGCAAGGTTATGCTTAAAATTCTACAAGGCAGGCTTAAGCAGTATGTGGACCGAGAACTCCCAGAAGTGCAAGCTGGATTTCGAAGGGGCAGAGGAACCAGAGACCAAATTGCAAACATGCGCTGGATTATGGAGAAAGCTAGAGAGTTCCAGAAAAACATCTACTTCTGCTTCATTGACTACGCAAAAGCATTTGACTGTGTCGACCACAGCAAACTATGGCAAGTTCTTAAAGAAATGGGAGTGCCGGATCACCTCATTTGTCTCCTGAGAAATCTCTATGTGGGACAAGAAGCTACAGTTAGAACTGGATATGGAACAACTGATTGGTTCAAAATTGGGAAAGGAGTACGACAAGGCTGTATATTGTCTCCCTGCTTATTTAACTTATATGCAGAATTCATCATGCGAAAGGCTGGACTGGATGAATCCCAACCGGAATTAAGATTGCCGGAAAAAATATCAACAACCTCAGATATGCTGATGATACTACCTTGATGGCAGAAAGTGAGGAAGAATTAAAGAACCTTTTAATGAGGGTGAAAGAAGAGAGCGCAAAATATGGTCTGAAGCTCAACATCAAAAAAACTAAGATCATGGCCACTGGTCCCATCACCTCCTGGCAAATAGAAGGGGAAGAAATGGAGGCAGTGAGAGATTTCACTTTCTTGGGTTCCATGATCACTGCAGATGGTGACAGCAGTCACGAAATTAGAAGACGCCTGCTTCTTGGGAGAAAAGCAATGACAAACCTAGACAGCATCTTAAAAAGCAAAGACATCACCTTGCCGACAAAGGTCCGTATAGTTAAAGCTATGGTTTTCCCAGTAGTAATGTACGGAAGTGAGAGCTGGACCATAAAGAAGGCTGATCGCCGAAGAATTGATGCTTTTGAATTATGGTGCTGGAGGAGACTCTTGAGAGTCCCATGGACTGCAAGAAGATCAAACCTATCCATTCTCAAAGAAATCAGCCCTGAGTGCTCACTAGAAGGACAGATCCTGAAGTTGAGGCTCCAGTACTTTGGCCACCTCATGAGAAGAGAAGACTCCCTAGAAAAGACCCTGATGTTGGGAAAGATGGAGGGCACAAGGAGAAGGGGACGACAGAGGATGAGATGGTTGGACAGTGTTCTTGAAGCTACTAACATGAGTTTGGCCAAACTGCGAGAGGCAGTGAAGGATAGGCGTGCCTGGCGTGCTCTGGTCCATGGGGTCACGAAGAGTCGGACACGACTGAACGACTGAACAACAACAACATGGTTTTCCCAGTAGTAATGTATGGAAGTGAGAGCTGGACCATAAAGAAGACTGATTGCCGAAGAATTGATGCTTTTGAATTATGGTGCTGGAGGAGACTCTTGAGAGTCCCATGGACTGCAAGAAGATCAAACCTATCCATTCTGAAGGAAATCAGCCCTGAGTGCTCACTGGAAGGACAGATCCTGAAGCTGAGGCTCCAATACTTTGGCCACCTCATGAGAAGAGAAGACTCCCTGGAAAAGACCCTGATGTTGGGAAAGATGGAGGGCACAAGGAGAAGGGGACGACAGAGGATGAGATGGTTGGACAGTGTTCTCGAAGCGACTGGCATGAGTTTGGCCAAACTGCGGGAGGCAGTGAAGGATAGGCGTGCCTGGCATGCTCTGGTCCATGGGGTCACGAAGAGTCGGACACGACTGAACGACTGAACAACTTTATGGTGTGGCGGCGACCTGAGAGAGAACGGCTTATGATGGGATGATGGGAACTTATTTATTACATTTATAACCCACCTTTGCCTCCAAGGAGCTGAAGGTGACATACATACTTCTCCTCAGCAGTCACCAGACCCTTATATATAGTGAGAGAGTGGGGAGGGGTATTACATTCCCACCACCCTTCTGAGTAATACCCCTCCCCACTCTCTCACTATATATAAGGGTCTGGTGACTTCTGTTTCAGTGTATCTGAAGAAGTGTGCATGCACACAAAAGCTCATACCAAGAACAAACTTAGTTGGTCTCTAAGGTGCTACTGGAAAGGAATTTTTTTTTGTTTGTTTCTTCCTCATTATTAAAGGAATTCCAAATGCAGCTGATTTTTTTTTTTAGCAAACCCACGGGCCCAGCCCACCAACCACTGCTGCTACGTGCTCTTGTGTCATTCCAGTGAGGCTAGTTGTGCAGTGACTTGTGCTTTGACATCTGCTAAACATCTGTGCTGCTTGCAATGCAAGCGTCATACACTGTGACACTGTGCTGGCAAAACGACGACTATGACCCATTCCCAAATGTTTACTTGCCGAAATGGAAATGTTTAGGATTGGACGAGGAAAGAGGTTGGAAAACACTTCTTAGGGTGCAAAGAGAGCTGCCTCGTGCTGAGTTCAGCACTGTCTACACAAAGTGACCATGGCTCTCCTGGCAGGGCCGGCCCACCTGTGAGGCAAGGTTGGGCAACAGCCTTGGGGATTAAGATCTGGCCTCCGAGGAATACATTGCCTGCTGCAGTTATTGCTGTGGTGGCAGCAACAGTCAGAACTGCCTCTTCCTTGGCAGCCGCCTTCCACGTGGCCTATTGGTGAATAGGAAGTGCAGCTGGTCTCCTTTCACTCTTGTTCCCGATGTAGCTCTTTATCTCCCCTTGCTCCTGATCTTCACTCACCCCTTCTTCCCTGATCGGGGGGGGGGAGCCATTTTGTGGTTCGCTTCAGGTGTCAAAAAGTATTGGGCCACTTCTGTCTCCAGGGTTTCAGACAGCAATCTTCTTCTCCATGCCTACAAAGATATGCAAGGGACCTTCTGCATGAAACTCAGGTGCTCTGCCACTGAACAAGGCAAATAAGGATAGCCCACGTTCTATTAAAATCCATGGAACTTCATGTTTAAGTCATAGTCTCATGTGTTCCAGTGAGGGGGGGGGAATGCATGCTGTTCTCTGGATTGGGTCCTTAATGCAGGAGTGGACTTCGGGCTTTCAAGTTTCAGCAGCGCCCTGCGCGAGACCAAATGTTGGTGCCACCACTCACCTTCTGTTCTCCTCAATTCACTAGGTCATAGTTGCGGTGCCCTGCGGCGCCCCCTAGGCTCAGCACCCAGTGTGGCAGAATTGGTTGCACTGCCCTAAATCTGCCTCTGCTTAATGCTGCCAATTAATTTACGGAGCAGAAATGTACTGGGGTTTCCTCCCTGCTTGGTTTATTCAGTCTGGAACAGGTGAGGCACACACAATTTGCACATAACAAAAGGCAATATTTAACTGGCCCGTTGAAAGAAAGAATAAAGCTGAGGCCTTTTAAGGATTTACTGTGGGTGGAAGGGCTGAAGGGTAAAGGCACTTCTCTGCCCTATCCTATTTCCATTCTGCCACTGCGTTATCTCCTAGGGTAAATCAGTGAATTGACTGACCCTCCAGGAAGGGAGTGGGGTAAAGGAGAAAGCCACTTTAGCACGGGCAATTTATAATGCTGTAAAATGGCAGGCAGGCAAAGGGTTAAATACCCTTCCCCTCCACTGCTGCTTCTAGTTGCCTCCTCCTGGTGCTGTTTTTCCTGTTTAAAAGGGTCATGAGGCTACTGTTGCACATGCTTGCATATATGATGTGCTCTGACCCTAATGTACAGTGAACAGGGAACAAAAGGCAAAACCGGGTGTTGCAGATTTATTATTTCCTCGTCGTGTTACTTGTTTGCGGCATTTGTACCCTGCCCTTTCACCTCCCCCCCCCCAAATGGGTCTCAGAGAGCAGCTTACGAAGATCAGCTGCAAAGCAGGCCCTGTCCTTAGGACTCACAATCTGGAAAAGGCATGACACGAGGGGGGGGGGACTCAGAAAGGGTGGGAGGAGAGAAGAGCAAGCTTAGTCACAAGTCCTTAAAATTACAACCAATGTCAGTGGTGGTTTGGGCTACCTAGCCCTCCAGAAGAGCAGTCTCTCCCCTGAAATACTCTCCCATCCCTGAGATCAGATCCAGGAGCACAGCTGATGACAACATCCAGGGGAGCTCTATTTGCAATGAAGTTCTGTTCCTTATGCAGCTTCCTTCCTTCCTTCTAATATAGCATTTGCCGCTGAAAACGACAGTGTCTAGTTTCCCCTGCTCTCCTCTTTGCAACGTATCATGAAACTTGCAACATACCGTGAAACTGGCCAGGTGATGTGATATCATCACCTCGCCTTACTACCAGCAGCCAGTGACGGGGACTGGAGTCCAGAGAAACTCGCAGTGCGGTGATGTCACTTCAGAAGGTGACTTACACTAGATGCTATGTGGGATCAGCGAAATGGAATAGGGAGGAGAGATGGTGGTTTCTGCGACAGCCACGTGTCTGCTATAACACCTGCTTCTCTCCCGATAGGGATGGGCGACTCTGTCGATTTTAGTTTCTCATTTTCCCAAACTCAAATTCTCAGTTATCCATGTTTTCACAAATGTCTGCTTTAAAAGAACGAAAAGAGGTCATCACAAAAACACACTAGTATTTTAGTGTGACTTTCTCTGAATACACAAGTTTGAATGCAATTTTGCCTCATCTACACAATTTCGTAGATCAGCGTCGCCCAGTATAAAATGTTGCATCCCTTAAGATGTGCGTTGTTCTGCACACACTTTAGGATATGCTTTCTGCACACGTTGCAAAATTTGGAGAACTGTGAATTTTGAAGGTTTCAGTTTGCATATTGTTCAGAAAGGGCAAATTAGGTAGTCACCTTTAAATGTAAACTGACTTGCATTTTTCACCTTTCCTTTCCTGTTAATTAGCCTAGATCCAGTATGGGGAACTTGTAGGCTGCTCGACAACAACAACAACAACAATTTATTATTTGTACCCCAGCCACTCTGGGTGGCTTTCAACAGATATTAGGATACATTAAAATGTCACAGATTAAAAATTTCCCTGAACAGGGCTGCCTTCAGATGTCTTCTGAATGTTGTTAGACTCTTGCTCCCATCAAACCCAGCCAGCATGGTCCTGCTGTTGTGCAGGAACATCTGGAGGGCATGCAAGGCTGTGATGCTGGAGCCATAAATGCACGTCTTGGCACCTCATAGGGCAACCGGTGAACACTTCCTTCTTTTCAAACTGGCGCAACAGCAACACTGCACCTAATGACATCCTCAGATTTTCTCAGGTTAGATTGCACCGGCTTGGGGGCGCCATAAAAGGCTTCCCAGTCAGCACTTCCCTACAGCAAAGAGCTACTGCAGCCGAGGCTTATCTTGGCTTGATTTTTTTTTACCCAGATCCTTTAAATCCTTGTTGTTCAGCTTAACAAGGGTGGGGAACAGGCTGAGTGCCTTCAGACCCTCCCCCTCCCCCAACAATAAGGGATTGGAACAAATCTGTAAAGCAAATGTGGGTCAACCTGCTTTAAAAAAAAAAAGTCTGGTGTGACAAAGGGAAAGGAAATCTCTTGGCATTTCATGATATGCCAGTGGTTGCTTTTCCTGAGATTTGACATTGGACCGATATGGATGTTACACACATGAAAAGTGTGCATGCACACACTGTGAGTGCTGGCGTTTCTTCCCTGCTTTCTCTTAATCTTGGTTATTTTTTTTAAGGCAAGGATTCAGCACGGTCACAGTCAAAAGCAACCTTCTCTGGTAGCAGCAGGTTTTGTGCCCCACAAAACAAGTCACAAGGACATACTTCAAACAGCAAAAGCAAGTTCTTACCTCCTCCTTCTGACCCTTACCCATGGGGGGGGGGGAATTCCAGGCCTCGTTTCACCTCGGATGTTTCCTCCTCTCCCATTTAAGTTCCTGCATACAGTATTTAAAGCATATGCATTTAAGCATGCAGCTAACGTGTGGACCGGGGTCAGGTGCATGTAGTATTTTAAAGTTGTCTGCTCCCAGACAACATTGGAATTCCCTCCATGGAGATGTCAAACTGGCTCCCTCCTTGTTGTCCCTCCGCTGGCAGGTGAATACCTTCTTGTCCCAATGAGGCTTTTGGGGAAATGGCTGCTTTTAATGAAAGGGCTGGTGCCATGCTGTTTTCGATTATTATAAGTAAGGTTTTAACGTTTTATCTATTTAATGGATTTATATAGCAATAGATTTTATACACGTGCTGCCCACTCAACCGCTCCCGTGGGTGGAACTGCGACTCCCGCAGGTGCCGCAAATTCGTAAGAACTCACCAACGTTTAGTGTGGCAGCAGCTACACTTTGGAACTCCCTGCCTGTTGAGGTCCATCAGGCTCCTTCACTTCACTCTTTTCGGTACCTTTGAAAAACTTCCCCGTTCTTAGGCAAGCCTACCCAGATGCTTAGAATGATGGGGTCAACTTTAATCTGTTTTAGTGGTTGTTGTTTTTTTTTAAAGTGTGTTTTTAAAGTACAGTTGTGAATTTCTCTCAGCGCCATTGCCTTTTGTAAACTGCTTGGAGGCGATTTAAACAAAAAAACAACAACAACACCACCTATCAGGCAGTGTATAAATTTTATAAAATATAAAGAAAGAGAGTTTTGACTCTATCAAAGTTTAATTGCTTTCCCCCCCCCCTATGTTTTTACCAATTATCCGTAAGCCGCCTTGATCCCCTGTCAGGGCGAAAGTCGGGCTAAATAAATAAATAACTTTATTGTTGTTATTATTATTATTATTATTATTTAATTAGAGGCTGCCTGTGTGAGACTCTGTATGGAACATTAGCCTCCGCCGCAAGCAGCCTCGCCTCAGCATGCGGGCGCTCACCCGACGGAAAGGCGCGCGCGCAAGCGAGAGAGAGAGAGAGCGCGAGCCATTGCGTACACCTAAGCGCGTGCGCAGGGCTACTTCCTTGTTTTCCTCACGTGACAGGCCTCCTCCTCCGACAGAGAGAGAGAGAGAGGCGGGTTGTTGGTGGTAGGCGGAGCAAGCGCGGGAGGCGGGAGAAAGGGAAGCAGCGCAAGGGGCGATTGGTCCGTTCGACGGGTGATTGAAAAGCGCGGCTGCGGTGGGTCCGATCGGGGGAGCGGCGCGTGCCTCTTCCCCCCCTCCCTCTCTCTCTCACACACACACAAAAAAACCCGTCAGGCGTGAGGCGTGTGCGCGCGCATTCTCCCCCCCCTCCTCCTCCGTCCTTCCTTCACTCCCTCCCTCGCGCGCGCGCGCTCCCGCCCCGGGAGGAGGAGGAGGCGGAGAGGAGGAGGGAGGAGGCGGAGGCGGCTGCAGGATCCTGCGCGAGAGCGAGCTGCGCGGAGGGGAAGGAGCGAAGCGCAGGGAGGCAGTCCAGGCTGGCGGGCGGAGAGCGGCTCGGCTCCCTCCTCTCGACTCGTCTTCCCGGGGAATTGGACCTGGACTCCCTCAGCCGCCGCCGCCGCCGCCGCTGCCCTCCGCCCTCCTCGCCGCCGCTCCTCCGCCGCCGCTCCTCCGCCTCCCCGCGCCGACCCTTCTCTCCTCCTCCCGCCCCCCAACTCCGGCTTGGGGAGGGGGGGCTCTCCGCCGAGAAGGGAGGGGGGCCGCCTGCGCAAGTTAGTAGCCCTCTGAGGAGAAATGTGGGGGGCTGAGGGGGGAGGAGGAGGTGGAAGGGGTTTTCCTCCTTTCTATTTATCATTAGTATATTTTTGGCGGGGAATGACTCCCCCTTCCCACTCACGCCACAAACCCACACACCCCCCCCACTTCACTCTTGAGGGGAAGCTTTGTGGTTGTGGCTGTTAGGTTCACAGAAGGCGCTTTTCTGCCCACTTTCCATCTATTTTGGGGTGTGTGTGGTTTTTTGTTTTTTTTTGAGGGGGGGAGGGAAATAAGACCTGGGATGAGGGAACAGCCCCTTTTTTTCTCTGAGGGAGATGTCAAGAGGATGTCTCTATCCCACCCCACCCCCTACACCAAAAAAGAGAGGAGAAGATTATATGAATAGAGACTTGGGGAGTTAAGCTTTCCTTGGGTGGGTGGTTGCCTCCTCCCCCCCCCCTTTCCTGCTAAGAAAAAGAAAGATCTAAAGATCTGGTCAGGAATTTCGCTTTCTGAAAGGGAATAAGAAGAAGAAAGGGTATTACAACAGAGAAGGCTCGGATGCTGCAGTTTAAAAGGCTCAAAAGGCACTCTGAGGTTCCAGAAGATGTGGCCTCTTATTTATTTATTTTTTAAAAAATAAGGGTCAATTTGTGGAATGGGCGAAACAGTTGAAGACGATCCCTTATGAAGCTTAACAGGAGTACACCCGGTGTTTGCAGCTTGGAAGCCCACTCTTGGGATCTGGTGTGGAGATGGTTGGTGGTCTAACCTTGGGATCGCCAGTCTGCACCCCTCTCCTCCCTCCTCACCCCAGCAGGCACTAATGTAGCCTTTAGGATAATCTTGAGGATGAGTCAACTGGATACCCTGTTTTCTTAAGTGGCAGAGTCGAAAGAAGTCTCGAACCACGGAGGAGGCACCAAGGAGATGGGATCTATGAGGCAGGGTTCCCCATGGAAATGGTCTGTAAGGAACTGAAGTGGAGGGACACTCATCCTTTCTTCCTTCAAAATAAGACATCTTCCAAAGAAGGGAGCCTAGTGATGATGGGGGCAGAGATAGTCTGATGAAGGCATCTCCTGTCTGCTTGCCCACCCCCCTCTACAGAAGCAGGCTGTGAACTCTATTCCCAAAAGGGTGCTGTGCAGTCAGAAGAGAAACTAGGTGCAGAAAGGGGAGGGGTGCGGATTACTGACACTCCTCCCTCAGCTAAAGCTGCTTTGCCCTGTCTTGTGTTTAATGCCCAATCTCTCCTTGTCTTTTCTTTCCTTGTCTGTGTTCATCTGTTTCTGCTGGGCAGGATCATGCCGGACCAGATCACTGTGTCGGAGTTTATTGCTGAGACCACAGAGGATTACAATTCCCCAACCACATCCAGCTTTACTACCCGGCTACAAAACTGCAGGAATACTGTCACGCTGCTGGAAGAGGTAAATAAACACTTGTCACCTTTGCTTTCTGTGTATGGTTGCATGGGGAAGCCAGTTGACCCGCATACCGCCCTGCTTTCTTCATGACTATAGTGTGCATGCTCTTGGGTGATGATTGCACACAGTGCTCATGTCTATGAATTCCAAGGGTTTCGGTGTTAAATGAGGTTGAATATTGTCTCTTCTGTGTCTTGTTATTCCATGTTGCTTTCCTGATGTCAGTAGTGTTGACTGCAGCAAGATTGTTTGATGATATGATTTATGCAGAGCAAATGGTTAGACAGAATGAATGAAGCTTGATGTGTCTTTGGCACAGATGAAGCAATAGATAACTGGTGGCAAGGACAAGCTGTAGAGGAGATCTCTTTGAAATGGGAGATTGGTGACAAACAAGATTTTGGGCTATGATGTTGAAAGGGGGAATTCAATGCAAAATGATGCAGTGATGCTGTCTCTTGGATGGTAGAGCAGCTCTGCACAGCCTGATTCATGTCACCCATCTCAATATTAGCAGTTGCATGTCATTTTTAGTCTAAATCAGGCAACATACCTATACAGTTCCTAATATTTTTGAATATTGTATTTGATGTGGGATGCATTGTTATTTAAAAATCTGGCATTGAATTTTGTCTGTGTGGTGATTAAAAAGCTTGTGGAGATCACAGCAAGGTTAAAATTTGATTTTCCTATCATGGTCCACATGGCTTCTTAAACTAAGTCTTGAGTTTCCAGTTATTTTATTTTTCAAAAGGTGTTGTTCATATTGTAATGGTTTTGTGCATATTGTAACAGGCAAGATACACTAGCTTTGTTGAAATTGCAGAAGAGCTTTTTTCACACATGCACAATAAAATTGTACTGATCAGGTTTGTGCTCTGGGGGACCCAAAATGCCATTCCAAAAGATTAGTTATAATTACTTCCTTGTTGAAAGTAATCTTGTATATTAACAGCCTGAGTGTTACTAAGTAATTGGATAATAGAATTGGAGGATAAGACCAGTTGTTTGTGAATATCTTGTTTTTGAAGTGACATTGATTCAGGCTTGTAGATTTGCCACACTCTATTGGTTTGTAGTTGCCCCTGCAAGAGTACTCTCAAGTAAAATTTCTCCCAGTGCTGTATGTAGTTAAACATTGCTGTCAGCTGTTTATGTGACTTGAGAGAGCACTGAGATGGGATGCTACTGCATCTGGTTATGGAAACAATGGTGACATCTTCTGTCTAAAGTGTTGCTGGCCCTTGGAGGAAGTCAGAAAACTATAAGCTCATATGGCAGTGCCTAGTGCTAGGCAGTTTAGGACTGTCTGCTTTCATATCAGACTGTGTGCCTATACTTCAGGCTTTCTTGTCCTTTAAAGAGTTGATAACATATAGACAGAAGGAAGTCAGAGTTTTGCTTGCAGCCTGACAATCACTGCTGGTATCTGCCTCTAGCTTTCAGATCCAAGAAAGGGACAGGGAAATGTGGTATGTACAACACACAAATAAGCCCAAAAATAGATATATTTTCAGGGTCCAGGTGAAGAGGTGGGAGGGATCTTGACAATTGGCTGCTGTGCTGAGCAGTCACTAATGTCACTCTCACGTTCATTTTGAACAGGCATATAACTGAAATATTAGTACTGGAGCTTCTAAAACAATATGTTGGTACAAGAAAACTGGCTATACAGTCTCTCTGTGTTATATGTAGTCTGGCTGTTTAAACTGGTAATCCATTGAAAACTTGTGTTCAATTTAAGTTTTTCCTAGGCCATTATGCTGAGTGGGGGAAGCAGAATGTGGTTCAAAAATATGTATTTTTTCAGTGCTGCAGTCCTTAACACACTTGGTGAGGAACAAGTTGGGTCCACTATGCCCAGCATGTATTCAGATGTTGGAGAATTTTCAAAACAATGAATCCAGGGAAGTGTTTTTAGTGGGGAAACTGCTGCAAGTGAGAATGTTCAAAAAGGCTGTTAATCCACAGTAGGAGGACTAGGCCAGTAGGGATCAGCCTGTTTTTGTTCGATACCCTTCCAAAAGTAATTTAATCCCTTTCCTTTCTTCAGTAAGTCATTGAATCGGTGAGAATGTGACAAAATATCATTTTAATTTTGTTTCCACATTTCTTTATTCCAGCCAACAAGACATCACAGAGATGAATTCCTCATTTTCATGTCATAACAAATGGAACAAATTCATGAGGGGGAAAGGAAGTGATGGAATTCATTGGCTTTATTGATTATAGTTTCCTCCTCTTTTTCCAAGTAGCAAGCCAGATTGCTGATTATTCAGGCTTTATGCTCACTTCCTTGTGACTTTATATAATGCTCAGTATAATGCATTTTGCCTTGCTGGAGGAAGCAATCCTTGGAATGGTCTTTTAAAGACTGCATTCAGTGAAAAGGCTGGACAATATATTTCTATCAAATGGCTGCAGCAGTCAAAATCCCCCCTGGCAGGTTTTTAGAAGGGGGCCAGTTAATAAAATACAAGCATCTTTCAGAAAAGAAACATCAGAGATCGAGTTCCTGAAGAGCTCTTGTACAGTATAGCCATCAGAAAGCATACTTGAAAAGGCCTGTATGCAGTGTCAGTCGTTTTATAAAGCGCAAAGAAAGTAACACACAATTGGGTCAGGGAAAGGTCAAATTTGTAGAATAATCAGAGGTATTTTTTATCATTGCTCGTATCATCAACTGTTTGTATTTTATGGAATGCTGATGAGCTGTAAATGTTCATGGATGTAGCATAAAGTAAATGCAGTATAAAATCGTAAAGGGGGGTAATTTTGCAAAATAAAATCGTAAACGGAGGTAATTGTTTACCTTCAGCTTATCAAATAGGAAGAACAGCCATTAACAGCGGATAGACCATTTTGGGGAACTTTTTGTGTGTGTGAAGGGAAAATCACCTGACTGAACTTAGATGTGGGGTAGGGTAGATCCATCAGGAGTTCATTTAGAAAGGATAAAAGGAATTGCAATTTAAGTTGACTTTGGGAAGGTAACTGCGTACTATTAGCTTGGATAAAATAAAAGCCTGCTTCATGCAATATCTAATCACAGCTGTTCGGCAGTGAAACATACTCCCACAAGAGGTGGCGGTCTCTCCTTCCCTTGAGGTTTTTAAGCAGCGGTTGGATGGCTTTGTGTCATGGATGCTTTAGCTGTGATTCCTGCATTGCAGCGGGTTGGACTAAATGACCCTTGGGTCCCTTCCAGCTCTAAGATTCTGTGAAAGCCTCTATGAAACCTGTATTTATTCTAAGTGCACTCTCAACACATAGGGAAGTTCATACAGGAGAAGGCATTCTTTGCGAAATGAGTCCAAGCCATTTAATACTTTAAAGAGTATAATTGGAACCTTGAATTGAGCCTGGAAACCAAGGCAGACGCTACAGTTGAGCTGGGATCACTGAAATGTGCTTCCTGTAGTTAGTCAGTAGGGCTTGACAAGCATCTGCATTTTGTACCAGCTGAAGCTCCTCCAGGGAGTTTTACTAAACTCATGTAGAGTTTAGTAAAATAATCCATTCCAAGGTGTGTCCCATGTATGAATGGTGGTGGACTGATCCTGAAAATTGAGGAAATGTAGTAGACAATTCATCAAATGTAAGTGATTAAAAAAATATTCCTTGCTGCTGCAGGCTGAATTTCTGACTGTGGAAAAGCTTAACCTCATCAAATTTAGGTTATTTTCTTCTCCTTTAGAGATCCCCCTTTTTCCTTGCTTCCTTATTTTTCACTGAGTGCATTTTCTGTTGCATTTTCAAACTTATATATGCTTCTTTAATAGGTGCAGAAATACTTTTTTTAAAAAAAAACAACCCTGTAAAAATAGGGTCCTTGGGGAATCTTACTAAATTTGCAAATGTCTAAGGCAAGCTGCAGGCAGTATTAATCTACCTGGGTTCTAAAGTGTATTATTTTTACCAATAAAGGAGGTTACATGATAATCTTTACTAAAGCTAAAATAATGGGATTATTTCTGTATTTTATGTCCTTGCTGATTTGTTTCAATAATATTCAACAAAGGTTTTATTGATCTTCTTGTATTGCATTTTTTTCTTGATTAAAATATATTTTGGAAT
Source organism: Lacerta viridis (assembly GCA_900245905.1). Taxonomy (NCBI): domain Eukaryota; kingdom Metazoa; phylum Chordata; class Lepidosauria; order Squamata; family Lacertidae; genus Lacerta; species Lacerta viridis. The sequence goes on from OFHU01004300.1 coordinate 423,235, forward strand.
TTGATAGAGGCACACAGCCACACCCTACACAGTAGTTCTGTTCTGTTCATTCATCTAGTTTAATTATTTTGCTACAAGCCTATACCACTCAAATCATAAAATGTAATGGCCCCTTTATATTTCACTTACCACTAGATATACATTTATGCTTTGTAAGTATCTGTAAAGTGCACTACTGCAGTCAGTGAAATAGAATAAGAGAGTTATTGTTAAAACAACTCTGAGCATATTGTTATTCCTTGCAATCTATTATCAGATTATTTAATTTGACAGTTATAAAATATTCTGGCTATTGCTTCTAGAGCACACCAAAACCTAGTTAGTTCATTATTTCACACAGTGGCCAGCCAGGTTCCTCTGGAAAGTCTGCTCATAGGTTTAAGGGCTGTAGCCTCCTTCTGTTGTTCCACAGCCACTCTGTTCTAACTCTTCTGCCAGTCCGCTTCATCAAATGGCTGTGGGTTCCAATACTGGGAGAAATGCAGGGTTCTAATAGAGGGAGAAAATCATTTTAAAAACCTTGAATCATGTCCCTCCCTCTACTTGCCTTTTTCTAAATTTAAAAGCTTCACATATTGTGGTCTTCCTTGGGGAAGGTGCTCTGGTCTCCCTTTTCTATACTTGTAAAGTTCTGTGGTATTCTGTTTGAAATGTGGCAACTAGAAATGACACACAGTACTCAAAGTGTGACCACACCATAGATTTGTATAAGTAATACCCTGCTGGATCAGACCAGTGGCATAGTCCAATATCTTGTGCTCGCTATAGAGAACCAGTTGCTTATGGGAAGCTTGTAAGCAGGATTTGAGCACAAGAGTGCACTTGCAATGTAAGATTCCCAGCGACTGGCATTCAGGGACATATTGTGGGTATAAAAGTATTATGATTCTGACAACTTAATTTTTGATGCCTTTCTAAACAATCTCTTTTTTTCCTTCTGTCACACGTTAGGTTGACAGTTTCATTGAGCTCTCCACTACAACCCCTAGATCCCTTTCCTATTGAAGGACTGGGCTGGTTGTTGGTATATACAGTATGGGAGTTCAACAATTATTTTATTTTATTTTCCCCCCAATGTCCATTATTTTACAATTAAACCACATCTGTCATTTTGTTGCCTGTTCTCCCAGTTGAGATATATATTTATGGAGCTCTTCACAATCCCTATTAACCACTTTAAATATTTGGATGTTATCGTCAAGGTTGGGCACCTCACTTCTCATGCCTAACTGTACATTAATTGAGAACAAACTAAACAGCACTGGTCCCAGTACAACTAATTGGTGGACTCCACTGATCATATCTTTGCCAAGTGTTATTCCCTCAGCACAACATCCAAAGGGTAATATATACCGGTAGTTTATATGTGTAAGATTGTCAACATGTTTTAAAGCACAAAGGCAGGAATATTGCTTATTTGTGTCTTCTAGAATAGCTGAGGGCATAACATTTAAGAGTTTTGGTAAAGGAAATCCTATCTCTGAATTTCTGCATGTCCTTTAAGCAGCAAGGTGGGACAAAAGAATGCAAAGGGGACATTTCCTACGCAACAGCTGACTTTTAGAAACTGATATAGGGAGCAATCCTATGCATGTGAAGCTGCTATAAAGGAAGCCGGTGTAAAGTTACACCAGATACAAACTCTGTTCTGCAGCAGGGCTACTGCTCTGCTGAAGCCTAGCAGAAGGAAAACAAGCCTGTAAAATAGTACTGTGTATGCTGGGTCGCCAGGTCACGTGACCTAGCTGAATGGACTTGGTATCCAGCCAAGTCCCCCTCTCTGATCAAGCACCTGCTGCCGCCACCACCCTTTTAAGGGAGCATACACCAGCCTCTGTTGAGCCAGGATAAGCAAGATACTGTATGCTGGTATATCTTTGGCTGAGCCAAGGTTGGAGACTTAACATTGGCTGAGCCACAGAACTGCCAGCTGAATTGGAGTTCTGCATTCTTACCTTTGTAGAAGCTGTGTTGGGTCATCTTCAGCTAGGCTTGTTCTTCTATATGTGTCAGAGGGCTGCCCTCGCCGGAAGGCAAGGAGTTGCCAGGGCTTTATCGGTATCGCGAGCCCCCGCCTCAGCTGCTGAGCAATTCATCTTCATCCAGTGAGGGAGGCAGTGATCCCTCTAGTGGGGAGGGGGAGATGGGAGCAGGAAATAGGAGTCAGGGCTCTGACAGGGGAAGAGAGCCCTCGCACCAAGCAGAGGCTGGAGGGGAAGCACCTCTTCCGTCTCCCCATTTGCGCAGGGGGGAAAGACGCAGAGGGGGTAGGCGGGGGTTCCGCATCCCGCGCCTTTTATGCTGGGCAAAGAACCGGAAGGGGTCATTCCCGGACTCTGCCGAAGGATGAGCTGGACGTCTTTTTCTTAGCTGCACTGTATATATCTGCACAATAAAGAAACTTAGTTTCAGAAGTTTCTGCGTCAGCCTGGTTACTCATGAGCAGCCACTGAAAACCTTACAGCATGTATCATAACTTTGTATTTAATAATACTTTCCACCAATTAGCCAGAAAGTGACATTAAGCTAACTGGCTTGTATTTCTCTGGATCCCTTGTTAAAAGCTGGTGTTACATTGGTTCCTTTCCAGTTCCTTGGAGACCGATGTTAGAAGATCAGTAATTTCATATTTCAGTTCTTTAAACTCTTGGGTGGATACCATCTGGCTCTAGTGACTTGTTAACTGTCATTTTGTTGATACATCCTGGAATTTCCAATCTCTGTCACCACAATTTGTCTCAGTTGGTCAGAATTTGTTCTTCAATATGTCCTGTTGGGCACAGGTATAAAGTATATGGGTAGAATTATATATATATTACCTTTCTATATAATACTGTACAGGTAAATCAGTCCTTCAGTTCAGTAGAGAGAGCTCAGAGTGGCTTTCCTTAAAAGATTTTCACCACGCTGGAGTTAAGGCCAGGTTTAAATATTCACCATGTTCTGCAGCAAACTGCTGTCATGAACTTAATATGCAGTGTGGAGTGCTGAGGGAGTAGGAAACACACATGCAAGCTCTTGGTTACAATTTCATCTAATGACCTGAGAAAAAAGCTCAAGAATGGAAGGTGCCAGAAGTTGTTGGGCTGTGCTGTGTTAATGGAGTGGTCCTGTGTCTCTTTTCTCTTATTCAGCTGGATAGAGCGACTGTTGCCAGGTTGATGAATGGAGGAGCTTGGCTTCTCGACAGAGCTTTTGTGGATGTATTTAAAAAATAGTTATGTTGAGATAAAGATCGACTTTTGGAACAACAGCGTTAAGCCAGTATAATGTACAGTGGTACATTGGTTTACAACAATAATCAGGTCCGGTTGTAAATCAAAACAGGTTGTAACCCAAGGCGTGCCTTCGCCAATGGGGCCTCAAAAAAATTATGAGTTGTAACCCCCCCCCCCAATGGGTTGTAATCCAAAAAAAGGGACACACACTTCCGGGTTTGACGTGATTGTAATCCAAAATGGTTGCAAGACAAGGTACGACTGTAGTGGATTAGAGCATTGGACTAGGGCCTGCTAATCCCCACTCAGCCGTGAAGCTCACTGGGTGACCTTGGGGCCCATCACTGTCTATGTTAGCCTAACCCTAACCTATGGTACAGGGTTGTTGTGAGGATATGTCGGGGAGAAGGAAAACTATGTCTGCCACCTTGAGCTTGTGAAAAGATAGGTGAGATATAAATGTAATAAATTTATAACAAAACATGGTTTACCAAACCTTATTACCATGATTTAAAGTACACTTTAATGTCCATTGGCGTTCATTAAAATGCAGTGAATTTAGAAGAAAATCTATTTTGTTTTGTTTTGATGCAGTATTTGTGGGGTTGCCCTTGAAAAGAGAAAACTCTTACTGGCCCAAAATGTCACTGTCACGGTTGGCAGGAGCTGGCAAAACTCAAGTTTTGCACTATCTCCTTTGGTTGTCTATTCATTTCTGGGCCCAGTTTAATGAAGTGTGTGTTCTTAACTTTTAAGCTTCAAATGGCCTGAGGCCTTGGGGGCTAGAAAATCACATTCTCCTCTGTGTTCTCTCCTGTAGGCATTGTTCAGTATCTGAGGCCCTGCTCCATGTTCCCTTGCTTGCTGGAGTTCAGCCATTGGCAGCAAGCGATGGAGTTGTTTCAGTCTTGATTTGGAATACGCTTCCCATAGAGGCCTAATGAAAATGTGGAAATTTCAGGAGGCTTTGGGTGGTGGATAAGTGTTGATTCAGATTTTTGCTGGTTTCTTGTTTTGTCTGTCTGCTCTGAACGTGATTTATTGCTGTTATGTTTGGATATTTTTGGAATGTTTCAGTTATATGATTAGTTGCCTTTAGTTTCTTACAGAAGAAAAGTGGGGTTATTAACTCAAATATATTTCAGAACTGAGCCCCTGATTAGTAAATATATTGAGGGCTACAGTTAAGAAGAAAATGCTTATAGGGATAAAATCATTTATTGAGCCTTTGACAGCATTCATTTCATTTCATGGTATTCGATTTAAAGTTTTTCATTTTGCTTTTGTGGATTACCTAGTGCCAACTGAAAAGTGAAAGAAATGGGAAGAGTTAAACTGCTTATGCATGCTTGAGAATTCAGTGTCAGTATAATGCCTCCCCAAACATACTTTGTATTTATGATAAAACAATCTCTGCATTCCATATTCCAACCCAGGGAAGGATTTTTCTTTGTTGGACTACATGCAAGCTGTGGAGTCAAAACTGGGATCCGGCCCCCCCCCCTCCTTCCTTGCTCGGTGGACTGTCAGGAAAGGAGATTACTCTCACCAGATACTTAAACTGATTGGTGGCAGAAGGCTTTTTCTCATTGGAGATTGCTGCTCCCTCCATTGCTCCATCTTTGTTGGCTGTCCCTTCTGCCCCCACGCTTGCAAGACATTAAGCCAAGGGCAACATGTAACCCACCCCATTCTAAAAAGTGACATCTTGTGCAATCATAGCAATAAAATAAACACTCGGTAGTGAGATGAATGAATATTTTTATGGTGATGAGCAAGGTTGTTAGATTTAAGAGTAATGCATTGTTTATGTACTAACTAGAATGTGTGCAGTAAGGTTAATGCAATACCACTGGGGTGCTTCAGCACAAGTTACTGTTAGGTGTCATTAATGGTTTTGAATAAATATCAGTAGTAAGTGTTGTTGCGTTGTACGCATTGAAACTAAATGCAGAATAAGAATATGAACATCAACACTTCATAAATTTAGTGATTTTTTTCAGGGGGCTTCCACCCTGCTAATGGATGTGTTAATGTTGGAGACCTGTTGTGCAGTAAGGTAAAGGTAAAGGACCCCTGGATGATTAAGTCCAGTCAAAGTCAAAGGGTGCAGTGCTCATCTCTCTTCAGGCCAAGGGAGCCAGTGTTTTTCCACAGACAGCTTTCTGAGTCATGTGGCCAGCATGACTAAACCGTTACTGGTGCAACGGAACATTGTGATGGAAGCAAGAGTGCATGGAAATGCCATTTACCTTCCCGCCAGTGGTACCTATTTATCTACTTGTACTGGTGTGCTTTCGAACTACTAGGTTGGCAGAAGCTGAGACAGAGCAACGGGAGCTCACCCCATCGTGTGGATTCGAACCGCTGACCTTCCAATCAGCAAGCTCCCATTGTTAGTGAATCTGAGTGAATAGCAAAACTGATACAATTTGACTGGGATAAAGCAGTAAAACAAAAGCCTGTCTGTAATTAGAGATGAACTGAGCAGCCAAATTCTTCCCTGTTTAAATTTGGTGGTGCTCAGTCATAGGCCCATCACATATTGTGTGGACTTTTTTGAAAGAATGCTCCTGCTCCAAACCTACATTTAAATTGTGCACATTTTGTATGTAAAATAAAAACAAAACAAAAATTTTAATTATAGTCAGCCACACCAACAGGTTAAAGAACAGTTTTTATCCGTGGGCTGTTGGGCTGCTGAATGGAAAAAAAATAGTGGTGCAATTGACTTCCGACAAGCACACAGAGTGCGAACAAGACTGAGTGTATGGGGGGGGGGGGGCTCGTTTAATTTCACTGCACACAGGTGGTGTAGTGACAATAAAGGTTTGTTGTTGTTGTTGTTATTATTATTATTATTATTATTATTATTATTATTTACATAAACTAATTTTTTAGGTCAAAACAACAACAAAAAATCCTTCCAGTAGCACCACATTTTTCCACACAGTGAGACTGCATCACAGAATCTAGATAACCATGTAATCCGATTGGGAGTGGTCTTCTAGTTTGCAGGCAAGTTCATCAGCATTAGATTGGGTCAGTCTTCTGAAAAAAAGCAGGCTAAATGAATTCCTCTTCCATTTGAATCTGTAATCAGTGTTGTGAAGTGGACAATCTTCTGGTGTCATTTGTAAGAGAAGCTGGCAGAATAAAGGTATTAGAAGCCTGTCCCAGGTCCTCAGATGTTCCAACTGCTACTCTGCTGATTAATTATGCTATGGTCTTGGAAACAAGATAGAGAATCCAACAGGGATGGATTTACAGCACTGCTGCTGTACATTGATTTTGAGGATCTTTCTGGATTAATATTCTCTTTGATTTTTGCTTTTTACAGTAATCTAGTTTGTGTTGGATTCCCCATAGTAATTCCATTACGGTTATGTAGCACAATGCATGTTGCATTATTTCACAGGTGGAAACTCCACATTGGTCTTACTCAAGAATAATAGCATTCGTGATTATTCAGTGACTGACTCTATAGTGCTATTCCTGTAGAGCTTGCTTTATAGTAGACCCATAGTAGAAATGGCTATTTTTATACTGAAGAATCACTGAGCCTTAAATACAACTTATTACATTCAGTTATTTATTTTTCTGATTATAACTTCTGGTTTTAAAAACCAATAACCAGAAAGTTGTATTTTGGGAATCAGTTTGATGTGAGGGGTTGTTGTTGTTTTTTAAAAGTCTGTAGATGTAGAAAAGAAAGTAAGCAACACCTGAATATATATGTCTTTCAATATCGCTCTCCAGCCCAAACCTCTAATGTTTCCATCTGGTTGAGCCAGTGATTTGAGGTAACGAGAACATAAAGAAACAGAGTAGTGTATGAATTGCATGAAACTCAGCTAGAGTTTGCATCTTCTACTACTCTCCCAGTAGCAGCCTTTCATTATTCCACCGCTTGTGGTCAAGTATGAGCTGAACAGTCAGCTGCTGTTGGAGAGGGAAAAGACCTTGTTTCAAAATGAAGTTGAGTTTAACTGCACATTTAAAGGAAAGTGATTCATAAGGGCAACAAATAGACAGAAGGGGGAAATGCTAAGTCATGCTGTAGTTAAAAATAAATCCCAGAGGGTGCTTGAACTTCCATTTTCAAGCTGAATACATTGCCACATGCCAAGCAATCCGTTTCACTAAAGTACAAACCCCAGATGACCTTTTTGAGAACAACTCCTGTTTTCACCCACTGGAATTTTACTGTCCTTTTGAGTCTGGGTTCCACCCAAACTGCTTTAGTAAATGTTCCCACGCTAAACTTGCAATCTTACGCACACTTGTAAAGGTAAAGGGACCCCTGACCATTAGGTCCAGTCGTGTCCGACTCTGGGGTTGTGGTGCTCATCTCACGTTAGTAGCCAAGGGTGCCGGCGTGCAGCTTCCCACTGGAGCGGTACCTGTTTATCTACTTGCACTTTGACGTGCTTTCAAACTGCTAGGTGGGCAGGAGCTGGGACCAAGCAACCGGAGCTCACCCCATCATGGGGATTCAAACCTCCGACCTTCTGATCAGCAAGCCCTAAGCTCTGTGGTTTAACCCACAGCGCCACCTGTGCACACTTACCTGGGAGTAATTGAGTAAATTTACTTAAATAGGAATTATGCTTGCATCATACTACATAACAGTTGCGGTTCTGAGGGGAAAGACTCATTTTTCTCCATGTTGCCTTTCTTTTTTGGCTTTAGCAAGAGCTGATGCAGACTTAAGAGGTGGTATACCTCTTAAAAATGGTTATGGGGTTATGCATAGGGGTATGGAATCATGTGCACCTTTACCAATTGCTTCTCTATTAAGCATGGACTCCTTCTACTACCAGACTCTACAGCTGTAACACAACCAGCACTAACAAATGTTTATCTTAACCAGCATTTGAAACTGAGATGCTGTCTTCGGGAGTTTTAAATAGTTACAGCTAGTGGGTGAAGACTTCATAGCTTTATTTTGTTTATTAGTCTCTGCCTTGTTTTGAATGTTTTGTGCTTTGTATACAAGCATGCTCCTCCCTTCCCTTCATCAGTGTGACCACAAGAAGGAAATTGGGCCTTTTTCTATCTGCAAGGAAGCATCTATTAATATTTTCAACTAACAACAGATAGTTTTGTTTAAACGAGAACTAATGGTGGTTGGTTTAAGTTATGGTTCGTCCAAGTAAGAAACAACATTCTGGCTTATTTGGGCAAGTGTAAACTAATCAGAGTTTGCCATTTCATCCAAAGTGGGACAAACTGCATTTGAAAACGAAAGCAAATGCTTCCATTCTCCTTGCAATCACACTGAAGGAGGCGGCGGTGAGAGGTTGGAGAGAAGGTTCCTCATAAATGTTGATGCTAAAATATTTTGTTTTAGCACAAAGACATACTTTAATATTTTGTTATAGAAATTCATATGCAAAGTTTGTCAAGCAAAGATAAGTGCGTTAATCATAATAGCAGTGCTAATGCATTTACTACATTGCTAAATAAGCGATACTCTTACCTCATATTGGAAAAGTTGTGAATTTTTGAACATTTGAAATTACTTCATGTACTGGACCCAGGAGTGCAATCTGTGAGTTTGCTGAACAGATTGTTCCTATGCATTTTGCTTGGCTCTGAATCTTCCAATCCAATACCAAGTGAAATAAACTGATGAATGTTTAACAATATAAGTGTACAATGAAGAAATAAACTAACTCATAAACAAGTTGAGAAGCTTGTTTCAGTATAGGCACCCCCCCCTTGCTCTTGATCAACTTGTGTGCGGATGTATATATGCACAGTACTGGGAAATGTACTGTTTTTAAATACAAACCATAGATTTTCCTAGTTGGCACAAACTATTATTAAGCACCTTGGAGTCGAGCGATTCGCAGTTCTATTTCTAACACTGGGCATACTTTTATAATATGATTTCCTAAGTGTTAATATTTCTATGAATATACAAAACAGTTCAATTTTATGTGCTAAATTATATATAAGACCTGTCATTTTTTTTAATGTCGTTAAAAAATGTTGGTGTTTTCTTACTGGATGTAATCTATTATTCTTTTCCACCCTCATTTTTCTGTTTGGGGGGCCTAGGAAAGACAAAGAGATTTCTCTAATCTGGCTAGGTCAGTGGTTCCCAATTAGCTAATTACTAAGGACCCCCTATTTCTCAAAAGCCAAGCCACTTTTGAAAATTTTGATGACTGGTAAGCTACCTGTGCAAAGTAATTTTTTGAATAAAATGTGGGGTAGACTCTAATAAGCAAAGGATTTTAGGTATACTAAAAACAGACAATAAAAGTTGTGATATTACCACGCAAAAATGACAAAGATTTAGTTGGTGGGTAATTTAATGCCCTGTGCAATTAACAAGATAAGTGTCTCCCCTGGCAGGTGATGATGATGATGGTGATGATGATAAGTACCCTGCCCACCTGACTGGGTTGCCCTGATGCCATGGACCCCCTGGGTGCGTTTTTCTGGGTTCAGGTTTTTCTGCTGCTGCATGAAATATGCACCTCCCTACTTCTTCCTTTCTGCAGCATGTACCTGGGTCTTACTGCAGAATAGATTTTTGCACACCACCATCAGAATAAGAGTATAATGTTGAAATAATATTGTATCCCTAAAGGGATAGTGCTAAATATACCTTGGTACCAAGGGACGCGGGTGGCGCTGTGGTCTAAACCACAGAGCCTACGGCTTGCCGATCAGAAAGTCAGCTCCCGTTGCTTGGTCCCTGTTGCTGCCAACCTAGCAGTTCGAAAGCACGTCAAAGTGCAAGTAGATAAATAGGTACCGCTCTGGAGGGAAGGTAAATGTGTTTCCGTGCGCTGCTCTGGTTCGCCAGAAGCGGCTTAGTCATGCTGGCCACATGACCCAGAGGCTGTACGCCGGCTCCCTTGGCAACTAACAACTGGACCTACCTTTACCAAGGAACAGAAGACAGAGAGGTGATATAAAATAAATCAGATTTACTTCTGGTAAATTCACATCATCTCAAGTTAGTGCTAGAAGATGCAGGGTTAAAGTTTCACAGAACTCTGCATTGCTTTCTGAGTCAGTGTAAGATACAGGATGAGATCCAATGTTGTTCCTGCTAATGCAACCAAATTCCCCTTCCTCACCTCCTCTAGGTTGCTTCCTTCCCATACCTGTAGTGCATATTTGGGGAGGGGGGCTGAAGGGAGGAAGGGAAAGTCCCATTTGTGCATGCAGGACATTGTAATTGGTTGTCACCCGTAAGTAAGTATAATATTTAACTACTACTGAAAATGAGAAACCAATGATTCAATTAGTAGAATTTCTCATATATTACTGTTTAGCAAGAGAGTTTGCAACAGTGTGAAACATAAGACTATTTAACGGACTTTTGCTGATCTCAGTTAATTTTATTTTTTTTAAAGCCCACACGTGTTCCAATTTTCTTTGTTGGTCTTATAGTTTTAAGAAACTGTTGGAGCTGTTAGAATGTCTTTTAATTCCATTGATACTCTCTGGTGCCCTTTGCCAGATATGCCAGAGTCAGGCTTGTCATGTCTGTGGTTGGGCTTGAGATTTGTTTCTTTCCTAACTACAGGCAGTAACCAAGGTTTGTTCTGGACTTGCTGCTTGTGGTTTGTTGAGAGAAACACTCATTGAGTCCTGGTTTGAGTGACAAAACCAGCCAGACCTCTGGCTTGTTTTGGTTGCAAAATAACAGGACCAGGGCAGGACAGCCATATGACAGTTTGAGCAGCATGAGCCTTCAGGTGGCTTGTTCATATTAAGACATGGTTAATTTTAAACTACGATTTAATGTGGGGTGCTAACTGGGCCAGTGATTTTCTAATCCGGTTCATTTCAAGGAGTGGCTGAAGCTCTCTTCAGTGTCTTGTGTTCAGGTGTGGGGAGTGGGGATGAAGATGAGTGTGCTATCTCTGTTGCCTGTTGTTGCTGTTCATGGAACAGACACTTTTAGCAGAGCTTATGGAAGGTGACTATCATGGGGAGCTTTTTGTAGCTGTGGCGACTCCCCACTCATTTTGGAACACTCTAAAAAATATCTTCTAAGAAAACAACAATTTCTACGTGCCTTTTAGGAACTCAACAATTTTTTTTGTATCCTGCTCTTTATCAGAGTACCAGGTAACCATTATAACTGTTATTAATTGTTTTATATGGTTTTTACTGTGTGGTTTCATATGTTTTTGTTGTAAACGGCTTTGCTGGTTTTTTATGAAATAGCAGTCTATAAATATTTTAATAAATTAGATGGGGAAAGGAGGCTCCTTTTTTGCAGTATATCTATCACTTTAGTACCACTGTTTAATTTCCACAGTTCATTATTAAACACAGTCCTCAGTAGGAATGTAACTGTTATAATAGTGTCCAGTAGAATATGGAACATTATTTGAGTGGAGGCATGGACATTTAAATGAAGTTTGTTCCCATGCTGGTGATGTTATATACACTTCACCTTTAAGTGAAAACAGTAGGTTTTAATTTCCTCCAACCTTAAACATTTAATCTTAGGACAGGCTTTAAAAACATTTCATCTTTCCTTATCTGCCATATTCTGAGATACACATGTTACTTTATCTTAGTCATACATATTTATCTTCCCTTTGTAATAAGCTTTGATGAAGTAGATTACAACAGTGAAAAACATAAAAGTAAAGGGACCCCTGACCATCAGGTCCAGTCATGTCCGACTCTGGGGTTGCGGCGCTCATCTCACTCTATAGGCCGAGGGAGCTGGCATTTGTCCGCAGACAGCTTCCGGATCATGTGGCCAGCATGACAAAGCCGCTTCTGGCAACCCAGAGCAGCACACAGAAACACTGCTTACCTTCCCGCTGGAGCGTTCCCTATTTATCTACTTGCACTTTGACGTCCTTTCGAACTGCTAGGTGGGCAGGAACAGTCATACATTTTTATCTTCCCTTTGTAATAAACTTTGTTGAAGTAGATTACAACAGTGAAAAACATAATGAATAGTAAATAGCACTTAAACTCCTATCAATAAAATAGAAATATTTTATTTTGCTTTGAAGGAAAGTATTTCTGAAAAGTAAACTGAATTTTGCTAGGAGTGCCATGTTTTTTATTTATCCTATTTAAGAACATTGCCCTACGGGATCTTGCCGAAGGTCCACCTTGTTCAGCATCCTTTTTCCTCATAGTGCCCAACCATATGCTTAAGGGATTCCCAGCAGCTGGCAGTGGGGGTACAACATTCCAGGGGGTTGGACTAAATGACCCTTGTGGTCTCTTCCAACTCTATAATTCTATGAGCATAGCTATTGTGGTTGGTATTCATTCATAAGGGCTGTTGCTGCCATGTGATTCCAAAGTTGCAAGATATGTGGTAATGGGGGGCACAATCATACTCTTCTCAAACCAATAACCCATGGATGCTCTACCGATGAACATGGGAGTAGGGGGGAAATTAGCAAGTATGAACAGTTTATTTCCCCTTATTCCCTCTTATTGCAACTTAATGGTAATAACTTCACAGTAACTGTGGCCCACACACGAGGTTAATGAGTGAAGAAAGAAGAGCAGGGAGGACTTGGGCAGCCCACAATATTTCCACACACACCCTCGCATCTTCTAAGTTCCTGCTTCTATCTAATGAGGCAGCAAGTGGCTTGAGCCGGACCATGCACGGAGCTTATACTTGGCATAAATGGCTAGCATAAGTAGATGCATAAGCAGATTGTGAATCACTGCCCAGGGGAGTAGCAGAAAGTCCAGAAATAATATGCCTGTGGTCTGTTGTGGTGCTGTGCACATGAAACAATAGCTGCTATTCCTGCATCAGGGTATTTAAAAACATCAGTGGACCTATAACTGGTATATTATTGTTAATTTTTGAATTGCATCGGCGTTTTAATGAAATGTGATGCTGTATATTTGAACTGTCAAGATTAATATATGCTAATGTCTGCATGAGTTAATGGGGAATAACCTGATTTTAGATTCTCAAATAGGTATTTAAAGAGAATTAAGAGAAGCACTCAGTTGCGCTTTAAAACTTGTCAATTCCTTTTGTAACAGGTAGCAATAAGCTTTCCTTCTTTTTCTTCACAATTGCAAAGAAAATGATTCATTTAGTTCTGTGATTATCGAAAATCCATAGGCAAAATACATCTGAAGGCATTTTCACATATTTGAGGGTGGGAGTCGGGGAGTAATCCACTACTTTTGGTGTACTTTGCTTATACTTCAAATTCGGGATATTCCATATGATGTTAAATTTGAAGCCTGCTACAGTGGCCATGTACGGACGTCATGTTGACCATAACCATAGTTAGTCCATTCACAGGCTGATTTCTCTATGTGCTGGTGTACGCAGCTCATGTAGTTCCTGTTTCACTTCTCATTTGCTAGAGTGGGGAAGCAAGCAGTGAAGTGGCTGGCTAAGTGTTGCATGTGAACCTCTGCTTGTCCCCCCCCCCCCCCAGCCACACCGTGAGAGGTAAGCAGAGAACAAACTTTAGCTGCTCTGTGCTAGGTAGTTGATGTTTAGAAATACGTATTAAACCAGGGTTTAGTAATTTCTATGTGAGCAGTGCAAAACCTTAGCCCTGAGATAAAAGGGGAGGGTTAATTCCACTTGCTGCTTCTATCTGGCTATTAACTCCATCTTCTTATTCTCTTTGGCTCTATGTTGTGTTCAGTTCGATAGATAAGGTTGTATCTAAGAAAAGTGATGCTTTGTTCTAGAGTGAAGGAAATCAGCCATTCTTGCAGAGACAGCGGTAATCATGTATTTAAAACTTTTAATTACTAACTACTCTGCTACTACAGACAATGTGATTGAGGCGAGTTAAAGGGAGACTAATCCATCATGTGTTTGCATAGGATTTTTATTTGCAAATATAACACAGAAAGTGGGTGGTTGGGGGGAAAAACCACATCCCCAGCTGACATTAACAGTAAAAAATGTTATTTCAGTAGTAAGATAAGCAGTCCATATGTCCAAATAGGTATCTAAACGAGATTGTTGTTTATAAGTCAAGTGTTCAAATGTAGAGAGGGCAGTGAGAACTTCAGACCACTGGCTACTAGATGGTGAATGTTTGTCATTCCAGCCTTGCAACATAAAATCTTTTAGCCACAATAAGGGCTCACAGAATCCACTTTTGTTGCCCCACACTGCAAGGATATGATTTTAGACTGCATGAACACCCACAAATACAAAGCATTTCTGCAAAATAAAGTTAATATGACCATTAATTTACAATCGGAAAGAAGACACCATAGGACATATCTACATCCTAGGTCTCAAAGAGGGGTTTATATCACCAGCATCATTCTGAAAAATGTATGTAGGTATGCTCCTTAAGGGAAACAAGACAAGATATCTGTCATAAGGGGATTGAATATAGCCAGAATCTTCCTGCCATTGTGTTTTCAGGGTCTGCTTCAGAAATTACTAGGACTTGAACTTAAATATCACTTCAGTCTCCCAGGACATTCTATACAAGATCTCAAAGTAGCTGTCTTACTACAAAGGAATTTCAGAAATAGACTGGAAAGAGAAGTTGCTGAATTGCAACTAATTACCAAACTTAAACCACGGAGAGCCATCTCACCCCTTGCCTTTTCCTGTAAGACCAATTGCAGTCGTTAACAGTTGTCAACAGGTTTTCCACCCCTATCAGCCAATCCCCATTCCCACCACCCTTCTGAGTAATACCCCTCCCCACTCTCTCACTATATATAAGGGTCTGGTGACTTCTGTTTCAGTGTATCTGAAGAAGTGTGCATGCACACGAAAGCTCATACCAAGAACAAACTTAGTTGGTCTCTAAGGTGCTACTGGAAGGAATTTTTTTAAAAAAATTATTTTGTTTTGACTATGGCAGACCAACACGGCTACCTACCTGTAACTTAAATATCAATAGTACTCTTGCTATAGCTACTTTGCCAGCTGCTAGTCAGTACTTTTAGAAATAGATTATAGTTTGTTCTCTTTCTGTCTTTGCTGCATATATGTGTATATGTAGTGATACACAGAAGAGAGTATATCAATCATTTCTGTTTCATATCTTGCTGAGGTACTTGTTGGCTTGAGATGTAGAGATTGTCACCTGAGCGCCTGATGTCATTTAACACACACATATTGCCTTGTATTCAGTGATAGTCATTCTCGGAATAAACCCATACATATTAATGGACATGACTAACTTTGGTCCATTAGATTTAATATGTCTACTCTGAGTAAAATACAGGTGGATGTAGCGCAGTCTCTATGCCACTTCTGCATTGTTCATCCTCTTCCATCACAGTTCCTGTATTTTTCATGTAGATTAAAAAAGAAGGAAATAACATTTGTATTTATATACATACTTTAATATTTATTTTATAATGCATTTCCCCTCAAGCATTTAAAAAAGTATTTATACAGTTCTTGAGCCAAGAACTGTCAGAACATTTGAGAAGTGTAACCACACATTGGTTAGAAGGGGCAGATCAGGTCAGTTTTGTATCAGAATTCACAACTATCATATTCCTCAAACATCCCTAACCCTACTTTACTCACACAGTACAATCTGTATAATGGGATTATGCATTATACCACTGGAATGGTATCCTCATGTGGTGAACAGGGAGAAAATTATTTGCTGTATACCAGCTGAGACACAACTCTATATAAAAAGGAAAATGTGCTTCAAAAAATAATCAAAGCTTCTTTCTGGGTCCTAGAAATTCCCCTATGTTGTCAGTTTAACAAACCTCATTGCTAAATCAGTTGTTTCAGGCATCTTGTTGAGCCATCTTTTTTTTTACCCAGGCTCTCCCTGACCCATAAAGTCAGGCTCTGTTTTTATTTGTTTGAATGCCTGTTTTTTTATGTGCTTTTAGACAACTGGTTTTTACATTATTATTTTTTTTAAAAAAATAAAAATCACTAACAAGGAAAGTTTTCAGTTTTTCTTGTGAACATGATATATTCAGGCTCTTTTTTAGTTTATTTTTCCGCCAGCTCGTAAGTTTATTGTTTTAGCCAAAGGCCATGACAAACTTGTAGCAATAGTATCAATAAAATAACACAGAAATGAGAGTCAGAGTAGGTTTAAATGGTGGTATGAGTGATGCTTTAAATATGTTGTGAGGAGTGAAACAGGGTTGCATTCTGGCTCCCACTCCTTTTAACTTTTATATTGATGATTTGGTGCCAATGCAAACTCCCCCGCCCTAGTAATTAGGAACAGAAAGATATTAATTTAGATGTATGCAGATGATATAGTGCGCCTCTCTCTTTCCCAGTTGGGCCTCAAAAATCTCTTGGGAGTTTAATTTAAAATGCAATACATTTCACTGCACAACAGTTTCCATACTGAAAACCACATTTGGGGGTGTATGGCGAGTGTAAAGCAAAATGGTTACATGAACTCACAGCTCTAATCCAAGCCTCCAGAAAATCCCTACATGTTTCTCTTTCCCCCCATACCAACCCAAGAATTGCATGGCCACCGGAACAGGGAATGCCCAAGATAAGAGTCGAAATAAAAATATTAAAAAATAAAAAATTGTCCAGTGCACAGGAAACTTATACCAGAACAAACTTAGTTGGTCTATAAGGTGCTACTGGACAATTTTTAATTTTTAATTTATTTCGGCTACCTACCTGAACCAAGATAGAGTGTTGACCTTTTTTAGACCAAAGGGCCCCTTGCAGGCGGTAATGACAGGCAATCTCTTTCCTCTGCCTGTCTCCCTCTCTCTCTTGTTATCGGTATTTCAAACCTAAACTCAATAAAGAAATACAGTATGTGAAAGAAGAAGGGAAAAGACATTTTGGCAATTTTCATTAGTATATTTTAGTTTTTCCATTTTTTTCTTAAGGGAGGGGAGATGGATAATTTCAGGCACCTTTTCTAAATCTAGTCATTGATATGATTAATTCTGATTGTGTGTGTGTGTGTTCGTGTGTGTTTACACTGCCCTGGGATCCTTCAGAATGAAGGGCATTTTAAAAGACAAATAAACAAACAAGTTGGCAAAACCTCATTTAATTTCCATTCTATAAGTATCAAGTACACAATCATAATTCATATCTATGGTCAGTAATGTTTAGCCACCATTAATTAAGATGCCTTTTTCATTCTTGGGTACCGTATTTTCCGGCGTATAAGATGACCCCCAACTTTTCCAGTTAAAATACAGAGTTTGAGATATACTCGACCGCAGATTCTCCACCCAGCGTATAAGACGACCCCCGACTTTTGAGAAGATTTTCCTGGATTAAAAAGTAGTCTTATACGCCAGAATATACAGTACTTTTACCACTGGTAGAAAAGAACTGAAAGTGTTAAGTCACTTCACCTCAGACACCAGACACTCAGCAGATGGTAACATTTGTGAATTGTTGTTGATCTGAGCAGGATTACAGTAGTTTGGTGACCTAGGGGTGAAAGGCTGTCTATCCCATTACTATATCCTAAGACATCAGATACCCTATTTTTGTTTCAAGAACCAGCAACAATGGAAGAATCATTGAGAGAAACCAAAGCTACTTTGATAATTCTGCTTTCTGTCTTGCATGCTGCTAAATTGTGATCTTAAAAACAGATTATTTATCATTCATAGGGCTTAAGAAATAAATGCCATGAGCTTAAAAATATTAAGTGGCAAATAAATGGTTTTATTTTTTCTAGCATTGGAATTTAGTGTTTTATATTTGTTTATCCTATGCTAAAGCTGCACATTTCTCCCAAGCACGTGTGGCGCTGTGGTCTAAACCACAGAGCCTACGGCAGGCATCCCCAAACTCAGGTCTCCAGGTGTTTTGGGACTACAATCCCATCATCCCTGACCACTGGTCCTGTTAGCTAGGGATGATGGGAGTTGTAATCCCAAACATTCGGAGGGACGAGTTTGGGGATGCCTGGCCTAGGGCTTGCTGATCAGAAGGTCGGCAGTTCGAATCCCTGTGATGGGGGATGAGCTCCCGTTGCTCAGTCCCTGCTCCTGCCAACCTAGCAGTTCGAAAGCACGTCAAAGTGCAAGTAGATAAATAGGTACCGCTCTGGCAGGAAGGTAAACGGTGTTTCTGTGTGCTGCTCTGGTTTGCCAGAAGCGGCTTAGTCATGCTGGCCACATGACCCGGAAGCTGTACACCGGCTCCCTTGGCCAGTAAAGTGAAATGAGCGCCGCAACTCCAGAGTTGTCCACAACTGGACCTAACGGTCCGGGGTCCCTTTACCTTTACCTTTAGATCCCACTGAACACAGTGGTGTTTGCTTCCAGGTAGACATGCCTAGTATTCTGTGGGATGAAATACAGAAGAAAAATATTTGTGTATGACCTGACCCTTACGTTTGTTTTGCTTGTTGCTCTGCTTTTGTAGAGCTACCTTTTAGTAGCTGAAGTCCGAGAAATGCATTGTAAAGAAAAATATGACATTTAAATCTGTGGAATTTCAACTGAGATACTGTGAAACTACTATAAACTTAAGTATATTTGTTTGATTTCTAGCTGACCATATAGCACTACCCCCTAGGTCTGCCAAACCATTTTCAAGATGCTTTTTGCCTCAGGAGCTCTTTAGTTCAGAGTTTTTTAATTGACTTGAAGTGACTGAGTGACTGAAGACTTCCCTAGAGGGTAATAACAATGCCTCTACTGTACAGTACTGGCAGCTCCTGACAATATTCAGTATTTGCTTACAAGAGCCTGATGTTCAGGTTTTCAGATGTAAAATTCAAAATAGAAGTAGCTTGCCTTTGACACAGTCTTTCTTTTTCTGTCCCTAGGCGTTAGATCAGGACCGAACTGCACTACAAAAAGTTAAAAAATCTGTAAAATCTATATATAATTCTGGGCAAGGTAAGCTTTATTTTTCTTAATCATAATAAATAATTACTCAACAGTGTTAATATTTCTTGCCATTTTACTCTTTTTAAGATTCAAGAAATGGCTGTCAAATGCCTATGGATAAAAAATCCAGTTGAAACGCACTAGCGATTTAAAGGAGCTTTTATATATTTTTTCTGAACTAGAGTTTACCAGTTCCATTTATCACAGCTTTAATTGTTTTGCAGGTTGAAGTAACATTGCACATTGGTGCATATAATTTTTTGTGAGATTTCAAAACACCCCCCCCCCAAAAAAATAGTATAATCTGTTGCTCAGAACAATCTTTGGCTGTCAAAACAAACACAATGTCATAAAGATTATTCTGTTCAAAAAGAAGTGTTTCCTCTTGGCTGTATTGTGATTGATATTTCTTACTTCATTAGCGGACTGTTGAGTTTTGTATTTTGAGAGTACTTTTTCTTTCTGTACTCATGATTTTAGACTTCCGTCACTTCCTGTCCGCCCGCCCGCCCCGCTCCCCCCAGTACTTTTTCCTGTCCTAAAAAATGCCTGTGAATGAGGCATGTGTGATTCATGATTCCATTAATCAGTTAAGCATTATTTATTTTGACTGGGTCCTTGTCAGTGCAAAGTGAATGGGAAATAGATGACTTCCCTAGAATATATTTAATAAAAGTATGACCTGCAAAGAAAATAACTGCTAAAGTATTTAAATCAAGTGGTCTATTTTAAATGAAATGTGTGCCTATGCCATCTTCACATATTTTGGTTTATAGTCATTGAAAGAAAGAAAGTTCACAACATTCTGATGTGTCTCAGTTGCTGTTCCTTTTCCTCATGGCTCAGAATTTTAATGAGCAAATTGAGCCTGTGTATGTGGAACGCCAGAAATTTAAATTAAAAATTAAATACTTTAAGAACTACAAGAGTGGGGCAATGTATGTACATCCCACCAAGCCCACTCTCTTTTCTCTGATAAGTAATGGTACTGCCACTATGACACACTTGTGTATCATTATCAGTATGTTAAGAGCTTAAAGAAGTGCCTACCCATCACCGTGTAATAAAGTTTAGCAGCCACTTCTGACAGTCCAAAGCCGGATTTGATTGGTGTTTTTGTGTTTATGTTTTGTATCTTAAAGTCATGCTGTCAACTGTTCCAGGCATAGCCAAGAAGCTCACCACTCTTCCTGTTAACCATCCGTCACTGGCCACAAATACCAAACTTCCGCCACATTCTGTAAAGCCATTTAGCCACAGGGGGATGTTCACGTTTTTATTGTGGTATCAAAACACAGTAGTTGCAGACATCTTTGGATGACCTGACTATATAAGCACACTGTGATGCTTAGTCCAGTCACATTAAAACCATTATGACAAGCAATTCCTGTGGTTGTAGCGGTGGTGTGGCTTTTACACGAAATTCTTACTTGCGTGTCGAGACCCCGTGGCCACCCCTCGAGGATGAAATAAAACACCAGGACACGGGATATAAGGTTAATGTTATTGGGCAAAATTTGGCCACAACTTTATTGGTTACAGAATGTGAGCGGTATTGGCTTAGGCATTGAGTGGACCTGACTATATCTGACTCCTGCCCGCAGAGCAGGGAGTCAAGTAAGGGTAAACCACTGGTAGGGGGAGCTCCGTCGATTCAGACCAACTCGAGCTCCCCCTGGGTTCCCAAGGGGTCGCGGCATGGCCCTAGCCCCGCCCCGGGCTTCGGACAAGATCCACACCCCCGGATTCCTTTAACGGAATACCCTTAAGCTTGGAGGGGCAGGCGATGGCCAGGCCTCCCCTCCCCCATCATAAGGTCACCCAATGCCTAACCGCAACACCTTACAAAGTTGTGACAGTTGCTAAGTGGTAGGCGAAAACCAAATGGCCAAGCCAATCTGCCAAGTGGAAAAATTCCTACCAGGCCCCTGACAAGGGCAGGTGACCAACCGAAGTCCAGAGCAAGGCCATTGAGAGAAACCTGCAAGTAGGGAGGGTGGGAGATTGAGGAAGCGAGCCAAAAGGAAGCCCTTCGGCTCGCGCCTCTCTTTTAAAGGATGGCCCCGGCCGGCTGTTCGCTGACGTGGCCGGGACTCCTCCGGGCGGCGAGGGACAAAACAAAGTCCCCTGCCCACCCAGAAATAGGAGGGCGGCCACGCGGTCCACCTCAACTCCTCCCCACAGGTAAGTGGAGCGGATTTCTTAGCCATTTTTCAAATTCTCGTTCTGAAATTAGCTAGGTGAACTCCAGCACTTGTTTCAGGACCAAAGGACTGACTAACAGGAAAATAAGCATCTCTCTCACTGAAATATTATTCAGAGTGGTAATCTTGCTATCAAAACTTTAATAATAGTACCAGCAAGAGGCCACTTTAAAGTTGTTATTCTTAATACTATTGTTAGTATTAATATTGTTTCTCATTCGTAGGAAAAAAAACATTTCTATATTTTTCCCTCTCAGAACATGTCCAAAATGAAGAGAACTATGCACAAGTACTAGATAAATTTGGGAGTAATTTTTTGAGTAGAGATAATCCAGATCTGGGCACTGCTTTTGTAAAGTTTTCTACATTGACTAAGGAATTATCAACACTCCTGAAAAATCTGGTAAGGAGTTTCTAATGTTTTGTTTCTTCATAATCCTTACGTTTTAAACAAGTATTTGCTTTGCTTTCATTTATGTAACAAATTGTCAGCTCTAGAAAAACTTTTCAAATTTTCTGTAGGCAGCAGCATGTGTTTGGTTCTAGCCGCAGATAAAGACAGGGAGAATATCTCATTTAATCAATACTACACCATATTTTTGAATTATGGCGAATTATGGTGCTGGAGGAAGACTCTTGAGAGTCCCATGGACTGCAAGAAGATCAAACCTATCCATTCTTAAGGAAATCAGCCCTGAGTGCTCACTGGAAGGACAGATCCTGAAGCTGAGGCTCCAATACTTTGGCCACCTCATGAGAAGAGAAGACTCCCTGGAAAAGACCCTGATGTTGGGAAAGATGGAGGGCACAAGGAGAAGGGGACGACAGAGGATGAGATGGTTGGACAGTGTTCTCAAAGCTACCAACATGAGTCTGACCAAACTGCGGGAGGCAGTGGAAGACAGGAGTGCCTGGCGTGCTCTGGTTCATGGGGTCACGAAGAGTCGGACACTACTAAATGACTAAACAACAACAACAACACACCATATTTTTAGGCATGAGATTTTCCCAGCTCTGCAAATGACAAGAAATGTTTTAATGTGTGCTGCAGGGGTGGCATTCAATGCAGTCTGTGCTTGAATGGAACAGTAAAGGAGCTACTTAATTAAACCATTAAGAGCTCATACACCAATACAATATGATCATTGTATGTTTCTGATTTATTCATTTTTTTTAATAAGAATTTTATTGGTTTTATTCAAAACAAAGAACAACAAAACACATACAACAACACAAACACAACAATCAAAACATAATGAAAAACAAATACAAACCACCACTAAAACACCAATAATTCTTTTTCTTGTTTATAACAAAAAAAAAAAAATTCTTGTTTGAATCTATACTGGGTGACTTCCCCCATTTTCTCTCCTTTGGTTCCACTTATAATTTACTTTAATAACTTCTCATCTTTAAAATTTAAATCATCCAAAAAATCTAAACATAATTCTTAATATTTAATTTTACTTCAAACTAACCTATTACTTCTTAACTCACATCATACATCTTATTTCACTTAAACTGCTGCTAATAAAAAATTAACATATCTCTTCACTAGTTCAAAATCTTAAATTCTTAACACACTGACTTCAGGGTACCATAATAAACCATCCTAGTTATATTTTAAATATTTCATCCTATCCCTTTTCTAACCATTTTCCTTCGCCATCTCGGGGTCTCCCCCCAGATATTTCTCCATCTCACTCCAACCCCATTGTCCAGAATGTCGTCTTCTTCTGTAAATCCACAGTTCCAGACGCAGTCCATAAATGTCCTTGCAGGGAGCTTCAGGATACACAAATCATCACCTTCCAGCATCTCCGTTTCACAGTTCCAATCATCTTCTGATCGTAGATTCACAAATCTTCTTCCCATCATTCCTGGGCTCTCACCCCAGAAATTGGATATAAGTTGTCTTCTGATCCTGGGTCTCTCACCCCACCAGGATTTTCCATCTTCTCGGAGTTGCATAGACACTGTACTTTGGATTTCAAAAATTTCCTTAAGTTCCCTACCAAGGTTTTCTTCCAGTTTAACAAAATTCTCAAGAGTCTTTCCTGTGGGATATAACTTTTCTTCGACATCCTGGTTCAACAGATTTAACTTCTGATTTAGCAATTCTAACTTCAAAAGAATAATCCTTTGTTCATGCGTCAGTCCTGAGTCTAAAGCCAGTTTAAAAACGAAACCAAACATGGTAGAAATGGGCATAGGGTATCAAGTTTCAGTATTTTTCCATCTTTGATCATAAGTTTCAGCAGCCATTTTCCCCGGAGTCAGGGTGAAAGGATTACATTCCAACAACTTCACGAAGAAATATTTCCACCAACTTAGCCCCCCCAAAAGGGATTCAGCCAGTCTCACTTATCAAAAAAAAAACATTCCATCGAAACTTTGTATCCACTACTGCAGCAGCAGTCACAATCAGAAACAGTTATTTCTTCTTTAAACAAAGGGAGGAACGGGCTTCCTTTTTAACATACCTCCCGGAGCGCCAAATGTCAGAGAATTTAGATCCGATTGTTCCGGTACTCACGGCCTGCGGGTTTCTTCTTTTTTCCTTCAAAATCAGGTAGAACGAACTCGCCCATTGCAGGCGGCGGCCGCCGCTTCACCGGCCCGGTTGGGGCATGCCTCCACAGCCCGGCGCCGTTGTCCCTTCACTCCCACTCCCCCTTTACAGGGGGAACGGGAGAAGGGTTCAGCGCCATAGTGGGCTCGCTGGAGAGCCCGTGCCGCGGGACGCTCGACCCGCGGTTTAGCGGAGCCCCGCTGTGCGGTAGCGGGGCTCCTACCCCCGGGCCGGCCTGGGTCGTTTCACTGCCGAAACGACCCACGACCGCGCGCAATGGCGTCCTCGCCAGAAGTCGTTTCTGATTTATTCAAACTGCTTTGTGCCACTGAAGAAATGGTCAGAAACCTTAAAAGGTCTTACTTCATTTTTTAGTGTTTTTTAAAAACACATTTAACAGGGAATTATTTACAATATTAGAGTGGATTGTGATGATTGCTCATGGAACAGAGCTTGGCTGCCTCCTCTCCACCCCCCAAAAAGCTGTTTCTGATTGTTGAAAAATGTTTGAGAAGGACATGGGATATTGAATAGAGGCTGTGGCTGAAGTAGAAAGTTGACAGAAATAATGGACATGCCTATGGCTCTAGCCCATTGAATATGATTTTTAATGGACACCTCAGTGTGCTATTTTTTAGAGTGTATTACAGAATAGAGAGCTGAAAGGTATCTTGTCTTTTGTTTCTTTTTTGTCTTTGCAAAGTTAGATCTGTTCACACTTTACTCTCTTAATGACAGAACAATATGGTTTATGCTTCATCATTAGCCAAGCCTCAGGCTTATGTGCTTTATACCTCTTATTCAAGGATAACCTTTAAATAGATATATTTGGATGGTACCTGACTTCCTTCCAACCCCCAGTGTAAAAAGAGAACCTGTTCTTCCTCTAAAAAGGAAAACTTTCTTCTTCCAAGAGAGAGAGAGAGAGCGAGCTGTAAAGCTCAAAACGCTTTGAGCCATTTTCAAGAACAAAACTGACTTTTTACAAAGCTGTTGGAATTTTTTCCTGGTTTCATGAATTGGAATAGTTTCCCTTTGAATACCCTCATGATATGAAGCTTGAGACCCAGCCAGATGGGCGGGGTACAAATAATAAATTTTTATTATTATTAATTATTATTTCAAACAATAATCTAAATTTCTGTGATAGGTGTAAATGCCACATTAGTAGAAACAAGACGTTAATGGATATTGGTAGCTCACTTTAAGCTCAGACTTTTTAAAATTGAATAACACTGCTTTTTCTTCTTAGCTCCAAGGCTTGAGCCACAATGTCATCTTCACATTGGATTCCCTCTTAAAAGGAGATTTGAAAGGTGTCAAAGGGGTAAGTTTTTTGCTTGAGAACTATGCATGTCATAGTATTGCTGACTTTGTTGCATGGGCTTTTGCTGCTTTCCCATCAGTGTTCTTGTGGTGACATCATATCTGCATAAAATTCTGTAGAATCAGCTGTAATTGCATGCTTTACATTTCATGCTCCTTCTTCAAAGCTTGAGATATATGTGCCTTAAGATCCATGGGAAAGAAATTCTTAAAGTTATAAAAAGAGAAGCCTTTCTTTATTTTTAAAAAAGTAAATTATAATCTTGAAAGAATATCTTAACTATATACATTTTAACATAGCAGTGTCATAAACTTATTTTAAGTGCATTTTCTCTTTCCTAAGGATCTTAAAAAGCCTTTTGACAAAGCCTGGAAGGATTATGAGACCAAATTGTAAGTATTGTTCACTCTGGGTAAACATTTGAGCAGCTTTAAGTGTGTGACCTAATCATTTCTTTCAAGCCTTCAGCTTTTCTGGGGATGTCTGTCACTTTCTTCAGTGTCAATGGATGATAGGGAATTATTTAACAGGCACGTAGTAAATTTATGTATTTCAGTTATACTCGGGAATATGTTCTTGTGGATTGACAAACCTGGTTTAGTATAGTTTATTCCTTATTTAGTGAATATGCATGCGATAACAAATATTACAAGAATGCCACTGGCCTCATTCACACTATGGCTTAGCATTATGTGTGCGCCACACCTCTCTCTTCTTTGTAGTGTAAGCATAAGGAAATGGGATGAATTTGCTTCTGTTTTCAGCTTAAAGTGATTTGTTATGCCTGAATCAGGAAAACTGCACTTTAAGCTATGACTTGTCCATACCAGCAAAGTTTGTAAACTATCATTTGAAGCTGGCTTATTCAGGCATGCCTTAGTTAAAGCTTTGGTTCATACATAAAGACAAACTGCAGTTAGTTGAAAAAGGAAGGATGTTCTTCCTTCCTTCCTTTTTCTTTTCTTTTGCACTGGAGTAGTGCGGGGAATTGCCTAAGCATGAGATTCATTCAGATAGCATTATGTCAAAATTCAACCACTTGTAGATGAAAGTGCCTTTTTTATGGGGCTCATTTGTTAGCAAGGACAGGAGTGATACCTTACCCCCTATCCCAGTAGGAACAGGGGCAAGCAAATCACCCACTGGAATTTGGTATAAATGCAATTCTCTCTAAACTGAACTTCAAGCGATCCTTGGTGGGAAATACCATTGCGACATTCATTGAACGTTGAATTAAGACTAGGGAGACCCAAACTCAAAATTCTTGTTCTGTTACAAAACTGCTTAGATGATGCTAGGACAGTCACACACACTCAAGCTATCCTATTTCACAGGATTATTGTGATGATTTGTGATTTTCTTTGGAGGGGGGAATTACATATGGTGTCAACTCTTTATGGGAAAATAAATATGTAATCAAATAATTCATATTTTTTTAAAATCTACTGTTTCCAACAATAGATACCGGTATATAATTTTATTTGTAATTAGCATAATTGTTAACAGATTTAATATTTCATGCCCAACACTACTGCCTGAAAAGATTATGATGGAAGATTATGATCAGGAACTTCATATAGCCCAGTTTCATTTGGTTTTGGTGGATTTCGGTTGGGCTCCAATATATGTTTTGTGTATTTGCTCTGTGTATTTGTAATACTTGGAAAAGAAATGATACAGTAGCAATCTCTAGTTCTGAGGAACAATTCATAAACTTGCAAAAGTAGCAGCTGATCTTAACAACTTACACTTGAAGGAATTCAGCAATGCAGAGACTTGTAGGTCTTTGATAGACTTTGGTGAGTTGCTGACTGCATCCATGCAGTATTGCTGTAAAACTGGAGAAATGGGTCAATATGTTGAGCAAAATGCTATGTTTGAAACTGAGTGCTAAATGTATAAAGGTGGAATGTGGATAGAAATAAACTACAAAGAATAGTGGTGGTAGTTGAAGGATGTTGTTATGGCAAAGTTTGGTTTCTGTTTTTCACTTTCTGGTTCATTCTGTATGATTCTTGTTTACTTTGGCTCCCATCCCATGACTCATGTAACAGAAATAATAATGAAGCAAAAAGAAAATGAAAAAGATGTGTTTATTAACACTTTTGAAAGATGGAGTCATATACAGAAGTATAAGAAAATAGGATTTGCAGCCATTCAAGATCACCTCTATAATGTTAGTGACAGTTGTGCTAAGTGAATTGAACACTGGTTAAATTTCCTTTCTACACGCTTCAGACAGCTGTCTGATTTATTTTTGTTTTTTAAAGTGCAGCATGTACTTCATCCGTTTTGAGTGTTAATTCCTGCCTCTCACTTTTTGAAAAAAGAAAAGAGTATTTCAAAATTGAAAGACTGTGCAGGAAAAGTAAGACGTGGCAATATTTATTGAATATATGCTTTTGAAATTTCAGCACAAAAATCGAAAAGGAAAAAAGAGAACATGCAAAACAGCATGGGATGATACGAACTGAGATAACTGGAGCTGAGATAGCAGAAGAAATGGAGAAAGAAAGAAGGCTATTTCAGCTCCAGATGTGTGAAGTAAGTAACAAATGGTTTTAAATGTTTTTATCCAAATTTCTTCTGAAATATTCTGAAAGTTCTGTTACAGAATGCTGCTTGGTAGAAAATAGTACATTGGACAACTCAGTGGCATAGCAAATTTTCTTTTCCTATTAATCTGGATGTCACGTAAAGCTTCATCTAGCCAATTCCATGTTGACTTTCAGGGCTAATTCACACTTAAGGCACTGTTCAGTTTTAAGAATGGGAGAGGGAGAGGAAACCAACAGCTTCAAACAATTTGGGGGTGGGGACCATCTGTTTATCATGGTGTTTGTTTTTAATTACATCTAAATAAATTTAAGTTTCCTATGACATACTGATCTATTTTGTATACACTAAAATCTTAATCACTGTATTGCTGGAGTGGTTTCAGATGTCAACTGCAAGGCAACCTCCAAGATAATTGCTGAATTTGTTAAACAGATCTGAAACAGTGCTTGTATTTGAGCACAGCTGAAGCCCCAATATATAATTATCTACTGAGCTTTGGTTTTTCTTTCTACAGTATCTCATTAAGGTTAATGAAATCAAGACAAAAAAAGGTGTGGACCTTCTACAGAATCTTATTAAGTATTATCACGCACAATGCAAGTAAGTATAATTATTTAGCTAAAACAGATCATACTTTTCTGACTGGCTTTGGTGTTTTCTGTTGCTGTTTTATAGTAGATTTGCAAGATTTTATAATTTTTCTCCTTAATAAATTAAATAAAATTATTTCTACTACAGTTCAAACCTCCCCTTGTAATAAGCGTGCTCAGTTCTTAATATTACCACGTGGAAGTCCAAATTTTATTATCCTTTCAACTGGCATATAAGTTAGTTTTAAAATTTGGCCTGTCAGCAGAATATTTGGCAGCTCTGTGCATGGAATTTTTCTAGAAAGAGGGAAAAGGCAGCTTAGGAAAGATTCTGGCTTTATAACAGGGTGGGTGTGTTTTAGCTCTTTTGGCATTTAGAAACCAATATTCCTTGCAACCTGACTTTCAGAAGGTTGTGAGCTAATGGATGTTTCAGTGGATGTTTTGCCTCAAGATGCTAGTCCTTTGACATGTGTTTACATGTGAGGGGAACAACATAGCATTGCCCGAATGAAGAAGCCCTCAAGTTCATCAGTTGATTGCTGATTTTTAAAGGGCTGAAAATGGACCAGTAGGTGAAACTATTCAACAAGATTCAATCTTTGTTGTATTCCTGCGTGAACACATTTACAGTAGGTTGTATCCAATGCTGCATATGTTCTGCTTGTGCAGTGAGACTGTCCCTTTCCTCTAGAACACCTGCCTCAAAATCTGTTTCAGAGGTTCCTCCAACCCCATAACAGATTGGGGGGGGCGAGGGGGGGGCTGCAGAGGAGAGGAGGAAGTTTCATTGTGCAAGGAGAAGCCTGCATGAGTGGAACAGCAGTGTTGAATACAGTCCAGTGGACTCACACATCTGTTATGCTTCTTAATGACCAAAATCAGTGCATCCCTGAATAAAGTGTCTGTTTATATTTGTGAGAAGGCTGTAAATGTCAAGTTCTGAAGGAATTCATTATTACAGCAGATGGGGAGAAATGGTCAATAGACATCAGATAGGGCAATGGGAATAGTACTGATTTGCTGATAAATCACAAGCATTTTCCATTGTAGTTTCTTCCAAGATGGCTTGAAGACGGCTGATAAACTAAAACAATATATTGAAAAACTGGCTGCTGATTTATATAATGTAAGTCATTCATAAGATAGGAATATTGCCTGTTTGGGTAACTGTTTTCTGAAAATACTTGCTACAGAAATAGAAACACATTTCCGTTTTAGGCATCTTAATATACAAAATGGTTTTTTTTTTTTTTTTACAAATGTAGTTTGAGGCAACAACTTTTCAAACTTTTAAATTAGACTAGTCATTATGTACCCTAATTAGAGTTTTTTTGATTAAGCAATCTTTGTTTTTTCCTAAATAAAAACTATGTAATAAATTGGTTTAATGATTTCCGTATAAAGTCCAGTAAAGTCATTTCCCATTGTCCCATTATGAGCCACTTCTCACATTATTTGAAAAATAATACTCTGACTAATGGTTTGAAATAGCATCATCTTCTAGTAGCTTGGCTCAGTAAGTTTCAATATAGTATAGAAATGAATAAATCTTAAAATACAATGATTCTAGGGTTCTGTTTAAAAACTGAAGTAATTTCTGGTCATTTTACTTTAGATAAAGCAGACACAAGATGAAGAGAAGAAACAACTAACTGCACTCAGAGACTTGATAAAATCTTCATTACAGCTCGACCAGAAGGAGGTAAGAATCATAAGCAAACAATTAGTTATGGGCTGAACTTACCTGAATTTATTAAAAGTGCACAGTTACGTTTACATTAAAGTACATAGTGCCAGTGTTTGGACATAACTAACGCTCACTCATGGTTTAGCCAAGTAATACATGAATGAGCCTAGCTTCCTCCCGGGCTCATCTACTTCCCTCCTTTTCTCCTTCCAGCCCTGCATGCAAAGGTGCTCAAAGCTTTTGCTTTTTATTAAGCCCTGTTTGTTTCATCCAAATAAGGGGAAATGGCCTAATGGCTTTTCCAAATAAGGGGAAATGGTCTAATGGCTTAAAAAAAAAAAAACAAGGTACAAAAGGGGAAGGGAAAATCTTATTTACAGTAGGTCCCATGCCTTTCAGAAAAATTATTGTAGGCTCAAAATCTTTCAGAAAATTACAGTTTCAGGAGCATGTTTTTATAAACAGTTCTCACATCCAAGCAAAGCTGGAGGTGATTATTGTTTCGAAAATGTGCCCTTGAAGACATTTTTTTCAAAACATGTTGGGCCTGCAATACAGTACATTTCTAGTACCTGGAGTGCTCATCCCCTCCGCTCACAAAATTTTAATGGCCTGATCAGTTGTGCTGTCCCAGTTTTATGATGATTTCAGAGCAAGCCAATTTTAACCCATGTTTTATTATGCTGACTAACTATGCTTCATGTTAAAAACTTAATCCCTGGTTTGGATGAAATTCAAGCTGAGTTAGCCAAAGTGAAAGCTTCCAAAGTAGTACTTCTTGGCTGCAGAGGAGGAGAGGGAGGAATGTGTGGGCCCAAAAAGAGGATTAGCCTCATTCACAAAGCACTAAATTACACAGCACTAAATGCAGCTAATGTTATCTCTCAATAAGTGCATGTAGTTAACAGTTGGTATGATGTGGATTTATGATAAGGATCTGCCATGTCTGTTACCCAGTGGATCTTTTTCAGTGTATGGTGCTTGCTTTGCTAATTAAGTTCTGCTCAAAATTAATGTTCAATTCGGTGGAGATTCAGTTTTCAGTAGTGGTACTGTTTTAGGTACCCCATATTTTCCGGCGTATAAGACGACTGGGCGTATAAGACAACCCCCAACTTTTCCAGTTAAAATATAGAGTTTGAGATATACTCGACTGCAGATTCTCCACCTGGCGTATAAGACGACCCCCGACTTTTGAGAAGATTTTCCTGGATTAAAAAGTAGTCTTATACGCCAGAATATATGGTACTTAATATTCAGAACACTTACTCATTACTCAGAAGCCAGAAGTGCCCACTGATTAAATCAACTAGTCCAGGAACTTTAGAAAGGCTGTTTCATACACAAGGCCAGTGGTTCCCCAACTTTCACTCCCCCCCCCCGGACCACTTGAAAATTGCTGGTGGTCTTGGTAGACCACTCAGTGATTTTCTGTCTATTGTAGCATTTTTGTGCACTATCCTGGATGCTGTATAGTTTTTAAATTGTAATTTATTGCTTCTTTTACTTCTTATATATTGTATTTTCTTTTATTACAATGTAAGAAAAGAAGCCAGCAAAATTTAATACAATACAGCGGTACCTTGGTTTTCGAACTGAATCCATTCCAGAAGTCCTTTCGACTTCTGAAAACATTCAAAAACTAAGGCACAACTTCTGATTGGCTGCAGGAGCTTCCTGCACTCAAGTGGAAGCCATGGAAGCCGCGTCAAATGTTCAGCTTCCCCCAAAAGTTCACAAACTGGAACACTCACTTCTGGGTTTACGGCGTTCGGGAGCCAAAAGGTTCAAGTCACAAAGAGTTTGAGAACCAAGATACGAATGTAGTCGTGCTGTCTTTCATCTTCAACTACAAATCCCCAGATACACTGCAAACTACATGATGAAGCTTGCAGACCAGTGGTGAACCATAGACTCCAGTTTGGGAACTCCTGTACTAGGCCATATGACCATAATGTTCAGAAGTGTACAACCAGCTTTGTTGGCCAGAAAATCATCCTACACAAATACCATTTTTAACTGCACATTTTAAAGGCAGCCAAAATGTATTTTGGGTTCTATGCACATAAAAGTATACTAATTATTCTTGAAGCAGATGGTCTGTTTAATTAACCATAAAGATCACATCTTTGTGAGAAGTTAACAAATGTCCACCTCTCATGTTGAGAAAACTTGAACCTTTATACTTGACATTGGAATTTCATTTTCTCTTATTCTTACCATGTAAAGGAACCTCTGTCCCACAGGCTGATCTCAGGGGGGCCAATTTGACCCACAAGGTTGTTTTCCCCAAACCACACCCTCCTGCCCTTCAGCTGACATCAGTCATCACATCAGTTGGTGGGCATGAGGATGGAGTTAAAATTCTGCATTGGCTGAGCTGGGATCACATGCATGCATGCATCTAAGGTATCAAGATTTAACCCCACTCATAAACTGATGATCAGGGATTAAATCTTGTTTAGTTTCCAGGATTTTATGCAAACCTTTTCCAGATTCAGGAAAGGGTTTACATGGAAACCCCTGCTAAAAGGAAGGTTTATTCCTTTTGTTTAAGCAGGGGGTTCCAATGCAAACCCCTTTCTTCTTCAGGAAGGTATTTGTATTGGAATCTTGCTTAAAATGAAGGGCTGTCAAATGGCTCTGTTGGGAACAGGCATGTGCAGCCTAAACAAATATTTAACCTCCCTTTTGACAGCTGCCAAGCAGGGGTTAAATTCTTCAGGAGGATGGGAGAATGAGGCGCTTTGCCAACCCTGCAATTGGTGCTTCCAGGTGGCTGTTGGGTGCGTGGATACCCCGCATATGGGATTTTGACAACTGAGTGGTCCTGGTTATCTTCAAATTTGACCCGTGAGGCTGAGCCTAATGAGGATCTGGCCCATAGAACTAAATTGTTTCCCCACCCCAACACGGACTGAACCAAGTAAATAACTGTGTTAATTTAAGTTCATTAATAGTCCACAGACCTTTATGACAAAACAAAACCTTCACAGATATTTGATACCATACATTTGAGTGGAAAGAACCCCTAAAATACAGAAAGACCTTCCAAAAGAATGATTAAAATTTAAATATTATGACGGGAGGTAGTCCAACAATATCTGGAGGGCCACAGATCCCTATCCTTCCCCTAGCATAGACTACATTGTCAATCCTAATAACATGTACACACTTTAAAGAACCCTAAATTTATTTACTTCATGGCTAATTAAAATTAGCAACATAAGGGTGAGGTTGTGAACTTGTTTGTTGCTAAGATTATACACCCGATACTACAGTAGTGTTAGAAGTGACCTGTAATAATTGATTGGTATCTGTATGTCAGGCAGATTCTTAAAGTATACTTGAACTGGCTTATTTCTTCATGAAAGAGCAGTTAAATTAATAATTAAAAAGAATTATAAATGAATATAATGGATACATTCACATCTGTATTCTGAGTTTCTAAGTAGGATGAATAGGAGGGGTGACCTCAAGATTTTGCTCTGTTTTGTGTGTGTAATTAAAATCTATTTAGATTTTCAGCAGTGGTTGCAACTTTCATGAGAACAAATCACAGTAACATATACTTGTTTACAAAAGTATATCATTAGAATGCAGCTATAAAATAAAAAAACCAATCTTGTGATATTTTGTTCAGTGACAGCATTATTGATTGTGCTTCTAAATTATTATGATCATCATTCTACATTTAATCTATGTGCTTTCTGCAAACAAAAGAGCAAAATATCAAGCTGGTGAAATATACAAAACATTTCTTGGAAGTATGTTTTCCATGTGTATAATTCTCTCTAATTTCATATTAAAATTTGGCATTTAAAAACTATAAAACAATGGCTTAGTTGGAACCTTGTGATCACATTCAAGTACATTTGGAGCCCAGGGAAAGAATTTAATGTAAGGAAACAAACTGCTTTGGGGCAGAGGAGTTGGGCTTCTATAGAAACACAAACAGCAAGGGCAATGTTAAAGGAAGTAGGAAAATTGTAGAAGAAAGACTTGGTGTAACCTTAGGGACACTTCACTGTACACTGACGCGTGAGATTCCTAATTGACGTGTTTCAAAATGGAAAGCCTTTTAGTGAGCAAGAAAATTCTGAGTTATAAAACGGCTCACATGAAGCATCTGTTCCTCAACCAAGGTGTCTCTTTCTCTCACAGTAGTATTCTGCTGCTTTTCATTTGTTGTTTTTAAAAAGGTCAGGGCTTACCAACATTTATGTGTATTTTGCCTCTTAATTATTCTTTTTTTAAGTTAGTCAACAAATGACTTTACTCATGAAATGTTTGTAAATAATACCCAGTAATACTGAGCCAGATTTTGCGGAAACTTGGAGAGGCAGTGATCAATTTTAAAGAAACATTTGTTTATCATTTAGCCAGCATTCTTAATTTTTTAGTGATTAAAGATGTGCATTTTTAAGGAAAAACCTTGTCTGGTGTTTTTCCCTTAAAATGAATATTTGTTTTCTATGCAGTGTTCCATTATGGCATTTATACAGTAATCAGAATAATGGATATTTTCATGTCAATTTGTAAAGAATCCCCAAAGCTTTAATCCTAGATTTCTAGTGGATCTTCCTTTGCTGCTTTGCCAGCGTTGTTCATGCCCCTTTTGTAAAAACTCTTTCATCCGATCCCATAAAGCTATTCTTTTCCACCATAAGGACAAAGCTGCTATATACGTTATATTGCCCTTTGGGGACTGCATGCCAGCAGTGGGTGTGGCCAGCCCACATCC
This sequence comes from Lacerta viridis, assembly GCA_900245905.1. NCBI lineage: Eukaryota > Metazoa > Chordata > Lepidosauria > Squamata > Lacertidae > Lacerta > Lacerta viridis. Next base: position 457,925 of record OFHU01004300.1, read on the forward strand.
TCACATGCACGCACAGGCACATCTCAACTGCACCATGGAATCCTGGTTATATGATTGGCACAAGGTCACCCAGTAAACTCCGTGGCCGAGTAGGGATTTGAAAATCTCCCAGGTCCTAGTCTCTAATCACTATTATGCCATACTGGTTCTCGAACATGTGGCCCCCTGGGACTGAACTTCCATAATTCCTGATCATTGACCATGCTGGATGGGGCTGATGGGAGTTGGAATTCAGCAACATCCATTCAGATCCATTTTTAGGTTTGTTTGGTTTTTGTTTATTGTTTTTTTTAAAAAAGCTTTTGATTGCATGGGCAGGTTGCCTTCTGAGACCACCTCAACCCATTATTACTCAGTTTTTATAGAAGGCCATAACCGCCCATAAGGAGAACATCAACTGATAGGTAACTCACTTGCAAGCTATATTTTAGAACCTAGTTGTTCACCAAAAGTAAGAATTTGTAAATTACGTAATTCAGATGCTACTTTCCACTTGATATTAAGGAACTTAATCCAGGAAGAGCATGGCATATCAATATCAATCAAAACTTGAAGATGTGGAACCTCTTCAGCTTTGAGCCTTGCTCTGCTAATGGAATTGCAGGTATTAAAACTTGAGGAAGAGAGGTGGTAAAATATAGGCTGAATATTAGTAGAAATAATCTCTGTTTCAGAATCACCAGCAGCTTTATGAGAACGCTTTAGCTGCGGAAGGGTTATCCTACCAAGCTAGTCCTCCTTTTCCCCTTTTTGTGAGGAGCTGTGAAACATTTGTCCATTACCCAGTAAGCATTAGCTATGAAACACCTAAACACAGCTATTTCTTACAGATGCCTATCTGTGCCTTTTCTACAGACTGAAATGTTGGAATAAAGAGACTGCAAAATGCACATGAATATACTCCTTTTAACAAATGCTGTCTTAAAATATTCTACTTTTTTCTTCCTATGTTGCCTTTGCCTTTCCCGATCGAAGTCTAGGAGAGTAAGTCAACGCTTTAATGAATCATTGCTTATTGTAGTGAATTTGTACAGCTTTTAGTAGCTGCATTCATTCATCAGCGGTATATGTGTATCTCTATATGCATACAGGCATGCACACACTTGTATACATTGGATTTCATTCCACCCCATCTAAACCATCAGCTAAACCAATTAATATAATTTGGTAAAGCTAGTTAAATAATGAAAATATTTTTATTGCAAATACACTTTGGGTTTTTGCTTACTTGATTCTTCTGTGTGGAATGTTTTGCCAAACATTTTTATTTTTTCCGCAAAAACTTTCTGGATTTATTAAGTAACACCTTCATCAACTTGTGAAAACATACCGTTATCCTTTACATGCTAAAGAAACTGTCCATGTAAAAAGTTGGGGCTGTCGTTCAAAGCAAGATAACTGCATTTTGGTATAGTGGTTGTATAAATGGAGGGATTGAAATGGTATTAAGAAAACTAACAAGGAGAAGGAGAAGTATTATTTGTTCCTTTATGTTCTCTCTAGGATTCACAGAGCAGGCAAGGAGGATATAGTATGCACCAGCTTCAGGGAAATAAGGAATATGGCAGTGAGAAGAAGGGTTATCTTTTAAAGAAGAGTGATGGGTAAGTACTTAAGAGCACAGTATTTGATAAGTGGAATCAACCAGTGCTGTAAAATGCATGGTGAGTTCTTGCATGAAAAGGGCCCCTGCTGCACCGGCGTAAGCCTTCTATTTTAGCTTAAGATATTGTGAAACATTACATTACAGTAATACCTCCATGAATGTCCGCTTCGTCTAGCATCCATTCCGGCAAATGTCCGTGGCAAACCCTGAAGTACCGGAATGGGTTACTTCCGTGTTTGCCGCATGCGCAGAAGCACAAACCGCTCCATGCACAGACGCGGTGCTTTGCCCTGCGTCCTTTTCGGCTAGTGTCCGGGGCTCCGGAACGGATCCCGGCCGCAAAACAAGGTACGACTGTACTTGAAAACTGGCTTAACCTGAAATCTTCTCAAGCACCCCAAAGTCCTGTAATTGTCCAGGGAATGACCTATTAATTCATTTACCATTCAGAAATGAACGGAACTGGGTGATCTTCACAATATTTTGCATACCATATCCTTGCTGCTGCTGTCATGTGAAAATTATTGATGTTGTTTTGGTTTTAAGGTACTAGGAAAATTAAAGGATTAAGGTTTAATTACAACCAGTAGTTGAAATAATATTCTCAAAGCTTTTTTTTTACTATACCACATTCCTTCCATATTTAGCCTACGGAAAGTTTGGCAAAGAAGAAAATGCACTGTCAAAAATGGTATTCTGACCATATCACATGCAACCGTAAGTAGTCTTTTATACTGGACCTTTTATATTCAGTTATATCCCAACTGCATTCTGCCTCAGTTAATGTAATTTTGATATAGCTACAGATCGTGTGTTTGTATTAAACGCATTAAAAGGCTTGCACATAGATGTAAACTATGGTCTTCTATAGTTTTGTCCCTAAAATATAATTAGCATTACATTGGAATTTACACAAATTTTAAATTTCATATTCAACTCTGTTGGGTCTCTCTCAAAACCACTAAAAACACACAATGAGACATTTTTATTTCATTGTACTTCTAACATTAAGGATGGGATTTTTAAGTTTCCCAGCCTTCTATGAGCTGCTTGCTTGCCTCTCATTGAGTACACCTTGAAATTATGTACTGTTGGTTAGTCAACTCTCTAGTTTTGGTAAAACTCTTGAAACAGCTGCTTCTCTTATGTCACTTTTCTCAAGTTAAAGAGGGTTTTATACTACCAAAATTCTGTCCTCCAATCTAAGTAATTAAAGGTTTGGAGTGCAGCCTCTCCCTTACTCTAATAGTATGGGTCTTCACGGTGGTGGATTTTCTTCTTCATGTTGCTTTTTGCTGACAAATAGGAACTTTTTGAACTGTCGTCTGTACCTCTTGCCATTTAATTAGTGGTTACCCTCCACCACTCATACTACTATTTCATTCTGCATGTTTAGTTTTTCTATAGCTTTGAGCGTTAATAGCAAATGGGAAGCTCCATCTGAATGTAAGCCTGTGTCCATTACTGATGGTACCATATCTGGTTAAACTCTGTGGCCTTTTAATTAGCTGTAATTAGACACAGGTGGCTACAGATGAGCAAGTGTCTCATGATGGCTGCTTAATTGGAAATGCTGGCTTCAGAGGGTTTGCTATTAGTCTGGTGGAATTTGCAACATAGTAAAGTCTAGTGCAACCACATCACTGATCACCCACCTTAAATGTGCTGAGGCAGTGCTTTGGCGATAGCAGATGAAATGAACAGCTCGTTCTGGCAGATGATAATGAACAGCTCATTATGTGACGGAAGACATCACATGGTTGTTGTTGTTTTTTAAATTCCCATCACAGGGCTTTTACTCATCTTTTTCATAAATAAATAAACAAATAAGCCAACTTTTCTCCAAGGAGCCTTTTCCTTTATGGTACAGTGTTTAGTAATAAAAGTGATTTTTTTTACATGCCTTCCCTTAAATGGGTTCTAGTCATTATACCAAATGTCAAGTGCGCACATGGTTGTTTTCACAACATGTCCATACAGCAGTAGATTTTTTAAAGTCTACAAATCAAGTACAATATGTAGAATCTGTACACGCAGGTCCCGCTTTATGAATGCTCACTATGCAGAAATTCACTTATCAGAACACAAGGAATTGATACCCGAACCTCACTATATGCAATGCACATTCAGATACCCAAACAGAAAGCATTTTTCTACTTCCTTGTTTGCCTTTTGCTGGTTATCCGAAGGAGGGAGGGGGAGGAATTGAGCAGCATTTTTTTTCTGGGGGTTTCTGGGTTTTGTGTATGTTTCGGGTTCAAAGTTCCATGGTCGGAAACACATTAGAACTTTTCCCATAGGAATCAATGGAAATCATTGACTCCTAATGTGAATGCTCACCCATTGAATGATTTCCCGGGAACACATGGTGTTTGTAAAGTGGGACCTGCATGTACATTCGACTTAACATGATTTTGTTTTGCTGATGGCAAATTTGCAGAACTTTCAAACTGAAAGAAAAATATAAAATATATAATTCATTTAACATTTTGCTTTTGTCCAAAGAGATTTTTACTTTCACCAGAGTTAGATTGTGGCTTGATTCAGGTTTAATGCCAAACCCCGACTTGTTATTACAAGAATGAGCCTTATCCTCTTACGTTGCCCCTCACCTCACAAGCTTCACTTTTCAGCAATTCCTTGGAGAAACCATAGTTTGTCATTGCATCCAAACTGGCAAACAATTGTTTGTGCGAGTTCTGTGAACCAAGTTGGAAAACCAAATTGTAGTTCACTAGTTCAAAGGTTAGTTGGATACTAGTAAGTTAATAATAAAGTTAGTAACCTAGCCGGTGCATTTTATGCTAGAAAGTTTTGGTTTGTCATTGCTTCTGAACAAGCCCTTGGTCTTTTTTAATCTCTGAGATCATGTTTTACATTTGTTAGCAAGATAACTGGCAGATGATTTTTGATTGAATCATCCTTTGCCTCCCCCACTTTTTCTTTCAAATAGAGAAATCTAAGTGGCCTTTGGAATTAGAAAAGATATTCAGAAGTAAGTTTTTTTGTTCATTTTTATAATCCTTGAATAGTCAAGTTTCATGATCATGGAAATCAAGATTTTATAAACTTAAAGGCTGCATAATATAGCCATGGATGAGAGATCAAGGGCACCCCTCAGGCACACATGCAGCTCACTCACTCAAATTCCCCTCCCTTTTTCAGTGCTAGCTATGGTTGTGTCTGCATTCCTGGATGCCAAGCAGAGTTAATTTTCAACCAGAGTTTGTAGTTCTGAAACAATGCGTGAAAGCGGGTATTAAATGTAAAATTCAAGCTAGCTGTGTGTAGCATTAAACTTGACGCATATCTAACACTTGTCATAATTAGCACTAAAAAAGGAAAGCGGGAAACCGTGAGCAGGAGATGGAAGGATCAGTATACATTTGTGAGTGGAGGAGGTAAAAGTTATAGATGTTTTTTTAAGAGAGTGGGGTAAATTGCATCTGTTCCCAACCATAGTCATCAGTAGTCATTTATGAGGTATTGGCCCTTCTTCCAGAATCAGCTTTAAGATGTGGCATTTACCATCTTGGAGTTATACCCAAAGGGTTGGATCCAGACACACTCAGAAGAATTCCACTCTTCCTGGAGGAAGAAGTGGCAACATTTCCCAATTCCTCTTTTCTCTTGAAGCCCCATTTGCCCTCAGGAAAGCTGCTGAGAGGGTCATAGAAATATTATGGAGGAGCTCAGCCTTACTGCCATTTAAATGTGCCCCCAGCAGCTTGACTCAATAAATTTCTATATTGCCTCTAAGTGGCATATCAAGCAGTGGTATATCAAGGCAAAAGTTTGGATTTTGATTGATTTATTGATTGATCAGTGATGGACTCTTGCTGGCTATGCATAGGGGTGTGAGATGTCCAGAACATGTAAATGCCAGTCTCTTCTGCCTACTGTTTAACCTAATTAAGTAATACAAGGCACACTCTTATTTGGTCTACTTTATGATTCCTCATGCTCTACCTCACCTCTGTATCTGAGGTTGCCATGCATGAGTAGAAGTTTGGATACTTTAATAATGCTTATTCCAGCTTTACAGTATATTCATACATGAGACATCTCTTGCCTTACTTTACACCTGGTTGTTATTAATACAGCGGAGAGGCATTCATGATGCAAATGAAGATCCTTGTTATTGTAGTCTTGACATTGTTAGAACTGTTTTAATAAAAACTCTTTTTGAAGTAGCCATTTATGAAACAGGCTTCTTAGGTGTTTGCTCAGTGCAGGACTGGATGTTTTGGTGTAGACATCTGTTACTTGTAAATGAAATTTTGGACAGTGTTGTATTTATTTTAATTTTTTTGAAAATAGTAGGGTTATTGGTAGCCTGAAGTAGAAAGGTTTTCTGATAATTATCCAATAAATAGTATGACACATTTCTTGTTTCTCTTCCCCTCCTGATGCCTTTAAATATCACTTAGGTGACTACTTTATCCTATCTTTTTCTCTGTGCTTATGAGATGAATGCAAATATCTCATCCCTCTAGTCTTATGTAACTTGACTTTCACGAGTTGAATTCAAAGAGTAAAGGGGAAGTGTTTTAACCTGCTTTTCACATAATATAACCTTTCAAGATTTTCAACATAGAAATAGCCTACAGTTGTTCCGATATGAGCCATGGGTGGTATTCTGTAAAGTTTTACTTAACATAGACCCATTGAAATAAATGGACCTGACTTAGTAGTGGTCATTAATTTCAGTGGGTCTGCTCTGAACAAAACTTAGTTGACTACCACCCAGTATATTTTGGTGTTTTTACAGATCGGAGGTGTTAGAATTTTTCATTTTCTTCTGATCATGCGTGTCACACAGCCCCAGCTTCTCTGGGCCCTGTACTGTGGTGCAGAGAGGGAGTTCCTAGCCGAGGCTGAGTGTATTCCTCTGCTCACCCACTGCTCCCTTTAGACCAAGGTGTCCCAACTTTTCATACCAAGTGGGCTGCAAGAGTATTTTGACAAGGAATCCGTGGGGGGGAGGGATCAAGGTCAACATTTGACGCCCTCCCCCAGGACCCTGTCAGAGCCCTCCTGCCTCCTTCCCAAAGCCCATTGGCTCACTTACCCAGCTTTGGGAAGGCAGCACGAGGGCTGGGGCGGGGGAGTGCCAAATGTTGTTGAGGGCCACCCAAAAAGACCTTGAGGGCTACATGCAGACTGTGCATTGGACTGTGCTTTAGACTTTTGCACTGCCACCAGGTAAAAAACTTGTTTTATTTTACAGCACTGTCTTATTACCAGCCAGCCTAAAATCTCCTTTGTTTCTCCTCAAAAACAACTGAAGGTTTGGGGTGTAAATTAATGAAGCAGAGTTAAAAGTTTGCTAAAAAGATTTTAAAAAAATAGTACCTTGTAGGGAAAAGGTTTAACCTGCCAACTTATGGACCGAACCAGCTCTGTAAGCGTGATGTTTGTATGGCTCTTCTCCCTGAGAAGATCCCACCTTGAGTGGAAAGCCAAAAGCAAGTTCACGTAGCCTGGGGCTATGTCAAGTGCAATCAACAAATTCAGGGAAGTTAAGGGGGTTTCATCCCTATATGCAGGTAAAGCCTACTTTCAAACCATTTCGTCTTCAGTGAATTTACCGCCATCCAATCTGAGTTCTCGACAGGTCCAGTTTAACAAGTTAATCCCTCCTGACTTTACTCCAAAAGTATCAAAAGCAGCTTACAAACAGAAGATAAAAATCCCTTATAAAATATAAAGAGCATTAAAAACAATAGATAATGGATGATAATAATAATATAGTGTTGTGATATGGATTTCCACAAAATCATGTGTGTAAAGCACCTAGGGAAGTATTCTCCTTGAAAGGCTGAATTAAGTGGCATGATTTTAAGCCTGTCTGGTTAAAGCATAATTTATTTTACTGTTTGCTTTTGTTGGGTTTTCTTCAGCAATTCATTTTTTATTTTTGTAAATTGAGGCTGTTTTAAATTTTATATGCGTATACTTTGGAGTTCAAGAGGGGTAAACTAGAAGCCAGCATAGGCTTTGTTAGGAACTTGACTGCACTGTACCACCCTAATTTTCTTCATTGACAAGGTCCTATATCAATTGACATCACTGAAGCTACAATCCTATACCTTCTTACCTTCGGAATAAGCCCCACAGCATGAACCTCTGAGCAGTCGTGTATAAGAATGTGATACAAGCTGGTCCAACGTTATGTTTTCTTTAAAAGCCCAGAGCAATACCATAAAGAAAAAATGCTATTTGTACAAATCTTTCCGACCATGTTTATATGTAACATTTTTTTCTTTGAAACAGCAGTGTCCTTTCTCCCCAGCTGCGTATACCCATTATTTCCATTTTCTTAAGACTTGCCTGCTGGCAGTAATTCATTGAAACATCTGTGGAAAATAACCTCTGCAGACTTGACAAGAAAGCATTTGAACATAATTGTTCAAGAACCAGAGGACTGTAAACCAAAGAAGAAATAACGTCCATGCAGTTCTGCATGCAGATACTGGGATAAACCTACACGCACAGCTAGTGAGGGTGCACATCTAGCATGTGCAAGGTTTCGTACATCTACGTTAAGAAGAAGGGGACTTTGGATATGTCTTTGACTATTCTATTCATATAGACTGTTTGCATGGATGTATTTCACAACTACTCTCCAGGCAGAATCACTTATTATGTCACACGCAAGAGATCTGTGCCTGCTCAGAACAGCATTGAGAAATAACTAAATCCTCAGCCCTTCATCACCTTGCGTAGGGAACTAACTCCCTTGTCTCTTGATTACCTCAGGGACAGAGTCGAGGCACTCTCCGCAGTTTCTTTGTTACTGTTGCCTGAGTGGCATAAGTGAACTTTCTTGAGAATTTTTCCCTTATCTATGCCCTGAAATGGGGGGACGCAGGTGGTGCTGTGGGTTAAACCACAGAGCCTAGGGCTTTCCGATCAGAAGGTCGGCGGTTCAAATCCCTGTGACGGGATTTGCTCCCGTTGCTCGGTCCCTGCTCCTGCCAACCTAGCAGTTCGAAAGCACGTCAAAGTGCAAGTAGATAAATAGGTACCGCTCCGGCGGGAAGGTAAATGGCGTTTCCGTGTGCTGCTCTGGTTCACCAGAAGTGGCTTAGTCATGCTGGCCACATGACCTGGAAGCTGTACGCCGGCTCCCTCGGCCACTAAAGCGAGATGAGCGCGCAACCCCAGAGTCATCCGCGACTGGACCTAATCGCCAGAGGTCCCTTTACCTTTACCTTATGCCTTGAAATAATATCTCTCATATCCTATGGTAGATTCTCCCTTCTCCCAAGCATCTCCATTATGTGATTAGCCATACTTCTTCATGCTTCAGCCCTCTGATTTTACACTAGCAAATTCCGGTTCCAGATCACACAGATGATTGTATTTATTGTTGTTGTTTAGTCATGTCTGACTCTTTGTGACCCCATGGACCAGAGCACGCCAGGCACTCCTGTCTTCCACTGCCTCCTGCAGTTTGGCCAAACTCATCCAGTCACTTCGAGAACACTGTCCAACCATCTCATCCTCTGTCATCCCTTCTCCTTGTGCCCTCCATCTTTCCCAACATCAGGGTCTTTTTCCAGGGAGTCTTCTCTCATGAGGTGGCCAAAGTATTGGAGCCTCAGCTTCAGGATCTGTCCTTCCAGTGAGCACTCAGGGCTGATTTCCTTAAGAATGGATAGGTTTGATCTTCTTGCAGTCCATGGGACTCTCAAGAGTCTCCTCCAGCACCATAATTCAAAAGCATCAATTCTTTGGCGATCAGCCTTCTTTATGGTCCAGCTCTCACTTCCATACTGGGAAAACCATAGCTTTAACTATATGGACCTTTGTCGCAAGGTGATGTCTCTGCTTTTTAAGATGCTGTCTAGGTTTGTCATTGCTTTTCTCCCAAGAAGCAGGCGTCTTTTAATTTCGTGACTGCTGTCACCATCTGCAGTGATCATGGAGCCCAAGAAAGTAAAATCTCTCACTGCCTCCATTTCTTCCCCTTCTATTTGCCAGGAGGTGATGGGACCAGTGGCCATGATCTTAGTTTTTTTATGTTGAGCTTCAGACCATATTTTGCGCTCTCCTCTTTCACCCTCATTAAGAGGTTCTTTAATTCCTCCTCACTTTCTGCCATAACAGTTGTGTCTTCTGCATATCTGAGTTGTTGATATTTCTTCTGGCAATCTTTTTTTTTATTAGTAATATTTATAAGCCGCGAAAGATCACAAAATACCAGTGTCATACAACATTTCTATTTTCAATAAAGAAATAAATCTTAAATCAGATGCTACCCATGAGTAAACTCATCCTTCTGGCATCCAGTGAAATTTGTTACATCGTTGTTACATCGTTGTTACATCGTTCAGTGGGTGGTGTAATCAGCAGGATAGGTGGTACTGTTCTGAAGGACCTAGTCTAAGCTGCCTTGGAATGAAACTCCGTCAAACGTGGCACCACATAGAGGGCTTTTGTAGAAGATTACAGGCAATGACCAGTTGACTTGCGACTCTGTGCATCGTGCCAGACCCAGAAGTTACTTTTAAAACTGCATAAATGGCCCTAGAAAAGTCCAGAAAGAGGGGAAAGGAACTCAAACTGCAGCTAACAATTCCACAAGCCTTTGCAAGTGCAGTTGCAGGAGCCCTTGCACCAACCTTTGAGACCTACGGAGAGTTTGAGCAATGAGGTTTGGAGGGAGCAATTGTGATGTTTGCAGACTTTCCCTGTGGTGTTTCAAACATACACAGTTTCAGTGACCTTTGCGGTGGCTCAGAACATAACCCCCGCATAAATGGGGAGTTGCCTGTATAGCGAATGGGAAGATACAGAGGAAGGTGGACCCCTCCGATATCTTAGTCCCAAACTGTATAGGGCTTTGTGCACTAACGATAAAACCATAAACTTGGCCCATGGCATATTGGCAATGAGTGTGGTTCCCTCAGCACTGGTGATACATGTTGAAGGAAGGAAGCCTTAGCCACAAGTCAGATAATGCTTTGCAGTAACTGCAGCTTCTGGACCAAACATTACAGCTCCATGTGGTGCACATTCCAGTAATCCTAATTGTGAGATTGCCAATGCATGGACCACTGCAGCTTTTAATATTTCTGTCCAGGAAAGGCTGAAGCTGGTATTCTTACGTTAGGACAGAACAAAGAGAGAATATGAGTATCCTGTTAATCCCCAAATATTTAGGCACCACCCAAAGACTTTGACCTAGCCCGTGAAATGCTTCCAGTCAAAAGCATTTTTAAAAGGTTATTTTTGTGTTTATCAGTGTTGCATTATGTCAGTGTTTTTCAACCACTGTTCCGCGGCACACTAGTGTGCCGCGAGGTGTTGCCTGGTGTGCCGTGGGAAAAATTGAAAAATTCAAGAGAATTACTTTATATATAGTCAATATAGGCACAGAGTTAATTTTTTAACATTTTCTAATGGTGGTGTGCCTCATGATTTTTTTCATGAAACAAGTGATTTTTTTCATGAAACAAGTGTGCCTTTGCCCAAAAAAGGCTGAAAAACACTGCATTATGTAATAGAAACTTTATATTCAGAGGGTCTAGAATCTGCACACTCACACAAGTCTGTATTTGGGAACACCAGCTGCCGCTCATGTCATTGTGGATTAAAAAACACACACCCTAAAATTGCATGAATTCGAGATAGAGAGTATCATATTTTTGATGAAGTATGGGAAAGTAGAGAAGGAGTGAAAAGAGGGCATATAAATTGCTCCAGGGAAACATTTGTTGGGCACGTGAGACGAGATTGCAGTAGTTGGATTCCTTCTGATTTACAAATCTTTACTAGACATTGCCCCCTTGTGTTCAAACTTTCTTGCCAAACCAGTAGGTGTATATACTGTAGCTTCTGAATGTGGTACTAAAAACAATATTGAAGAACTGTTTGGCACTGGCATTATGATCAATGCATTGATGCTTGATATAGTATATAGTAGGTGTTTCTCCTGTACAGTCTTTAACAAAATACTTCATATATGCTACTTTGTATGCTATATGCTGCATGCAAATATGTTTTGCAGAATCTCTAAGGCTCCCTTTTCATCCCCAGGGAGGCAGCAGTTTGGAGAAAATGGGCTCTTCTCTTTTCCTGCCCATGTCTTTTGCACTCCAAACAACCTTTCTGGATGCAGGTTTTGGTTTTTTTAAGGGCTGGGGGAGGCTATCAGCACTTGATTACACTTATTTGCATGTCACATTATAGTTAGGTACAAGCTGAATGAGACTGAAAACTAAAGCATTCCTAAGAGATAACATAGCCAGAAAGTCTTAACAAATTGATTACTCGCCGTTTTGAATCAAAATAGGTTTTCTTCTGATTAATTTTCTTTTAAAGAAGTTTGAATGAGATGGTAAATATGCAGTTCTTCAGTTCCATAATACGCTTATATTTCAGCATGTAGATGAGTTGCTGCACACAATGAACATAAAAAATTATGGAAGAAAATAGAACATCCGTATGTTGTCTCTGAATCAAGAATGCTATAAATAACTTTTCTTTTTCAGTCAAACAGGCAACCTGCTAAATTGAATTTGCTAACCTGCCAGGTGAAACCAAATGCAGAGGACAAGAAATCATTTGACCTGATATCACGTATGTTATCTGTAAAGTTAATTAGCCTGTGTATTGTAGATTTATATGAATTGGGTTCTTATGCATACCGGTAGTTATTCTAAGTTGCATACAGTATTTGCTTCAAAATCAGCCCCTCCAGATACTTCTTATAAGTGAGCTAACTTGTATATTTCTTAATGTGATCAAAACGCTATCTTCTGAAGTAGATATTTTAAGGGTTGATGATTCATTTCAGCGTATGTCCCTGGTTGCCAAATAGGCTTGGCTATCTTAAGGCATGAAAGCTTCAATAATCTAATATAAAGCCCAATGTAAAATTCATTTCATATGTTCATTAATTTTCTTTACGTGTTTGTGTTCCAGATAACAGAACATACCATTTTCAAGCAGAGGACGAGCAAGACTATGTTGCGTAAGAATATTTTTGTTCCTTGACTCAATGCAAAATGTTTGCTTGCAAAACTGGTTTTAAACTAGAGGCAATTGCTTACTACGTGCACCTCTCCCAGCAGAAAACCGATGGGAACCGCTTGCCAACCACATTTGCCATTTTCCTTTTACTTCTTGTATCAAAGGAAGCTAAGAACCCAGCCCATCACATCACATTCTATTTCCATTTCTACCAGAACTGATTTCCCGTGGAGAGTTGCCACTGACACCAGGCAATCCCCTTAAGAATATATTGTAATGAATTTGATAGCCCTTTCCCCTCAGGTGATTGTACTGATGCTTTCCTGCATAGCTCAATTGTATGAAATCGTATTATTGCTTGTGCATAATTTTATAGATTTTTAATGAAATCGTTGGTGGAAAGCTTTGTCTGAGTCCCGTTCCCTCCCTTTCTGAGCTTTTCTCTTGGGGGGAATCTACACACATATAAAAAAAGTTTTGAAAATGCTTTCTTTTATTAAAAAATGCATTGAATTTTCCATAAGGCTCACCATCGCCACCTAGCATCACATTGTATATTGCACTTAAAACACACTTAAAACTTTTTATTTGTAGCTGTATAGCTGAGTCCCTAGTCTTTGTTCTAGTTCTTCAGATTGTTGCTTATCTCATGCCCTTGATCTGGCACCAGTGCTTGCAGAAGCCGGTTTTTAGGATGCTGATTTGCAGCCAGTGTGTGCGTGGGCTATAGACTCCTATAAACTGGCTCACGCCATTGCCAATCAGAGTTTAGCACTTGGTATCCGTACTACTGTCAAAGGGAAGTTTTTCTCTCATTCTTGATAGCCTACTATGTTGGCAAAAACCTGAATTTCGTTACTGAAGTGCACACTTTTATTCTCCTGTTACTCTGGCAGTGATATATATTCTATAAAGGATGAATCATATAGTTTAAAAATATTTTCAGTAGATCGATTTTTTGATATTTCATTGGGGGGGGAATCATATTCTTCCCGTGCCTGATGTGAAATGAGTCATGCCCCTCCTGTGGCCTGCAGGCACGATTTGATTCATTGGCAGTTCACTTCTGGGAGGAGAATCTGCCCATTTTCATCCCTGTTGTCCTTCCTTGTATCATGGGCAGTAGAAGCTTCCAAAGCAGGTACTTACAGGAGCATTTTTGATTTAACACTTTGCCTCTACTGTTACCTGCTTTTCCCCCAGGCTAGGACTAGTAAATGGGACTTCATAAGGTGTAAATCCACCATGTGTTTCCTATTCTCTGCCATCTGTCATTTTGGGTTCCTGCAACAGACAGCCTGGGCCTGAAACAGCTTTCTTCCAGTCATACACAGAGAAAATGCCATAGCTTGTGCTTGCCTGAGCCCGCCTACCCTTTGTCCATATATAGTTTTGCATGGAAACAGCTTTTTGTGTTATGTGGTTCCTCTGAAACAGGAAGCTCAGGCTACACTTCCTCTTTCCATACTTCTAGACTAATGTGCAAGGGAGGGGGAGGACTCTACAGGGAGGAGGTACGGGGCATAACCGGCTAGTTAGAATTTCCATCAAGGAAAAAGCAGAAAAAGGTGGTTCAGCACACCATGAAAACTCAAGCTAGTGTAATTTCACATTAGCTATAACACGATCCAACAGAACATAGTAATGGCCATTCAACTGCAGCTGCTGTGGACATTCGCTGCTCAGAGCACTGTTTAGCACTGTCAATGCTACATTGGCCATTCTAGACTTGCCAAATGCACTTAAGGTGAACTAATAACACATTTCTGTCTCGGAGATTTAACACATTACAGAGAATTGCAATGCTGTTTGTTCAGCTCTATTTTGTTCCAGACAATTACTTATAAATGAAACAAAATGGCATCATGTACCTTTTGTAAGATTTTCTTTACCTGGTTTGCAATATACTTGATAATTATTTGGAAATGAGTTGTCCAGTTTTTTTAAACATTTCATGATATACCTCATAAAGTAATATGGCAGCTAAAATGTGCCTATTAAAATGAGGTTAGATTTTTAATTTGGGGACTGGTTAGGGGTCAGCAAACTTTTTCAGCAGGGGGCCGATCCACTGTCCCTCAGACCTGATTGGGGGGGGGGCAGACTATATTTTGAAAAAAATAAATAAAATGAACGGATTCCAATGCCCCACAAATAACCCAGAGAAGCATTTTAAATAAAAGGACACATTGGAGAAATGTGGCAAGTCTGTTTTAGCAGACTTTGCTAAGGTTGGTGTCCACTTTTTCTTGCTCGCTCTTCTTAAGTATGTTTTGACTTTTGTACAATTTAGTTTAGTACTCTTTTTAATGTATCCCAGAACATTAGTTCTTTCTGTTTCGTATTCTTTCCCATTTCGACAGTTCTTTCTGGCAGTCTCCTATCCTAGCCTGGCCCAAGCCCAGATGTCTCTGGCAAATGTACTTTTCTATTAAGCTAGCAGATCCCACCTATATAAGTAAATTATTCATAGTAATTAAAATATAGCACCATTAAGTACGGTTACTTACCATGCAATCCAAACCCTGATCCACTGTGCTTGATGGGGCACCTTAGCACACCTGCACAGGTGGGCAGGCAAAAGCTTCTGGTTATAGCCAGAAGAACCCCCCGAAAGGGGAATGGGTTGGCAAAGGATCTACTGGATCCTGAGCCAGCCCTTCTGCCAATAACATGATGGTAATGGGCCTGATCTGAGCTTCCCTGCTGCACCAGCCTCGGAGCTGGCACAGTTTAATTAACATTAAAGTTAGCTATCTCTTTAACCTCTTGACATGTTAATGAACTGATTTATTCCCAACGACTGTTATTTGGATCATAAAATCTTAGTTACAAGCATTCCTGCTACTTAAGACTGTGTCTCCTGACACGCCATATGCTTAGCAACTAGAAGATCTGAGTTTTTAACATATTCCATAACTGCCGTACTTTAGTGGTTAATACTCTGCTGCACAATGTTGTCAGACTTTTTATTTAGTCTTTATTAATATATATTCCCCACATTTTCTACTACTTTTCCTACAGGTTTTATTTCTAACCTGTTCCATTTATTGTGTTGTCTTTTTCTACTGTTCAAATTACTGTTTACCATTAGCATGTGCTATAATCTTTCTGCTCTTTCCTGCCTTCAGATAGTTGCCTTTTATAGATTTTTACATTGGGAAAAGACTTTAAAAAACAACCTCTTTGTATTTTAAATTAGATGGATATCAGTATTGACCAACAGCAAAGAAGAAGCTTTAAATATGGCATTCCGTGGAGAACAGAGCGCAGGGGAAAATAGTTTAGAGGATCTTACAAAAGCCATTATTGATGACATACAGAGATTTCCTGGAAATGATGTCTGCTGTGATTGTGGATCGCCAGGTATTTTTTTTCAAGCATTAAATATATTTTTCCTAATGTGGAAACTGTCTGCCCCCAAATGTTTTATTTCTAGGGATTTATTTGTCACACAGATTCAAAGGGTAACAGATGTATAAAATATCAATAGCTCTCCTGCTGTTATAAGAAGAAAAATACTTTTTAAAATGCTGTTTGTTATTTCTTCTTTTTTTTGTTCAGATCCAACATGGCTTTCAACGAACCTGGGTATTTTAACCTGTATAGAGTGCTCTGGAATACATAGAGAAATGGGTGTTCATATTTCTCGAATCCAATCTATAGAGCTAGACAAATTAGGGACATCCGAACTCTTGGTAAGCAACATAAAATTCACCAGGCTTAGAGTTAATATATCTGGGCAGTTACTGCTAAGCATAATGTTACAAAGATGTGGAAATGGCAGCGTGCATGTTTTGCATACAGAAGGTCCCTGGATCAATCCCTGGCAATCTCCAGGCAGACCTGGGAAAGACTTCTATGTGAAACTACATGGACCAGTGGCTTGGCTTGATATGTTTATTAATATTTATTTATTTAGAGCATTTGTACCCTACTTTTCGGCCAAAAAGGCTCCCAGAGCGGCTTATATACAGTCATGTCAAGACAGCTCCTACCTACAACAGGCATAGACAAACTCAGCCCTCCAGATGTTTTGGGACTACAACTCCCATGATCCCTAACTAACAGGACCAGTGGTCAGGGATGATGGGAATTGTAGTCCCAAAGCATCTGGAGGGCCACGTTTGCCTATACCTGGCCTAAAATAACATGACACATAAGGGGGAAGGGGACTTTTTGATATGTCTTTGACTATTCTATTCATATAGACTGTTTGCATGGATGTATTTCACAACTACTCTCCAGGCAGAATCGCTTATTCTGTCACACGCAAAAGATCTGTGCCTGCTCAGAACAGCATTGAGGAATATCTAGATCCTCAGCCCTTCATCACCTTGCGCAGGGAACTAACTCCCTTGTCTCTTGATACCTCAGGGACAGAGCCAATACACTTTCCTCAGTTTCTTTGTTACTGTTGCCTGAGTGGCATAAGTGAACTTTCTTGAGAACCTCATAATTTTTCAAATAATATCTCTCATATCCCATGGTAGATTCTCCCTTCTCCCAAGCATCTCCATTATGTGATTAGCCATACTTCTGCATGCTTCAGCCCTCTGATTTTACACTAGCAAATTCCGCTTCCAGACAGATCAGTCCCTATAAAGATCAGGCAAATGATAGTGGTTTTTTTTCCCCAATTAGTAATATTTATAAGCCGTGAAATATCACAAAATGCCAGTGTCATAAAACATTTCTGTTTTAAATAAATAAATCTTAAATCAGATGCTACCCATGAGTTAAACTCATGCTTCAGACATCCATTGAAAAAGACAGGGAGGGAAGAGGGAAATCAAAACTCCAGCACCAGTGTCTGAACAGTTCCTGTAATGATCAGCGGGCACAGTTCAGGGGCAGGAGGTGCCCGATGGAGCTGGGCCCTCCAGCAAAGCTGACTAAATGAGCCCTGCTTCCTATCTCTCCTGCTGTGGCAGTCTGATAGAATGGCTGCTGCCAGGTGAACCACTTGTGGGAGTGGAAGCCTGATGGAGCTGGCCTGACACAGCAGAGTCGATGAAGTGAGCTCTGCTTCTCAGTTCTCCCGCTGCAAGGCAGCTTCCTATATCCCTGATAGTACTACTATGTTATTTTTCTTTCAGGGTACTCAGTTCTGGTGGCTATCTTGATTTTTGTACTATTTGCTTGAGTGCAAAATGTTTGGTAATGGCAGACTGCAGTTTCTAAGGGGAAGGCTTCTCAGAAGGCCTATGGTGTTCTGCGGGGAGAGGTTATCTGGCTGTGTCTTTGAAAACGCAGTGTACTACAAATACTACACTTTAAAAGTCTTCAGATGAATACTCTTGTTCTGTATCTTCCACAGCTGGCCAAGAACATTGGAAACAATAGTTTTAATGAAATTATGGAGGGGAATTTACCAAGTCCTTCTCCAAAACCTACTCCATCAAGTGATATGTAAGTCATGGGGGAAAGTATTGTATGTGGACAAAATTAATATACATCTTGTTTCATGGACCTAGAGAGACTCTGATAAAGCAAAGCCAATGCATTAATTTTCTTAACAAGCAGCAAATGTTGAGCAACTTTTCAGAGGGCGTTTTTCACAAAATTGACTATCCCCCCCAGCTGATATTCATGTTTCTTACTTTTTTTTTAAGCAGAATAAGCAGAAGCAGTATGTGTTTGGTGTTCATACTTGCATAAGGCATTTTTAATTTGGGAAGACAGGATTAAGTCTTGTAATAAATGCCAATGGTAACATGAAAGAAAAGCACCAGTGGTAATGTGAAAGAATTGGTGGGGGAAACTTGTGGATTGTCTCTTGTACCTGGCCTTGCTTGGACCACAAAAATTACAGTGAACAAAAAAACTAAGTTCAGAGCCAGGGCAGAGATTACTTTTCCCACAATAAGATTTTGTCCCATTTCTGCATGCACATTAAAAATAAAAGACCTTTTTTGATTCTGAGCTTGCTAATAGAGGTGCAGATTTCACATGGCTGACAGACCTTTTTGCTACCAATTGAGACATTGCAAGTTTGCAAACCAATGATTGAATTTGCTCTTAGATGATTTAAGCTAATGCTTTTATTGTTCTTTAGTGCATCTAGTTCAAGCAAAGGCAAACTCCCCTCCAGATGTTTTGGGACTACAATTTCCGTCATCCCTCGCTAACAGGACCAGTGGTCAGGGATGATGGGAATTGTAGTCTCAAAACATCTGGAGGGCCAAGTTTGCCTATGCCTGATCTAGTTCCATCTCTTAATAGTTTAATGCATTTTTCTCAACAAATTGCAGTGAATTTATAAAGTTTTGTTCATGTTCCCAAACCAGTGGTTCTGGGGGGCGAAATTGTTGCACAGCTAGTCTTGTTGTTGTTGTTTGATTATTTTGAGTGATTTGTGAAAAGAAAAGAAAAGATCCAGCTTTCATGCAAGGCCAATGAGATTTACAAGCTGACATTTTTATTAGCCTGCTGATAAAAATCTAATAATACACACTTTCTGAATGATGTCTTATGATGACAAAATGCAGCGAATAATGTCTATTTTAGTTAACTTCCTGAGCTGCATTTCTGCCTACAGCACCACTTCAGGCCCATCTAATTGTATTTTTTGAAAAAGAGTGCCATATTCTCCAGTCACTCACTTAACCAATTCTGATCCTCTTCTGCCCTTAATGATTCCATGCTCTTTCATTCTTTAGTATTACTTCCCTCTTTCATCTTTTTGCTCATCCCTTCCTGCAGTTTCAAGCTATCACTTTCTGTTTGGTGTTTGGACTGTTACCTACATATGCTTACCTGCTATAATCTGATCTTGAAAGTGGAATGTTACATGGATTTAGGAGTACATGTAGACCAGTCACATTTGCCTCACTGGCTCAATTTAGGAAATGTTGCCTAGGGCACACCATGCAATCGTCTTAAGATGTCCTTCATAGTTTTGAGTGTTTGAAAATACGCTTTGAAAATATAAGCTACCGTATTTATCTCAGAATTTTAACACATAGCCTGCTTACACACAAAAAAATACTTTTAGTTAATATGTTTTGGTTAGCATTGCTAGACCGAACTGGAATTGGACATTTATAATACATAGGATTTGGTGCAGGGGGGGGGAGTTTTTGATTTAGAGGGCTTTTTTGTAAAAGCATCAAGGAAACTATAGTCTCTATAGAGAATAATAGATGAACCAGTAACTGTTAAATTGTTCAGATAAGGAATAGCTTTGTAAATGCTATAAACTGAATTTGTGGCCTTAAATACAAAATTAAATTTGATTGGTTGTTGTTGTTTTTTTTAAAAAAAGCATTCTGCTAATTCCTATGGGACTTCTAGTAATATTTTCCCCATTTTCAGGACTGCGCGTAAAGAATTTATTACTGCTAAGTATGTGGATCATAAGTTCTCCAGAAAGACCTGTGCGTCTGGAGCAGCTAAACTGAATAAACTACTTGAGGCTGTTAAATCCAGGGATTTACTTGCACTAATCCAAGTCTATGCAGAAGGGGTCGAACTAATGGAGCCACTGCTGGAGATTGGACAGGTAAGATATTAGTCGAAATATGAAAGGTATGAGCATTATAACAACACACAACACTATACAGTGGTATCGTGGTTTGCATACATCTTGGTTTGCATACGTTTTGTATTACAAACACGTCAAACCCGGAAGTGCGTGTCCCAGTTTGCAACCTTTTATTTTGGATCACAACCCATTTTTTGGGATTATGAACAAAAAAATTTTTGGAGGCCCCATTGGCGAAAGTGCGCCTTGGGTTACAACCTGTTTTGGTTTACAAACAGACCTCCAGAACGGATTATGGTTGTAAACCAAGGTACCACTGTAAATAGATAACATGCAGCAGAACAATAGCTGATAAGGATCAGCTATGCAACTCACCTTGACACATGTTTCTGTTATACTGTGTATTATTTTGTCCAGAGGAAAATTTACATTAAATTTTAGCAAATTCTTGTGCACATATGAGATTAGTAGCTCGTTGTATCTACTCCACTTTTAATGTAGTAATTCTGTGAATGGCTTTAATGTGTTCTGGCTGGGAGAAATAATTTGTGTCATAACGTTTTTACCCAGTTGGAATGAACCTGAGAATCTTTAATCCTGCAACCATTTCCCCCCCCCTATCCTTAGGAGCCGGGTGAAACAGCCCTTCATTTAGCAGTCCGGACTGCTGACCAGACCTCACTCCACCTGGTTGACTTCCTGGTACAAAACTGGTAAAGGCTACCTACTTGCCTCTTAGCTGCAAACATAAAAATCAATTTCCACCAGACTTTGAAAATCTAATTACACCTGATACTCCAGTTAAGAAAAGTCATGCAGCTATCACACCAAGGGTTAACTACACTTAAAACAGGCAACTCTCCTTTTCTTCTTCTTTTTACAAAAAGCAGCCATACAGGGGCCCATCTTCCCAACATTGTTTCCCTGCCATAAAACACCCCAAGTTGCCCCCCCCCCGAAGCTATTTTCAATCAACAGAACTTTGGTGGGCAAATGCCAGCATTGCCATAAAACACCCCAAGTGCCCCCCCCCCGAAGCTATTTTCAATCAACAGAACTTTGGTGGGCAAATGCCAGCATTTTGGGGGGTTCTGATGGGAAAACAGCATGGAAAGGACCAGGCCAGACCACTTTCCTTGTGCTGCAGTCCCACTCCACGCATTTGTGGTTTTTTTGTTGGGTTTGTGTGTGTGTGAGGGACAGGAAGAGTGAAATGAATGTTGCCAGTATTTTTAAATTTGACCCCCTATTTGATATTTTATTGGCGCTATCTAGCACAGCTCCAAAACGAACTGTTCACCACCAGTTCAGATTGTATCGATTTAAAATTGGAATTTATTTCCTTTTGCTCCATCATGCATCACACATACTGCCACATTCACTGGTCACCACCCTCTCTCTCTTTTGGGCTCTGGCATTGCCTCAAATCTCCACCTTCCTGCTCTTGTAACAGTTTCTGAATACAGTCATACCTTGGTTCTCGTACGTCTTGGTACGCATACGCTTTGACTCCCGAACACCGAAAACCCAGAAGTAAGTGTCCAGATTTTTTAACGTTCTTTGGAAGATGAACATCCGAAGTGGCTAACGTGGCTTCTGATTGAGTGCAGGAAGCTCCTGCAGCCAATCAGAAGCTGTGACTTGGTTTTCATACGGGTCCGGGAGTCGAATAGACTCTAGGAACAGATTAAGTTCAACAACCAAGGTACCATTGTATGAGCAACCTTGACTGCTTATCCTGCCACCACCAGGTTTAGCTTAACCTTTTTCTAGCAGCTGCCACAAGTTTTTTTGTATTTGTGGAGGGGAATAGCAATACACCCAAGTCTGTCAAATTTGGTGCAGGGTGTGGGGGCAAAAAGGTTGCTTACCATAGTATTTCACATTATAGAAAGCTTGCATGCTAGAAATATATTACAGATGAGATGGGGGAACAGGATGGCTTCTATTATTGAAGTACCTCAATATTGGAGTACCTTTGAGTACCCTCAAAGGGTACTCCAGTACTGAAAGGGTCCGAAAATCTATCACTTTTTTCCCTTGTTAAACGCTTTTGTCAATGAATTATTGGTTATAAAGCACTAATGTTTTTTTTTTCCCCCTTTGCTTTTTAGTGGAAACCTGGATAAACAGACAGCATTGGGGAATACGGTTCTGCACTATTGCAGTATATATAATAAGCCTGAATGTTTGAAATTGCTTTTGAAGGGGAAGCCAACTATAGATATAGGTGAGCAAGTCTGTAACTTCAGAATATTTTCAATATTCCATACAGAAAGGTTTTAAAGGATAAAATCTTTAAACGGGTGTGAAGAGTTCACTACCCGTGAAAAAGTGTAGCTGGCCAAGAAGGAAATTGTTTAACTTAGACACAGACTTGAAGTAATTAAAAAAATCTTCCTCAAGTAATTAAAAAAAAAAGCCCTTGGTGCAAATCTCTTGGTGGTTCCTGATTTGCATTTTTCTCATATTTCAAATGCACCTTTGATCATTTGACTCAGTTATATTGCCTTTGATGTTAACTTGTTAAAATGAGATACTGCTTTGCTCCTGCTGTCCCAGATAGTGAAAATTCACAGTAGCATTTACAAGGTCAACTTCCATTTTTTAAAATGTTCCTTCCGAGCCTTTGGGCTCTCTGAAGATTCATCGCTATACAGCTTTACAATTGAGAAGTAATAGTTGGGGTGTTGCTGTAGTACTCCCAAAATAAAGAACATTTCCAGGATCCAGCAATCATAGAGCACTCCAGGCTCCCCATATCGTTCTTTTGCTTCTAGTACCTAGCTCTCAGCTACTAACCACTGCACATAAACATTGCTTGCAGTAGAAAAGCAATATATCCCCTTTCATTCTGTACAACATTCTAGCTAAAACTGAATTCCTTAGTTCTGAACTGTGGTAATTTCATAAACTTGAATTGTTCCCATTGATCAGTGGGTTTTGCTGTTCTCCAAGATGATTCTTGTTGTGCATATCAATAGCTTGGTTTTCATATTCTATATTTTAAATATAGAGTCCTGGATTTTATTATATTTTTTGCAGCACTGTTTGACTATTGAATATCATATTTAAATTTTCTAGTAAACCAAACTGGAGAGACTGCTCTGGACACAGCAAAGAGATTGAAATCTATCCAGTGTGAAGACTTGGTAAGGGGCGGAGGGGGGATGCTATGTTACACAAATGGAAATGAGAGGGGGGAGAGTCTGAAAATTCCTCTAATCGTACAGCTCTCTGTACAGCATGGGAGGAAATGGGGGTGTCAACAAAAGTTACCTCCTTGTCTCCCTTTTGTGAGTGGCAGCCTCTGCTGGCCTCCCAGACCAACTCCACTCACAGAAGGGAGTAACCAAGCCTGTAGGCCTAGTCCAAATCACAGGGTTCTGGGTCTTTTATTTTTTTTAAGCCGGCTCAGAAAACAAGAATTTAGGGTTTTCTGCTTGCTGTTGATAGTCTAGAGCTTGTATAAGTCAAGCCATGGTAAAATTGCCCCTGGAAAGGACACAGTTAGTCTTTCCTTAAAGAGCTAATATTAACATTTCCAAAACACATGTCTTTTCAGCTATCTCAGGCCAAAGCAGGAAAGCTAAATCCACATGTACACGTAGAGTATGAGTGGAATCTTCGGCAGGAAGAAATGGATGAAAGCGATGATGACTTGGATGACAAGGTAAATAATAGTCTTGGATCAAATTATTACACATTGAATTTTGGGGGTGACTGCACTCTTAGTGCACCCATCATTCCTCCCTGGTCTCTGAAATCTGAAGCTCAGTAAGAGCTGTTGCTTTGATCTAGTAATTTCTCTCTGTATTGTTTTTAAGAGGAGTTCTGCTTGTTCCTCTTCTACTGCCATTAATATTGAATCACTGTTCTAATCAATTGTTCTTTACATGTATAAGTAGACTGCACGTAGGCAGTTGTGTGAGAGTCTTAATGTGCTTGTCTGGGAATAGATGGTTCGTGCTGCATGAAGGAGTGCAGAAGGAGGAAGTTTAGAAGCCGAGTTTGAGTCCAAAAACGTTGCTGAAGGAATGCTAAGCTTATCCAGGAGCTGTGGAGAACGATCAACACGTTAGAAAATAGTAGCTATAATTGCATTAAACCAGTTTTATGTAGTCTGTGGGTTAGTAACTGATCTTAATCTCACAAATAGATATTTTCAGTAACTTGTAAATCAGTGGTGGGGAACCGCCAGCCTGCCAGGCTTCTCTATTTGACCTACAGCATGGTGTGACCCAAACGATGCTCACCTCTTCCATTGCCTGACATCATACTGTCAAGGAAGAAGTGAGAGTACATTCTAAGGCTGCTCATGATTCTTCCTTTGCAAGCTGCAGGTTCAAAGTTGAACAACCTGACGTCACACAACATCAGGTGCTAGTTTGGCCATAAAGAAGCTTCTTCTTCTTCTTCCATAATGAAGCTTATTATTATTATTATTATTATTATTATTTATTAATTTAAACCCCGCCCATCTGACTGGGTTTCCCCAGCCACTCTGTGTGGCTGTTTAATTTATTTACAAGAACATTTATATACCACCATCTGATTAAGGGAAATATCAAGACAGCGTACAACAAAATCATTAAGCCATCACAAAATCATAAAATATAGAACAAATGACTAACACAAAATGGGGAAATTCTCAAGCACTTGAGAGGTCTATAGACATATTGAAGATATCAGAGATCTAAGGACTGGAAGAGACTAAAACATTTACCTAGCATTGAACGAATCATATAAAATTTGTACTCAAATACAGAATAGCTATTTAGCTAAACTATCGACAAGTTACTTAGAAGCAAGCTACACAATGTGCAAACATATATAATAGAATCCTGATGTACACTTTCCCCCTTTTATTTCTTTTTTAAAATAATGGAATGAACAAACTTTGGATCCAACCCTCAGAGCAGAGAAGTGGGAGGGGAGTGCTTAGCCCTCCTTGTACTTATAATTTTTCTCCTTCCAATTGCTCCCTCTCCTCATAAGGATCTAAACCTACAATTTGAAACCTGTAGTGGTGCTACACAATTTGGAGTAGAAACAGCAGTTCCCCCATAGGGTTAAAAATACACATTTTCCTATGGACGTTAAGTACTGTATCCCATTAGCTGCTTCTCTGACAAATTCCTCCACCGAAAGCTCTTTCTTGTCTTTTAAAAAAATGTTCAGGCTCCATTATACATGTTGGAAAGCTATGTACAAACAAACAGAACCGCATAGTTAATAAACAGAGCTATATTTTGTCCAAGTTCAAACATCATGCTACAACTTGTCTCGCCAAGTGATTTTAGAGAATTACTTTTATTTTCTGCTGTTGGGAAGCAGGTTTGCTCACATAATGGAAAGTGTACTGCAAAGCTGTGTGTATACATTTAACACTGACATTCTTAAGTACACAGCAGATCAATTTATATATTGTTGGGTTGCGTGAACTTTTTTCAGTTTCTTCCTTGGCAACTTTTTGCATCTATGTTAACAGTACAGTGGTACCTCTGGTTACAAACTTAATTCGTTCTGGAGGTCCGTTCTTAACCTGAAACCGTTCTTAACCTGAGGTACCACTTTAGCTAATGGGGCCTCCCGCTGCCGCTGCACGATTTCTGTTCTCATCCTGAAGCAAAGTTCTTAACCCAAGGTACTACTTCCGGGTTAGCGGAGTCTGTAACCCAAAGTGTTTGCAACCCAAGGTGTTTGTAACCCGAGGTACCACTGTATCCATATATTTCTAAAACAGACAAACAAAGAGGGAACTGTATTGGTCCCTATGAAAAACCCCAAAATCCACATTAGGGACCAACCAAAATGACATAAAATAATGAGCAGGCTTTCTGGCACTCCAGAATTCTTCATCAGGTTGGATATTACAAAAAGCAGGAGGTGGGAAGATGAGTGAAGTATAAAAAGTACAAAATAAGGCTGAATGTTGTGACCATGAGGTCTGCATTTAGTCACCTAATTGAGATTGGGAACTGATTGCATTAGTAATCTCTGCTAGGTGCCTAAGGTATTAGGTTACACCTAATATTCTGGGATGAAGAAGCAGTGGCAGATCCCCCTTTCTTCTTTTTTCTTTTTGAACAGATCACCATTTTTGAAAACATAAAGGCCTACTGTTACCCACATCTGTCTCAGGCCTTAAGCGAAAGACAGTTTCCTGGTTAGACAGAAAGCCGAAGTAAAGAGAAACATGGCAGTCGGTATATTAGTGAAGCTGGAGATTGATTTTGGGTTGTCTGCTAGGTAAGAGTCAACTGAAGCCAAATTGTATAGTGCTGCCTCCTGGTCAGAGGGATTGCAAAGTCTGAAAAGCACAAATATATGTGTGTAGTAGTTCTTTCTCTTTCATCAGCATTGCCCTTTAAAAAAAAACAAAAAACTGGATGGTGCACAATTGTAATGAGTCTATTAAATTTCCCCACAGCCTAGTCCGATAAAGAAGGAGCGTTCCCCAAGACCCCAGAGCTTTTGTCACTCTTCCAGTACTTCTCCCCAAGACAAAATGGCTCTTCCTGGTCTTAGCACTCCAAGGGACAAACAGCGACTCTCCTATGGAGCCTTCCCCAATCAGATTTTTGTCTCCGCGAGCATAGACTCCACAACTTCTCCAACAGCAGTAGATGCCCCTCCACTCCCTCCTAGAAATGCTGGTAAAGGTATGTTATTAAATACCAAACACTTGTTGTAAAACTTCTGTGGTTAACTTGGATTTTCCTTTTTGAAATGTTTTCAGGGCTCAAATGGAAGGTTTATAATTTTCTTTCATAAATGGTCAATAATAGTTTGAAGGCTGTTATTAGCCTCTTTTGTTAAAGCACCAAGTATCCAGCAGTACTCAGGTGCTTCAGTAAGGTTTGGTTAATGCTCATTCTGCTCACAGTTCTAATGCTAAATTGAATTAACTCTTGAGGAGATAAGTACCGTACATAAGACACTCCATCAGATCACCCCACCTCATCCAGACCATGGTGGAAACAATCAAGTAAAATATTCTACTTCTAGTAGAGCATTGATGAGCAGGTAACCAAGTGATTCTCCAGAAAGTTAGAACAAAACTAGGACTGAATTGAAAGGGAGAAGGTGACTTTTTGCAAACTGCTTTAGACAAAACTTAGGACTGAAAATGAAAGGTGACTTTCCATGCAAAATTAAAGCTTTCCATGCCCATGCCATTCTGTCACTACATTCTGGTGATTTTTCAATGCTTTGAAAGTGGGGCAGGGTACGCAGGAATTAACCTATTTCAGAATTGCCTTCAATGACATCAGTGGATATTCAAATCTCCTTGGTTATTTAGTATTGAGGCATGTAACGGACCAACCCTATGCCTGGGTGTGAGCAGGTGCCCAGCACGCGAAGAGTTAACACCCACTCTAAGATGACTGGCAGCACAATCGCAGAGGCGGGTCTTTTCCACCTTTTAAAAGGGGAGAATGGCAGTTGGGGCGGTTGTTGTGGGTTGTGGGTCAGGGAGTGAGGGTGAGAGGGTGAGCGGGTTGGAGGTTAGGCTTAGGTTAGGAAAGGGCAAGTTGGGGCGGTTGTTTATGGGTTGTGCTGATTTCAGGGTGAGAGGGTGAGCGGGTTGGAGGTTAGGCTTAGGTTAGGAAAGGAAAGTTTTTATCTGATTTCATGTTGTAACCAAGCTTATGAACCTAATAGAAAAACATTGTAACCGCATTCTACCTTAACATCCTTGATTTAAATGTTACCTCAATAAACATATTTTGTTTTGTTTAACGTTCGTGGACTCTGGCAGTGTGTCAGTACCTCTAGAGGTGTGGTTGAGGGGAAAAGCACTAGAGGTTTCCTGAGAGAAAGGGGACGGGTGGCTTATTTCCCTAACACACAGAGGACTGGGCAGGGAAGCCAAAGGTGCCACGCAGTTGCCAGAAAGGAAAGGGCAAGCTGCAGCAGTTTGGGAACCCAGGGCGGGAGAATCCCAAGGTGGCAGGAGTTTCACTTTAAGAACGTGGAGAACTGAGGTACCCCTAGGACATCTCTCATAATATCATTTTGGGGATTCATTTTAGTCGTCGGTGAACCCTAGGGAGAGACACAGTCTGGGGAAACGTTTTACAGTTGTGAGGGCTCTTGGTGGGAGACTAAAGGGTCACTCACAAGGCATCACTCTTTTTACTACATAACGCCCAGTTGGCTTGGATCAGCCATGTGACTGATTCGGAGCACACATTTGCATAGCAAAGAGTTTCTTCACTAGCTGTTTTCCTGAGTCTGGAGAAATATCACCCACTGGAGCCTGTATCTACCAAAGCAGATGCTTTGCTGCTTTCTTAAGTTGTCAAACAGCTTTGGAGCTATGGCACCAAACCGGTTGGCGAGGTTTGAAGCTGCAATCCTATACACAGTTAACTTGAAGGGAGCCCCATTAATCTCTGTTGGGCTTCATCCAGAGTCATTTTGCATAAAAGTATTACTGGGCATGTAAGAAGGTTTATATGAATTATTGTTGTACTCTTCATCCACGTCTACTTGTGTAGACATTTGATTCTATGCTGTCTTGTGTGTTGCGCTATTTATTCAAGCTAAATTTGACTTCAGTGTTCCCTAATTGAAATTTGAATTTGCTGTGGTACCCATGGCGTGCAATTTCCTCCTGAATGTGTATGCAGTTGTTTAGTTTTCAGTGCAACTTAATGAGCAGCTTGTGTTTGCGATAAATATTAGGTTTGTCTTAACTGTACTTGCACCTGTTTCCTCTGGATAATGATAGACCCTTAGACTGTTATAAAAGATTTCTCCATTCTTTCTGAGGTGGTGCAACTTTTAAAATGAATATTTGCCCATTTTCACTCTTTAGCCAGGTAGACTGCAAGGTAGATGATGAGATAAACAATAATATAAGCAATACAGAAGCAGAACAATGGCTAACATAATATACCTTTGCAGTGATAATCCCTGACCTTATACAGGATGTCACAGTGCAGTGGAACCTCGGTTTTTGAAAGTAATCAGTTCCGGAAGACCGTTCGACTTCCGAAATGTTTGAAAACCGAGGATCAATGGGCAGTCGGCAAAATCCATTGAAAAAATGAAAACCAAGGTTCCACTGTGTTGTTACATAGTCTTCTTTGTTTTGATTCAAAACAAGCTAAAACATAAAGGTAAAGGTACCCGTGACCGTTAGGTCCATTTGCGGACAACTCTGGGGTTGCGGTGCTCATCTCGCTTTACTGGCTGAGGGAGCTGGCGTACAGCTTCCGAATCATGTGGCCAGCATGACTAAGCCACTTCTGGCAAACCAGAGCAGCGTACAAAAATGCTGTTTACCTTCCCACTGGAGTGGTACCTATTTATCTATTTGCACTTTGACATGCTTTCTAACTGCTAGGTGGGCAGGAGAAGCTAAAACATGGTATACTTTTAATAAAAGCCACCTAATTTCTTCTAAGATTCAGTGCACTTATTTGTATCATCTACTTTGTATTCAAAAGCATGTTTTGAGGTAGTAATAATAGTATGTATACTGTTACTTCACTTTATTTCACTTACCAATGAGAATTTTTAATGAACCAAGGTGATTTTTGTATCTCAGAATTTCAGCATCTTTTACTGCTAATCTGTCATTAGAGCGTAATATCCACTTCATTTCTTATATGGCATTGATCTTATATGACAGTATAAGGAGGCAGTAGATTCTCTCTCTTTTTAACATTTTAATGACGAATTGCATTTATGCAATGTTTGTGGAGTGTTCAAAGCACTTCACAGTGTTATTGTAATCTATAAAACAACCTAGTACATTTGCTATTATCAGTATTATCACCAAATTAGTCTTTTAGCTATGTTTCTTATTTATACATTATGGTGTCTATATAGGACACCCAATAAAACTTACGTTTAACATGCTTTTAAGGTTTAAATGTTAAAACAGATGGAAGCAAAATTTTTGTAATTTAGATACGCAAGTTTGAACCATGATCTCTTTTGTGTATAAATGCCTAAACACACAATGCATTAGCAATGGTAGGATCTGCTGTATAGAAAGCCACCAAAGACAGTACAGTAAGCCTGCAACTTACCGTATTTTTCGCTCCGTAGGGTATACCGGACCATAGGACACACCTCGTTTTTAGAGGAGGAAACAAGATAAAAAAATATTTTTTCTGGTTTTCCTCCTCTAAAAGCCCTTTTTTTTGAGGATCAGCTAAAAGTTTTGCAGCTTTTTTTGCAAAGGGAAAAGCCCTGTTTTTTGAGGATCAGCTAAAAGTTTTGCAGCTTTTTTGCAAAGGGAAAAGCCCTTTTTTTTGAGGATCAGCTAAAAGTTTTGCAGCTTTTTTTGCAAAGGGGAAAAGCAAAGCTCCTTTTGCAAAGGGGGAAAAGCAAAGAGGAAAAGCCCCATTTTTATGGGGTTCAACTCACATTTCTGCAGCTTCTAAAGGAAAGGGAGCCTTTTCTACAGTTTCCAGACAGATAATCTAATCAGCCAGTCACATGTTGCTGGGGAAACAAACAACCTCCCTCTGCAGCACATTCAACAATGGAGGGCGGGGCTGAAAGGGAGCCGGGACTCTTATCTCTCTCCCGATCTCTTGCTGATCAGCTGCTGAGCGGGTCCTTTCAACACCCCCTTTTCTCTTTGTAAAATAAAAAGCATGATCCTCTTTTGGCCCCTGGGCAATTCAGCTCCAGGGACCACCATTCGCTCCATAAGACGCACAGATATTTCCCCTTACTTTTTAGGAGGAAAAAAGTGCGTCTTATGGAGCAAAAAAAATAGGGTACACACATTTAACTTGTGTGCATTCAGCTTTACATGCATGGGAAAAGAAATTTTAAAAAAATTAAAATGGGAGGGGCAGAAAGTAGGCCGAGTTCCTCTTCAACCAGGCCTTTGGCTTATTAATATTCTACGACCTTTTAAATGTATTGGCTGGGGGCCTATTGTTTTGTTCAGTTTTAACTATTTATCTTGTTCTTTTATACTGTATTTTTATCTTGCAACCTGCCCTCAGATCCTTGGATGAAGGGCAGTATATAAATTTAATAAAATAAATGAATACAGTTACTTTGGCAAGCCCACCTGCCATTGAGCCCAGTGGGTATTAACTATATGCAAATTTGGCTTTAGGAACCATCCTTGGAATGTACCCCTGCGTAGGTTGTTGGCTTACTGTATGTGGTGCATGCTTTAACAGAAAGTACCTTTCAATCCGCATCTGTTCTTTTCCTCCCTCATTTATTTTAAAATAGATAATAATGAAGTAATTTAAGCACTGTCTGCTGTGACTAAATATTAAACTGAAATTCCTTTAGGGTGCCTTCTCTCTGATACACAAGTGTGTGTGTGTGTGTTTGTGTGTATACGTTTACCGTTCCAGTCAAAATACTTGCATAGCCAGAAAGGCTTGGAGTGTAATAAGAGTGTTGTTAAAGTTTGGAATTGCTTATTGTTGCTTTTCAGTCCTTTGCTTTAATGTGGTCTGGTGCTTTTGTTTGCTTCTTTGTTAATTTGGTAGTTCCTTTTGTGCTGCTTTAGTGCTAACCCTTCTCTGTGTGTTGGTAAAAGGCTGTTTGTTTGATTTTACAGGTTCGCCTGGCCCTCCTTCAACCCTTCCTTTAAGCACTCAAACCACTAGTGGCAGCTCCACTCTGTCTAAGAAGAGGCCCCCTCCCCCACCCCCTGGACACAAAAGAACCCTCTCTGACCCACCAAGTCCACTACCTCATGGACCCCAGAATAAGGGCCAAATTCCTTGGGGTGAGTTTTAAAACACTTAAAGACAACACTCGGGTGAGAGGGAGATGCTCACAGTGGCTCAGTTCAGACATCACACTAAACCTTGGTTCAGGAAGGCTATCCAAGATTCAATGGAATGTTGGAATTGGCGGGGGGGGGACACAATTTACAATTGGCTGGCAAATTTGGTTCTTACAGGGTTAGTGCTGAGTGTGATGCATGAATTGAACCAGTCGCTGCTAATTACAAATGAATCGCTCCAACTGATAAGCTTTCTATGATTTTTCCTGTGTCGTTCCAAAGGCTCATAGCTACCTTGGTTATTTCTGTTTGGCGACAACATTCAGAAGTAGCTAACACAGTTACTAAACATGTTGAGCATGGGTCACCTAAACCAGGCAAGTCCTAAGTCCCTTTCAGGGGCCTAATTCGCCCCTCACCCATGTTCACTTCATCAAATCTGGCCCTCTTTGAAAAAAGTTTGGGCACCCCTGAGTTGTGCTATTGGGAGCCCACTCAACAAGTCTCAGTAGCTCAATGGGGCTTATTCTCCCCCCCCCCCCGTGTCCCTACAGAATTGCCACTGTGGATCAGGAGACACCCACCCACCCACCAACCATGAATTGCACGTAGGGGGAATGGAGGGAAGATAATTCCATCTGGCATCCGCTGATGGAACATTCATGATAGGGCAGTTAATTATTTCCAATATTTGTTAGCACAGTTCTGTTTAGATTGATAGGAAGGTCCTCTGGGGCAGAAAATGGGAAATCAAACCAGCTTATGCAGAGTTTAAGGTGTTTGCTTGACCAAACCCTACAAAAACACACCCTTCATAAGATTTTAAAGCTGCTGCTGAACCTAGGCTACCATGTTGCCTTGTACTCTGCTGAAAACATTCCAGCCTCCATAGTCTGTACTTCACACTGCTAAAGTGCAATAAACTAAAGCAGAATATTTTTCTGTGTCTGGCCAAGTAAATTTCAGGTTTTTGTAAGATTTTCCTTTACTATTGTACAGTCCTGTACATGTCTATTCAGAAGTAAGTCCCATTGAGTGCTTACTCCCAGGTAAGTGTGTGTAGGATTGCAGCCTAAATTACTTTGCCACTGGCTTTGGTTGCATATCATAGTAAGTCAGTAGCTTACTGTGAGCATACAGATGGCTCATGCTTCACTCCTCCCCTAGTGGGG
The DNA here is from genome assembly GCA_900245905.1 of Lacerta viridis. Taxonomy (NCBI): domain Eukaryota; kingdom Metazoa; phylum Chordata; class Lepidosauria; order Squamata; family Lacertidae; genus Lacerta; species Lacerta viridis. The sequence goes on from OFHU01004300.1 coordinate 490,900, forward strand.
CCAACAAACCACAATCCCTAATTTGGCATTGTGCATTATTTTGCACCAGACAAACTACAGTGTGAAGCCAATGCTACATTTTAGCTTGCCGGTTCTGGTTCTGGTGTAATGCTATGTCAGGGATCATGGGTTGTTGCTTCTCCTTGTGCTAGGAAAAGAGCGAAGCAAGAGTGGTTTCATTTTCATGGCAAACCATTAACTGGTTTACCATGGTGCACAAACTGGTCTTGTGTGACATTTCTATACATCAAGTTTGCCTGACAAGTCTATTTTTAAAGCCCTCGACTTTAGTTCTGAAAGTGTTCTAAGGAATTACTTGACCTATATTTTCAAATATGATGATGGGTTTTGACTGCAATGGCAAAAAGCTTGAACTTGAAAAAGTCTACAATTTGATTTGTGCTCAGCCTTTAGGGAAAAAGTATGAGATTTGTACGATTTTCTTTGGAACTTGATTTATGGTACACCCCCCCCCCAAAAAAACCCAGAAAAACGATCCAGGAACAGTTGAATAAGCAGGACATGGTGTGTCAGTTTATAGATCAAAATTCCCTTCATCTGTAAGTGGGTGAGCATTGTTACAGGGTAGTGTAATGTTACAAGTCACAGTGACTTGTCATTTTAGGAAGTGAAACTTTATTTTTGCGAATTTCTTCAGTGAAGGTTTTTTCTATGCAATTTTACACGCAATTGACTTACCAAGCAAAACTAAACTACATTAATTTAACCAAGATATCTTTTTAGCTCCCCTGATTTTTGGAATTTGAATGGTGAAAAATTCATCAGGCCCTGTCACGTCCATGTAAACAAGTGAAATTCAGGAATAGGGGGAAAATTTTCTGGCCATACAAAATAGCATTTTGTAAAGGTGGCCATACAGTACTTTTCCTCAGACAAACTATAAGCTGTAACAAGCTTTGTGCAATGGTTTGTCTGGAGAAAGCTAAACCATGAGCCCAGACGATCCTTCAGTTCAGCACAGTAGCAGAACAACTGGTGAGGAGCAAGGCAGCTGTGATCTCCTCTCTGGGAGTCCACATGCTTGTTCACTCTAAGCCACCATTTGGCTTAGTGTTACATGCAAACAAGGACTGTGGCAGAGCTAACAACAGATGCATTATTCTTTGGGGCTCCCTTTCTAGCTGGCATAGCCAATAGAGGACTGCACTTGTTTTTTGTGTTGAAAAGTTACTTAGCTGTTGCGTGACAAAGGGAATGCCCATGTTTAGTTAGCTGCCCTTTATTCACTAAATTTATTTATGTGTTTGCATCCATGTGCTGCTTGTAACTGTAAATCTTTGGCTTGCATCTCTGGCTTGTGTCACCTCCAGACTGAGACAACAAAGATTCCTGTGACACCTTAAATACTAACAAATGTATTGTGGCAGAAAACCATCCTCATTTTGTTTTTTAAGTGGTTTCTGTTTTTGTTGTTGTTGTTGTTGCAACAGTCTGTAACATTCTCTGAAATTTCTAAATAAAACAGAGATGGCAACTGTTGATTAAACTATAACAGAACTATAATTGTTGAGAAATAACTGGGCAACACATAACTCGGCAACAGATGAGCCAGTAAGTGAGGTCCTGGGCTTTGAGAAGGAGGTGTGAGGGCTCTGACAGTCCTATATTCCTCTCGCCTCCTTTCCAAAGCCTAGCTAGTGCTTTCCCAGTTGTGGAAGGGAGGTAGGAGGACTCTAGGACCTGCCAGAACCTCACACCTCCTTCCCCAAGCCTGGTGCCTTGCTTATCTTGGCCTACCTGCCCCCACCCCACCCCAGCGACAAAGCAGTATGCGGTCCACAGGTTCCATGTCGGAGTACACTTGCAGGCCCACTTGGTATGAAGAGTTAGGCCGCCTTGATCTAGAACAGGCATAGGCACACTCGGCCCTCCAGATGTTTTGGGACTACAATTCCCATCATCCCTGACCACTGGTCCTGCTAGCTAGGGATCATGAGAGCTGTAGGCCAAAAACATCTGGAGGGCCGAGTTTGCCTATGCCTGATCTAGAACAACAAGATCATTTCTATAAAAAGCCTGGACTGCACTCCCAGTAGCGTCCTTTAGAGGGTAGACAAGAACAGGATCATCAAAACAAGGCTTCTTAAACTGGAGAGGATGGGTGGGGACAAAGGAACAAGAGTTACTTCTAAGTGGGGGCTTTGTCCCACTATTTGCAACATACCCTTTTCCTCTCCATGGGGTGCAGAGAAGCTCGAAACCTTCCTCTTGAATCTCCAGAACTTTTGGCTTTTCTCATTGCTTGGGTTGCCACTAAAGGTGGTCTCTGTCTTCTGCTCCTCCTCACTGTGAAGCAAACCGCATGCTTAAACACATTTTGGCTGCCCCCATCCAACCTTTGCTTGCTGTTCTGGCCAAAGGTTTTGATTTCTCAGCTGGGAAGAGAATTGGCTCAAAGAAGAGTTCTTTCCTTGGGCTGCCTGAAACAGGTTTGTAGGCAAGAGGGCATCTAGAACGAGGCACAATTCAGGCGGCAACTCATTCACCCATCATACCACCCCTTTTCTTTGCCAAGAATGTGGTTTCCTTTTATACTATCAATTTAACTCTCTGAGGACTTGTTCATACAAAAGCTCTGCACCTGCATTCTAAGCGATTGCCGTTTGTGTGAATAGGGCCTTAAACGTATTAAATTATTCAATTGGGTTCTTAGGGTCTGAATTGCACACATTTTCAGAAAGGTTATTTGCATTTCTTCATTTGCATCACTAGATTAATTATTATCAACAAATTCAACTTCTCTGGAAGAAATTAATTTCCAGTTTGTGGTGAAAGAAGGTGGTAAAATTAAAATTTCTTGTAGAAACAGGGTACTTTTTTAGTATCAGAATGTGAAACCTCAGCAATATAGCCAGTGCCCTACAGTAGTAAATTAGAGTGCTACCTTCAGCTTCTTAGCACATTTTAGTGTAAACAGTTGAGTGAGGTTTTATATATATATATTACAGAAATAGGAAGTTCTATAAATGGACTGAAGTGTGAACAATTTTTCAAAAGAGAAAATGCCTCAGATCACAGTTTTAACTCTTGCCTAACTTCTTTCACAGCACCTTGGCCACAAATACATACATAACATGTGCAAACAGACAGTGTTCAACACACTTCCTGTACAAACATAGTATAATTCTTTTAAATACTTTCCCTTACTAGCAGACAGACTTAAATTGCTCAAAACTAACATTGCATAGGAGGCCATATCCTAGATTATAAATGCCCTTTCTGGCCATAAATCACTAGGCATAGAGAAATGTAGGGGTGAGATCCTATAGCTTCTACTTGAAAAGTCTTTACATTATTTATGATATCTGCTACTTCATCCAATTTAAAATCAAAATACTTATTTAATGTTTTAATCCATAGGTAATGATTTGGGTCCTCCAGCCACAAAGACTGCAAACAAGTTTGAGGGGATGTCTCAACAATCAGGGTAAGGTTTTTTATATTTCCTGTTTGTTCACTGACGCCAAACAATGATATTAATCTAGATCGGGGTGGCCAACTCCCAAGAGACTGTGATCTACTCACAGAGTTAAAAACTGGCAGTGATCTACCCCCTTTTGGGGGGTTCAGGTCAAAGTTGTTAATCTTTTTTTAGGAAGGAAAGCCCTGTTTTGGGGGGTTCAGGTCAAAGTTGTTAAGAGGAGGAAAGCCCCGTTTTTAGGGGGTGCAGGGCAACAATGTTGAGCTTTTTTTAGGGGGGCAAGGTTGTTGAGCTTCTTTGGGGGAAGCCAGTGATGTACCAGTGATCTACCACAGATGTCCAGTGATCTACTGGTAGATCACGATCTACCTGTTGGACGTGCCTGATATTAATCTAGATAATTGATTTTTGTAAGTCAGTAGAAAATTGTTCCTCTTTTTTTTTTTTTTTTACATATTTATAGTTGAACTCAACTTGTTTACATTTCACCTTCTCTTTTCTTTTTAATGGCTTTTGCTAGGCGTACCATCAGGGTTTGTAATGTAAAAGCCAGTATCATTTCTTCAGACAAGTCAGTGATACAGCCCCACGTGCATTGCAGTTCTAGCCACTCTTATCTAAAAAAAGAAAGAAAAATGTTAACAGAGCTAGAAAATCTGTCAATAGAAGGAGGCCTGATTTCAGAAAGGACCCTGTTGACATCACAAAAAGCCTCTTCTGGCACATGTTCACATGGCTTTCTTGACCCATGATATAAAAGTCTAAAGCACCGAAGGTGGAGATTTTCGTCTTTAAAAAAATCTTTTTTAAAAAAGCTATTGCAGTGCTAGCTTTGAGGAAATAGGCTATGCAGACGTCTCCTCTCCACTCCAGAAAAAGGTTTCAGTGCTTTCATAGCACTGTTTCAAAACGGTTTGATCAAATTTCAAATGTCACATTTAGAAGGAAATAAGCCATGGAAATGTGCAAATCTTCAAACATGTCAGGTACAAGAGATCATAATGTGGCATATATATATTCTTAGTTTTTAATAATATCCTTGAGTTGATCATCCAGTGCTGAAATAATTCAGAATTCAAAGAACCAGCATCTCCCCTGCCCCAGTTCATGATTCTTTTTCAGTTCTGTTTTGACTTCTGATTTCTGTTCCAGTGGTGTCGTATTTGAACAGGTCAATATCTATACTCTTTCAGTAACCTATTTGTAAAAACAAGCTTAGAATAATAGAATTCTTATATACAAACATTGTTATATTTGAATAAAGAAAGCCCACAGTCAACACCCTTGTGAGGTTTTGAGTCTGTTCTGTGGAAAATGTTTGTGCTGTTAATGTTGGTGCCTGGTACTCTAAAAAGAAGGCATTTGGGTATTTCATTATAGAGATGTAAACCATTATGTGTTTGTTCATCAGCACTGGGACTGCTAAGACTGCACTGGGTCCAAGAGTTCTTCCAAAACTACCTCAAAAAGGTAAGTATATCTGTGAGCATGAATACATACACAGCTATTTTATACTAAATCAGATCATTAGACCACCAAGCCTAAGATGGTCTACTGTTGACTGGCAGGGGTCTTTGAGATCTCAAGTATAGATTTCCCCCAAGTCGGCCTCTTCCTCTCTTGCTTTTCTCACAGCATGTTTGTAATAATATCGTGAAGAGTTGTTTAAACAATATAAAGTTTGCGTATAACAAACCTGCCTGATCCTGGGGCTGCTTTGCATGTTTCAAGACATAGGAGTGGCAAGAACTAAGAATATAAGTAGTTGCTGCAGTACTCCTCTATTTTACAAATGTCTCTTAGACTATAACAGGGATGGGGAATTTCAGGATCAGGGCCAACTGCACACTTCCACATCTCTCTGCTTTATTTATTTAATTCCATTTATGAATCCCCACAAAATGTCTCAAAGCAATTCCATGGTAAAAACAACAACAAAAAATAAAAATAAATGCATATATGCAAATGGAAACTATTTCATATGTGAAAACAGTTTCAAGGCAGATTGGGATCAATATATCCACTTAAGAGGCTGGTTGAAAAAGGAAGGTCTTCAATAGGTGCCAGAAAGGCAATAGAGATAGTGCCTGTCTATTAAGTAGAGCAAGGCATTTCCAAAGGGTTAGTGCTAAGATTCCTATATTGTGCAGAACACAATGAGATGTTATCTGCAGGAAGCTTTCTCCTGTTCAGCACAGTGATTGCGTATAAAAGTACAGTATAGTACTTTATACACCGAAGCGTGTGGAACTCTTATCTGTTGCAAATGGAGAAATAGCAACCCATTCTGAAATTAATTTCATTGTGTTTCCTTTCTGTTTCAGTGGCACTAAGAAAAATAGAGACGATTCACCTTCCTTCAATAGACAAGCCCAGTCAACAATCGGAAACCTTTCAGAAGTCCATTTCACTTTGTATTGATCTGCCACAGAAACCACAACCTGGAGATTTGCCCCCAAAGCCTCAACCTATGGAACTACCCCAGAAACCTCAGATTGGAGATTTGCCCCCCAAGCCAGGAGAATTACCCCCGAAACCCCAGTTAGGAGATCTGCCACCAAAACCACAGCTCTCAGACTTGCCTCCGAAGCCGCAAATGAAAGACCTTCCTCCCAAGCCTCAGCTAGGAGATGCTTTGGCTAAAACTCCTGTTGGAGAAATGTCACCGAAGCCTCAGCCCTCGGAGGCACATCAAAAGTCTCATTCTGTGGATCTTTCTCCAAGGGTACAATCTAAAGAGACCGTCCAAAAGCAAGCATCTGAAGACTCCAACGATGTAACCCATGCACTGCCAGAGACCCCAGTGCCACTTCCTAGAAAAATTAACGTGGTGAGTAGATGGTTCGTTCTCTTATATGGCAGCGAGGGTTTGTTGCTGCCAACCCTGCTTTGGGGTTTGCAGAGTTCTGTGCAGAAAATAACACCGGGGGAATTCGAGGTACACAGCGAAGCTGCTTGAAGAAAACAGCTTTCCTGATGCATTTTTGCTTCCCCCCCCCCATGCCAATACCTTTCTGTTGCTTCTTGGCTGACTTTAATCACTTGTTGCACAGTCACAATCATGTATTTCAAAATAGCCTAGCTGATAAACTATGACTAACACAGTCAATTTGAGGACAAAAAAAATTGCTCTCTTCTCATGATTACTTGAATGCCATTGTTGGGACATGTGCGAATGAGGTGTCCGGTGCCCCATCGAATCCTGTTTCGGGGGATCAGCCTGATTATGTGGACAAGGCACTTGCAGTAATTTAACCATGTGCTCTTTATCCTTACCCATCAAGGCTGCTTCAAGCTAGCCAAGGGGATTTGACTGAGCATGGTCCAGGCTATGATCAGTGTGTTGCAGAGCAAGCAAGTGGCGCTTACTGCCCTTAAAGGGGTGATAAATGTGTCCCTTCCTTGACCTTGAGATTTACAATAACTACCACCCAGTCGCAGATACTCAGAATGTATCGGAAGGCACCATTGGAGGTTACCGGTTATCTAGACTAGGGGAGGGGTACCTTTTTCATTTTGAAAGCTGCAGTCCTTATATGCAACCTTCTGGGGAATACATAGCAGCATGGACAGGGCCAGAGGCAAAAGCAGATGGAGCGTTGAATGTAAAATTGACCCTTGTTCAGTAGGCTGATTTCTACACATGCTCACACACCCCTCTATACCCCTCATCTTAAAATCAGAGTGCAGGGAGATGTACCAGCCTGACAAAACAGTCAGGAAGGGTGTAAGTAAAGCTGGAGAGTCCCAGTTTTATTATACATACATACATACATACATACATACATACGTGGTACCTTGGGTTAAGAACTTAATTTGTTCTGGAGGTCCATTCTTAACCTGAAACTGTTCTTAACCTGAGGTACCACTTTAGCTAATGGGGCCTCCTGCTGCTGCTGCGCAATTTCTGTTCTCATCCTGAAGCAAAGTTCTTAACCCGAGGTACTATTTCTGGGTTAGCGGAGTCTGTAACCTGAAGCATCTGTAACCTGAAGCGTCTGTAACCCAAGGTACCACTCTACATACATACATTCTCCAGCCACTCTGGACGGCTTCCAACAAAAGATTAAAAATACATTAAAACATCAGTCATTAAAAACTTCCCTAAATAGGGCTGCCTTCAGATGTCTTCTGAATGTCAAATAGTTATTTATTTCCCTGAGATCTGATAGGAGGGTGTTCCACAGGGTGGGCGCCACTACCGAGAAGACCCTCTGCCATTTAAGGCTTTAAAGGTCAGCACCAATTGTGCTTGGAAACGTACTGGGAGCCAATGTAGGTCTTTCAAGACTGGTGTTATGTCGTCTCGGCGGCCGCTCCCAGTCACCAGTCTAGCTGCTGCATTCTTGGATTAGTAGCCAGGCAGACAGGCTGGAGGACCGCGAAAATTGAAAACTAAATTTCATCTAAGTTCCCAAAGTGTAAATAAAATATTGGGGAATAAACCTGACTCCTAAATCCCTATAAAAATGCAACGCAAGCGGTGACCATTTTTGGTGCATCCAATTGATGCACAACCGCCAATGTGCAGTTCCTTTTGGACCCAGAAGAGGAAGGAGTGGGGGCAGAACAGGGGGGGGCAGATTTTTGTGTGCTCCACCAATGCGTGCTTTGACCAGAAATGCAACCCCTGCAGAAACTGGGAGCTGTCTAGAAGAACATGGACTAATATTGCAATTGAGCCACTTTCACAAAGGCAAACTCTCAAGTGCCAAGGTTGCCTGGTAAATTGTCTTTATATAACTGCCAGTGGCAAAGCATTGAAAATGTTTCTATCTAGGAATGTATAATGCTGTTAGATAGATTTTGTTGTCCTTACTATGTTCTTGCTTTCTGGGGTTATTTTTGTGTGTGTGTTGTGAGATCCAATGAGCACAAACGGGTGTCTGTTTCTGCAGTAGGGCTTCTTCTTCCTCTCCTGCCCATATGTGGAGCAGATCTTGGGGGGGGGGCAGAGTGCAGAGAAAAGAATCCCCCAGTTCCATTGTGCAAGTGGATTTTCTGTTGTGCAGAAAAGCGGTTATCATTGGATTTGTCATGAGTTGTTTTAATGGTTGGACTATTGTGAGTGAGAGTTGTTCCTTTTGTTTCCCCCCAAATCATTTGTGATTTGAGCAGATCAGTTGAAGGGGGAAAGTGGGATAGAAATTTCAGTGTAATTAATATCTACATATGGAACAGCGTTGGCTAACTTCTTCAGCCTGGCAGCCCTCTGCTTGCTGCCACAACATTATGATAGTGATCTACTCAGCCACAAAATAAGAAATTGGTCCTAAATCTCTTAATAGGCTCTCTGGATAATGGCCATAAAGGTTTTAGCTAATATTTATTATAGACTCTCTATCCTCTTTCTCTGATAACTGCAAGGGTAATGTATCTACACATCTTGGTGAGCTGCACATGTCAGGAATGGGACATTAGGAATGAATACTGTTGGCTGGGATCCAAGTGGCATGGCGTGTTTTTGCACCAGATCCTCTTTTCCATCTGTGTTCTGTCTTTTAGAACGAAAGCCTGGTGGCAAGGGCTGCCTCCTTTGTTCTTATGTAAGCTGTTCTGGGAGCCTTTTCAGGTGAGAGCCAGTGTGGTGTAGTGGTTAGGAGCAGTGGATTTGTAATCTGGTGAACCGGGTTCGATTCCCCGCTCCTCCACATACATCTGCTGGGTGACCTTGGGCTAGTCACACTTCTCTGAAGTCTCTCAGCCTCACTCACCTCACAGAATGTTTGTTGTGGGGGAGGAAGGGAAAAAAGAAAGTTAGCCGCTTTGAGACTCCTTCGGCTAGTGATAAAGCAGGATATCAACAACAACAACTTCTTCTTCTTCTTCTTCTTCTTCTGTAAAAATACAGAAAAGCATATAACAAAAAATAACCCCCACCCAATCACATATGTATGCATTGTGCATCCCGTGGATGTTGCTAGAGCACACCTTCCATCGCCCCTGATCACTGACTATGCTGACTGAGGCTGACTGGAGTTTGAGTCCAGCAACACCTGGAGGGTCACAGGTTCTCCATCCCTTTGGAAACACCTGGGGAAATAAAAATGCATTCATCTAGTGCCTCCAAGAAAAGTGGTGTATTCCCTGCTGCAGCCTTGCAGGGTACACCTGCATCTTCTTCTGTACCGTATGTTTCGCGCTATAAGACACACTTTTGCACTCCTAAAAAGGAAGGGGAAATGTCTGTGCGTCTTATGGAGCGAAGGCCAGCTCGCAAGAACAGGCTTAGCAGCACCTCTCCCAACCGCGGCTACCAAGCCTGCCCCAACAAGAGGCAGCGGTGGGACCAGCGGCGATAAAGGGCTCCTTTCTCAACGCTCGTCCCTCCGACACTTGCAAGCTCTCGCTTTGCTTGCTTTAAAGGAGGATCCCATGGAAGGCAGACAGGCAAAGCAGGCGCGCAATTCCGGCTCAGCCCCGGAGAGGAGCCGCCACCTCCCATCACCTCTTCCTCCCGCCGCTGCCTCTCTCTGGGGCAGGCTTGGTAGCCTATGTCTGCCCTGGGAAGAGCAAGCGGCGGCTGGGAGGAGGAGGAGGAGGCTCCTCTCCGGGGCTGAGCTGGGCTCGTGCGCCTGCCTTGCCTGTCTGCCTTCCGTGGGCTCCTCCTTTGAAGCAAGCAAAGCGACAGCCCGGCTCAGCTCTGGAGAGGCTGTTGCTTTTGCCCCCATCCCAGCTCTGTCCACCCTAGAAACTGCCCACCCTGAAACTTTCCCAGAATATGCCCCCTTGCCCCTGATGCCCTCCCTAAATATGCCCCACCCACCCCTGAAACCTTCCCAGAATCTGCCCCCTTCCCCCTTAATTCCTCCCTGAATATGCCCCCTCCCCCCTGAAACCTTCCCACAATATTCCCCTTTGCCCCCGAAACGTACCCACAATATGCCCCCTGAGCCCTCCCTGTAAAGAGACCCTTTCTTTCCAAGCCTTCCCTCTTAACCCCTGCCCCCATCCCAGCTCTGCCCACCCTAGAAACTGCCCACCCTGAAACTTTCCCAGAATATGCCCCCTTGCATTGCGGTGGGGGCGGGCCGCCCCTGTGCCGCCCCTAGGCGGGTGTGTGCGGTGCTGCTCCCCGGGGTACGGAGGGAGCGGCGGCGCGTGGGGTGACAAGCGGCGGCCCCTCCCACCACTCCCACGCACGGTGGGGAAGAGGCTGACACCAGTGGCACCTCTTTGTGCTACGGCAGCGGCTTCAGCCCAGGAGGCCCCCAAGCCCCCGCCCGGCATACCCCGGGGGCGGGGCGTCGCCGCGCGTGCGTCATGACGCACACGCAGCGATGCCCCGCCCCGGGGATGCCGGGCCGTCGCCGCGCGTGCGTGCGTCATGACGTCATGACGCACGCACGCGCCGCGATGCCCCGCCCCCCAGGGGTGCCTCTTGGCTTCCCGCCCCGGGCAGCCAAGGGGCTAGGAACGCCCCTGCCTGATGCCCTCCCTAAATATGCACGGTGGGGGAGAGGCTGACACCAGTTTGAAGAAGGCACAGAGGAGAAGGCAATGGAGGCAGACGCTCCACAGACAGTACTTGAAGGAGCACCCCCTCCAAAAAAGTGACCCCCCCTCCTTCCTCAGAATTTTTTTTTCTTGTTTTCCCCCTCAAAAAACTAGGTGGGTCTTATGGTCAGGTGCGTCTTATGAAGCGAAAAATATGTTGGTTTAAAGTATTTGAAATCTGTTGGTTTAAAGTATTTGAAATGTTGGTTTAAAGTATTTGAAATGTTTAAAGTATTTGAAATGTTAAACGTATAATAGCATTCAGTGTTTTTGCTGTTATGTTAAAATTTTGTTCTGTAGTTGGTATTTTCCTGCCTTTTAGCTATAATGTGATTTACGTTTTAGGGAAAGAACAAAGTTAGGAGAGTGAAGACAATCTATGATTGCCAGGCAGATAATGATGATGAGCTTACATTTGTTGAAGGAGAAGTTATCATTGTGACAGGTGAAGAGGACCAAGAGTGGTGGGTATGTACCTTCCTGCTTTGAAAAACCAAATCCAGTTTTATTAAGTGGTTAAAGATCTGTGAAAAGCAAAATAACACCAAGATCATACTGTTTCTAACATTAAATTAAACTAATCTTCCACCACACAACTCAGGCATTGCCTAACACTTCTTTTAATGGTGCAGCAATATAGTTTTAGCACGCATTGTGTTACTAATTGCTTTTTAAACCTTGCTTATAACTGCTAGTCTTTTTCTGTAATTAAAGTATCAAGCGCAGTTCCATTTAAAAAAGAGAGTGCACATTTTGCCACAGATTTAAGTGGGGAGTGGGCTGAACCCAAGTGATCTGATCCTACACAGGCTGCATAAGTCAGTAAGTGGGTTTGGCTCAGGTACAAGATTCCTTGCAGCAGAGCAGCTGCATAGGTCATGGTGTTATCCTACTAGCACGGGGGTAGCCAACATGGTGCCCTCCTGATGTTGTTGGACTGCAGCTCCCATCAATCCCCAGCAGAGTGACCAATGGCCATGGATAATGGAAGTTGTGGTTAAACAACATCTGGAGGGGGCAGTAGTTTGGCTACCCCCGTCTCACTGCAGCAGACCATTGCAACAGAGCAGCGGTTGATGACTGTTAGAACAAAAGAGGCCTTGCACAGAAAAAAGTGGGCATACATTAATAATAATATTAACCCTATCCCTATTTTAACAGCTAAGAGCCCACTGTGTGTTTGCAGACCTGCACATTTAGGCCAAACTAAAAAACAACAACAACCCGTTTCATCAACCACTGGTGCTTTTGGGTGTACATTCCTAGCATGGCAAGTCTGCTTGGCAAACTGGGTTTTGAAACTCAGCAGGTGGCTGTCAAGGCCCTGCTCAAAAACCTTTAGTGGGGGAAGATCCCTCCCCCCTCCAAAAAAACACACCAATGTAACCATATAACTGTTACCCACATAAGGATCATGGCTGAAATATTTGGTGTTCCCCAGATTTCAGGTATCTATTAATTAGACTTGCTTCCATATAAAAGTGGGCAAGTGACAGGTTCAGAGTGAGGATATTGAAGCATAAAACTACTGTCTATCAAGCACGTAATGTATGTTATTGCTCCATGTGGGATAGCAGATGCGGAGGTTTGGGGGCAGGGGGGCCGATGCCTTCTGAGCCAACATTATTTGTTCTTCTCTGCAGATTGGCCACATTGAAGGAAAGCCAGAGAGAAAAGGGGTCTTCCCAGTGTCCTTCGTCCATATTTTGTCAGACTAAGTCGAATCAGAAACTTGAGCATTGCACATCCTTCCTGCAAGACGGGCTTTTAGCACGAAGCAAACAGCTGCTCCCTCCCTGTAATTCTGTGCACAACTGTGGATATATATGTATATATAACTGCTGTTACGGAACAAGAACTCATTTACGGCTCACCCAGCGAGGTGACTTATACTTGTATTGTAAATAACGGTGTTACTCTGCCTTTGCCAGTATTATGGTAGCCTTGGGACCTGGCATGCCTTATTGGGTTTGCTCAAGCCATCCTTGGCATCAAGCACTTACATCTCTTTGTCTGTGTGTATGAACTACCAGCTCCCTAAATGTGGTTGGTCTCATCCGGTCCTGTTTAACTACAGAAATTATCATCTCTAATAAATCAGTATTCCTAAAATAGATAACTAGCAGAGAGTTAGATTCAGTTTTCGAAATGAACTGCTTTGGCTCATTTACAGCCGTTTACAGCTACCAATGTACACACTTTACAGCTTGCGAAATCTACTTCCTTGGTATTGTCAAAGAAAGTGTTCAATGTACACAGCAAACAAAAGAAATATTCACTGATGCTACAGATTAACCAGTAGTCTTTTTGTGGCGTGTGTGTGTGTGAACAGGCATTTCATGTTTGTATTATGTCGTTGGTGTTTCTCCCTATGATATTTACCTCACCTAACACCATCTGAAAGTCTTCAGTTAAAATTGCTCTGTCTAATGAAGGAACACTTATGGGACTTTTGGCTGCAGGTTTCCTTTCATGGCACCAGGGTCTTTAAAAAAAAAAAAGCAGCCCACACCCGTCTGCTTATTAGCATATACCGCTCCCTACAATCTCTGTTTATGCAGAAACGTTACAAGCGTACGCCAGCTTTTTCAAGTTTTCACGCGGTGCACTCCTGTTATAATCTGGTTGCCACACAGACTTGAAAGATGAGTTTACGTGAGCTAACTAATTGGCTCATTTAGAAGATACCTTTGCTGTTGGGGGAGTTGAGCCTTCAACCCACTGGAGCTATTAAGTCATGATGCTCTCTTAGTACTGTCGCCTGGAGAAATAATAATTAAAAAAAAAACAAGAACCCAGCTATCAAAACGAGTGAAAGATGACCTTTCATGCAAATTATCACCTGTTAAATCATGATGCCAGACTGTAACATCTGGAATTAAATTTGCTTCTGTGGAATCCTAATTATGGCTCGAGGTTGAACTTTCAGAATCTGCCAACAATCCTGAAACCACTGAGCTGAACTTAGGAAGGATGTGTTTTGATCTGAGATGGCTTTAGACTTTCCACCCTGCATTACTTGCATCTAAAACACATTCTTTATTCTGATCAATGTATTGAGGATATATGCTCATTTCGGATATGCTGTTTCATTTATTTATTTGTTGATCGTTGTTATAATATGCAAAGCGGAATGTTCTTGTTTTGCTTATGATTCACGGAACGTTTTACAGTGCGGCTCCATGTGGTTTCCTGGGTTCGCCTTGCTTAAAACAGGGCTGGCTAACCTGTGTCTGCCCCGATGTTGCTAGGCTACAGTCATCACTGGCTATGCTGGCTGGAGCCAATTCGAGCTGCAGATAGACGAATCTGCAAAGCCACTGGTTAGCCACCCCGGCTTTAAACAACTGCTTTTGCAGCAGCCCAGTTTTCTTTTTCCTTCATAGCAGATTCTCTTGACTCTGTCGAAAGGTTTCCATTTCACGAAAAGCACAAGTTCACATTAATCACTCCGAGGCTTTCGCTTTTGATGTCTTACAAACCTGTAGTCAGTGAATATTTATTTTTATTTAAATGGTTAACATACAGAACATAATCAACTTAAGAAATCTTGCATGAAGAAGAACAAAATATTTATCAGCTATTATTGGAAAGTGGTTTTTAAACTATTGCTTCATCTGTGTCATGACACATTCTGTTAAAAAGATATAAGCTTTCAAGTGAGTGACTGAGCCTGCTGGCATCGACTCTGCAGTGTTACCGATTTCAGTGTTTTCTCAGACTCATGCTGTTTATATGAAAGCCAGAACAAAAAATGACTTTGCATTCCATATTGCTCATCAATGCAGTGTGCTTCAGATGCATTAAAGAACAAAACTGATCTACCTTTTTTGTCAAGTATATTTTAAAATAATCTCGAAATCCACTGGTTGAAAGAGAGAGAGAGAGAAAGCGCAACCCATATAAAGGAGATCCAGATGTGTAAAATGATGTAGAGTCAAAATGTCTATTATTTTGTATGCTTTTTTGAAGTAGTATAATAACGAATTTTTTAAAAAATAAAATGAGTTCCATCAGGAACAAGAGTTGACTATTCTGGGTGATTTGAGAGTCCATAGGAGAATTAAAATACCATGTATGATATATAGGTTGAGTTTTAAGTACAATATTGTATTTAAACTCAGAGCCACTATCTGCAATTTTGTACATTACATTTTTGGGAAGTCTTGTTTGTTTTGGGGTTCCCCCCCCCCGGGGAGAGGGAAGTATGTTTGCAAATGGTGTGTTATTTTACTGTTGAACAGCAATTGCTATTTATTTTTTTATGACATATAGTGCATCAACATGTATAGAAAGCAGATCTGGTTAGAGCCACTAGTTGGAAACTGAAGTCTCATTTGAATGTTACAATCATAATACATCAGTACACTTGTCTCCTCACGTGTTTAATGTGACAGTTTGAGTACTGTATGTGTTAATTTCTACTTTTTTAATATTTAAAATTGCTTTTAAATAAATGTATTCAGTTGATCCCAGGCATCTGAATGTCCTTTTATCAACTGGAGTCTGATATAGGAGGTAAAAGTAGATCTCATTCACATACAATTTTAGAGCTTGTGGTTTTTTTCTGATGCTCATGTTCAGTTTCTATTCAGTAAAGAGATAAGAGCACCAGATAATACATTACATTCATTCTGGTGTTCATACAGATTTGCACACAGATTTTTTCGGGGTGGGGTGGGGATCTGGATGCACTGAAATGCTTCTCTTTTGGTCTTTTGCTACGTTGTTTGCAGGTAGTTTATACTAAACAGTCTCTCTTCTGGTCCTAATATGCAGCTCCCAGTGTTAAATGCTAAGACTTCATTGCTAGTACAAAAAGTGTTGCTTTTCAGTAGCATCTTTAACTTTGCCACCTGTGTCCACATGCCATGAGGTAGAGAATTAGGGGTGGATAGATCTGTGGTCACCTTCATTAGTCCTTTTATTTCAGTGGAAGATGGAAAATGAAGTCCACTCTGTTTAACCCTCATTTTAAAAAGATTTCTGTGCAACTGCAGCTGTTACGCTTTAAGGTTAAGCAGCTGCCAGATTTGTGTGCATATTGGCTTTCTTGTACAAGCTGCCCAACAGAGGTGGGCTACTTTGGGTGGGAGAGGCTCAAGGGTCACAGAGTCCCTTCAGGAAGTCTTAGGGAGCTACATCCCAATGATAATATACAGGACTAAAGCAAAATGTGGGGAGGGGGGACACACGAGTTCTCTCATGCATTTATACACACTCATTCACTAATACATTCATTTTCTGTGGGAGGGTGGGGGTCCTGTACAGAATAAGCTCACCTGTGAACATGCTATAGCTCTGGCATATCCGGCCTGCCCCTCAATTATCTAATCCTACCTCAGGTTCCCTTATTACATTCAAAGAATAGATGGTAACCTTGCCCCATTAGTTTCTCGGCTACGCATGCACCAAATGTCTGGATTTCTGGTACCTTTTATACCAAGCAGGGTTGCTATTTCGGGAAGCATCCTTGGAAGTGTCTTTTAAAGTGAGCAGCTTAAAGCATTGATGACAGGATAAACATTGCCTACTTTTCAGGTGCATTTTTGCATCTGCTTATTTTCATAGGCAAAGGGTTTTGTTGATTTGTTACGTCCTACATTTGGCCTGGAAATAATGCCAGACATTTTCTTGGGAAACGTAGCTATTAACCTTGCAGAATTGCAATTTCATGTAGAATAATGTGTTTGCTGATGTTTTAAGCAAAAGAAAGGCTTCCTATATGCTTCCTCGGAAGTAGGCCTCTTGAGTACCATTCAACCTCAATGATGTCAGAACCAAAGGAGAGGAGCAGGCATTGTTCCAAATTCTTAGATTCAGATGACAAAAATAGCAGATATTAAGTGTGCTTTGTTACACAGATTTCAGTTTTTCAAAGAAAGGTTCTACAGGACTCTGGTTTTTAGTTTGCACTGTTTGTTCACTGCTTTATGTCCTCATGGGCTAGATTTTCAGTAAAGCCAGGGAAACCATAGCATTTCACCAGGTTGTAGAATGGACAGGAATCTCTGTGATGACAGCTCTCCATGTGGCAAGAGCTTGTAAACACACAAAGCCATTTTTAACTGCTCCTATGGTTTGCACACTTACAGCTCCTTGACTGTGCAATTCTACACTGAGTTGGATTGGTGCGCATGCACAACCCACCACCACTTCTGGATCTCAAACGTCTTGAATCATATTACGGAGGAGACATTTAGGGTCCCTGCTCTGCTTCTCTCCTGCCTTCGTCAGGTTCTCTAGCCTACAACCTTGTCGAGAATGATGCTCTCTTCCTAGTCTATCCATTCATTGGCTCTGTTACACCATGCCACTGCTGCCATGTTGCAGCCAGAATCTTGCTCAGACCACCTGCTGCATTTGACTGAAAGGAAAGTCTGCCTTGTTGACAAACACAATGAAACACAATGAAATCCTTTCTCCAGAATTGGTTACTGGTTGTACCCTTTCCTGGGAGACCTCGGCCTCAGATTCTCCAGCAATGCTTGGAAGCCACAGACCTACTGTGATGTAACAGCAAGTTTCAGGGACACATTAAGGTGGGTGTGGCCTCCCTTATCTTTTGGGGCTTCCAATGTCCATCAGTCCCAGCCATCATGGCGAATGGAGGTGGTCTAGTCCAGCAACATCTGGAAGACTGCAGGATAGCTAATCCTGCATTAAGAAAATTCTTTTCAGTAGCACCTTAGAGACCAACTGTGTTTATTCTTGGTATGAGCTTTCATGTGCATGCACACTTCTGAAGGTATCTGAAGAAGTGTGCATGCACACGAAAGCTCATACCAAGAACAAACAGTTTCGACTATGGCAGACCAACACGGCTACCCACCTGTACCTGCATTAAGAACCAGTCATCTTAATAAAATCCTGCTCCCTGCCTTTCTCCTTCTAAAAAGATTGTGTACCCACCAACCTTGGGCAGCAATAATGGAAGTATGTTCCAACAGAGGAGTTAAAGTTACAAGTTGGTAAGGTGATCCTTTGCTGTCTTGCTTCCTTGAGGAGTATACATGGGCCCACTAGGCTGTCTCACCTAAACATCTCCTAACATGTCCTGTCTTATCTAGTTGCTCAATTTATATCCCTCACAAAGGAGCCCAGTGGGGTCTTAAAACCATTAAGCCTATTCACAGCAGAGGAAGCTCTCCAGCCACCAGTGGTGAAGTAAGATTCAGCTGCAGCTTTTGCAAGTTAGCCACAACACTTGACATCATGACACTTCCATCTTACGTGACACTCAATGGCAAGCAACCTTTTCAAAGGAAGTGCCGTTTCTCAGTTCTGCTTCCTCACTACACCCTTTCAGATGGAAAACAAGTCAGTGTTACGACTTGCTAGGTGTTACATCCCATGTCTGTTTGTGTGTGTTTTCACTCAACCCAGGGTTTCCTGCTGCTTTTGGACTACAACTCCCATCATCCCTAGCTAGAAGAATGATGGGAATTGTAGTCCAAAAACTGCTGGAAACCCAAGCTTGGGAAACCTTGACTTAATCAGAGCTACTCAGCCTTTAACTGCTCCATGTCAAGTAGAAATTGTTTAAGCTTGTATTGGCCGGGGGTAGGGAGGTGATGATAAGAAAAAGCCTTCACCTGCTGTCTTTCAACCTGCTGACAGCTGTGAAAAGCATCCTAAGCTGTAGGAAAGGGCAACTCTATCCTGCTCGTCTTCAAGGCAGCAAGATCCTGGCCCATAGCCACTAGCCAGTGCCAGATTTGCGTATAAGCTAAACAAGATATAGCTCAGGGCCCCCCCCCAAAAAAAATTAAAGGAAAAAAATGATGTACATTTCCAAAATATAAGATAAAAAACAAAATAAAACCTACATAGAGCAGCAGTGTTTTGTGTTGTGTAGGCTCCTATGATGCGAGCCTGTTCCCTAAAATATCACTGGTTTGCTCATTTCTATATATAGGGTGCCTGCATTCTGTATGTGCAAATGGCTTTACTGTAGATACCTATTAGGTCTATAAATTACCATATAGCATATATTCAACACTAAAAAACACCGACAATTTGGGACATCTGGACATATAAAGGGCCCCATTACCTTCAGTAGCTTAGGGCCTCAACAAACCTAAATCCAGCCATGCCCATAGCTATGGACCTCAGTGTGACGCCACTCACCCTTTGAAACTCCCTCCTGTTACACATCAGACAGGTGGCATCTCTACTAGTCTTCTCCACACACAGGATCCTGAGAAGCTGCCTTATAGCAAGCCAGTCCATTGGCCCATCTAGCTCAGCTCCAGTGCATTGGCCATGCTTGATGGGATATGTAGTTGAGTCCATATGGAGAGCCACACGTGGCCTAAACTGACTCTCAGTGGCTCTCCAAGGGACTTGGATTTGGTTGGGCTTCTGTCTCCGACCTGCCAGCAATTGCTATATAAAAGTAAAGGGACCCCTGACCATTAGGTCGAGTCGAGTCCAACTCTGGGGTTGCAGCGCTCATCTCGCGTTACTGGCTGAGGGAGCCGGCGTACAGCTTCCGGGTCATGTGGCCAGCATGACTAAACCGCTTCTGATCAAACTACAGTTGTCCAGTATTGCAGTCAAGCAACTTTAGACTTAGGTCTAAATTACCCCAAATGCTAATGTATATTATTTCACATCAAAATGTGACAAGGCAGTCCTGGTAAGTTGTGGGGAGATGACTGCACACTGTGCTGAGAGGAGCCCTGGACTTCTCCCTTCTCTGGCAGGAGCAAGGGACCTGAATCACCTTCTTATGTCAAAGATGCTCATCTTCGGCACTTTTATTCTGGAAAAAAAGCACCATTGTTGACATCCGTCTGTCTCGAGGGACAATGGAGTGCACCTGTGGGGGTGAAGCCCAACTTCTGCATTGGAAAGGACCTCCCCAGGGGCCAAGCCTGAGCAGGGTGCATGGAGGTCCTGGGCCACACAGTCAACAACACCCCCCCCCCGTCTCGGCCTCATGGAAATGCACTAATAACAGAACAATGTGTGGACAGCCCCATGTAAGGTAAAGGTAAAGGTACCCCTGACCATTAAGTCCAGACAGTCGTGTCCGACTCTGGGGTTGCGGCACTCATCTCGCTTTACTGGCCGAGGGAGCCGGCGTACAGCTTCTGGGTCATGTGGCCAGCATGACAAGCCACTTCTGGCGAACCAGAGCAGCGCACGGAAACACCATTTACCTTCCCGCCGGAGCGGTAACTATTTATCTACTTGCACTTTGATGTGCTTTCGAACTGCTAGGTGGGGAGGTGAGCACCCTGTGTAAATCTACACACCCAATTCACTGCTATTGTGTCAGTGTCTGAAAGTTTGTGGGCATGGCTACCTCTGGGGGAAAAGAACCCCATGGCTTAGATATCAAACCTCTTGGGGGCCTCTAGGTGCTTTTCATCCAGAAAGTGGACAGGTTCAAAGCACAGGTGTCTATAGACACCTGGCAAATGTCGTGAGTTTTTCTCCCTCTCTCCTAAAGCTAGAACTCGTGGACATCCAAGGAAGTGGAAAATATTGGAAGGTTCAGGAAAGGCAAGAGCACTTCCTCTCCGCAGTTGTTGTTGTTGTTCAGTCATTCAGTCATGTCCGACTCTTTGTGACCCCATGGACCAGAGCATGCCAGGCACCCCTATCCTCCACTGCCTCCCGCAGTTTGGCCAAACTCATGCCAGTCGCTTCGAAGAACACTGTCCAACCATCTCATCCTCTGTCGTCCCCTTCTCCTTGTGCCCTCCATCTTTCCCAACATCAGGGTCTTTTCCAGGGAGTCTTCTCTTCTCATGAGGTGGCCAAAGTACTGGAGCCTCAACTTCAGGATCTGTCCTTCCAGTGAGCACTCAGGGCTGATTTCTTTAAGGATGGATAAGTTTGATCTTTTTGCAGTCCATGGGACTCTCAAGAGTCTCCTCCAGCACCATAATTCAAAAGCATCAATTCTTCGGCGATCAGTCCTTCTTTATGGTCCAGCTCTCACTTCCATACATCACTACTGGGAAAACCATAGCTTTAACTATACGGACCTTTGTCGGCAAGGTGATGTCTCTGCTTTTTAAGATGCTGTCTAGGTTTGTCATTGCTTTCCTCCCAAGAAGCAGGCGTCTTTTAATTTCGGGACTGCTGTCTCCATCTACAACGATCATGGAGCCCAAGAAAGTAAAATCTCTCCCTCCCTCCATTTCTTCCCTCCCTGCAGTACATAGTTAGAACTATGGAACTCGCTTCTTCAGGAGGCAGTGAGGGCCACCAACCTAGCAGTTTAAAAGACGACGGGACGGATTCATGGAGGAGAGGGCTCATACCCATATCCAACATTTCTCAGTTGAAAATAGGGACATTCTATTCTATTCTATTCTATTCTATTCTATTCTATTCTATTCTATTCTATTCTATTCTATTCTATTCTATTATTCTACAATAGAAAAGCGGGTGGCGCTGTTGTCTAAACCACTGAGCCTAGGGCTTGCCGATCAGAAGGTGCGATGGGGTGAGCTCCCGTTGCTCCGTCCCAGCTCCTGCCAACCTAGCAGTTCGAAAGCACGTCAAAGTGCAAGTAGATAAATAGGTACCGCTCCGGCGGGAAGGTAAACAGCGTTTCCATGCACTTCTCTGGTTTCGCCAGAAGCGGCTTAGTCATGCTGGCCACATGACCCGGAAAAACTGTCTGGCGAGATGAGCACCGCAACCCTGGAGTCGTCCGCTACTGGACCTAACAGTCAGGTGTCTCTTTACCTTTATTCTACACCAGGAAGCTGCTTCCACATTTGGTCTCGCTGTACACATATATGTCAAATACACATATACGTCAGTCACTTTGAGCCAATTGCAACCTTTGCACAGAACCTGCCTCGCAGGGTTGTTGTAAAGAAAGAAGATGTGCAAGGAAAGGGATCCTGTACCTTCCACAGGTAAAATGGAAGGGGGGGATTATAGCTGTAAGCTCCATTTACAATAAAGGAATAAACACTGGCTGCTGAAGTATTTAAAGAATTTAAAGAGGATTTGTGACCTTTCCCTTCAAAATTATAGGAAGGGCTTCAGATGCCCGCTTCTTTCATTCGGTGCAGGTATTTTATTTTCAGTATAAACACACACACCCCACTTTTAATTGTTCTCCGAGAAGTGGAGGGGAGAAAAAATGCAGAACCAAGACCAGGACATCTCGGGGATGAAATCGGAAGCCGGGACGGCTTCTGTAATTCTGGGAAAACGGGATGCTCGGAGGGTATGAGGGGCTGTCAATGGCTACTACTAGCCATGACGGCTTATGTTTTGCCTTCGCAGTTGGAGGCTTCTGAAAACCAGCTACTAGAGAGGGGAGAGGAGGGCTCTTGTGGTCGAATCCTGCTTGAAGGTTCCCCACAGGTATCTGGATGGCCCCTGTGAGTACGAGATGCCCCCCTGGCCTGATCCTGCTGCAGGGCTGTCCTTACGCAGATCCTCCCTCCTGTTCCAAATGCAGATGGCACAAGCTAGGAAAAGCTGTGCTCACGTTCTGCCGACTGTGTAACAAAAAAAAACAACCTTTACTCCCCCCAGGTAGACGCTTTCAGGATCGGGGCACGGATCGAGCATCTCGGAGGTAAACAGGGCTCCCTCCTCCTCCTCCTCTCCTCCTCCTCCTTCCCCCTTACGGGTCCCTTCCTTTTATAGCTATCTTTTTGGTCTCCCGCACGCAGATTGCCGCCTCCTCTTCCTTGCAAACCTGTAGCAGTGACGTTGAGACTGGACAACCCGGAAGCTCCGTTGCCTTTTGCAAAAGAGGCTGCAGAAATCTGGTTCCTTCTCCTGGCCGCCACCCGTTGCAATTCGGCGGCTCGCTTGCACCCACCCCGCTCCCTCGGATCCGCTTCGTCCGCGCGCGGCGGAAACGGTGAGTGTGACCTGGTTATTATGGGGTGTTTTTTTTCTTGCATTATCATTTATTTGGCATTGCATTGCATTGATTGCAACACCGTCGCGCCTTTGCTTCGCTTGCTCGTCTCCCTCTCTCTCTTTCCCTCCGTCTTTTAAGTCATTCAAACCGGTTCCAGCGCAAAGCAAACGCGGTAGAGCATCGCTATGGGGAAGTGATCGAGGGATCGGGTGCGGAGCAGCGGAGCGTTGCGGTTTCCAGGCTGCCTCATTTACAGGGGGAAGCAAAATGGGGAATGGGGGTGCCACCTTTCCTAATGAATGGGGGGGGGGTGACAAAGCAACGCAGCCTCCCTCCCCTCCTATGGCAAGGCCTTTCTCAGGCCCCGATCCCCACGCTGATGTGCGGCCGGGGCCCGATCCTCCGCCTGCTTCCTCGGCAGGAAGTGTCGCTCAGTGGGTGTTCTTTACTCCCGGGGAAGCCTGCATGGGGTTGTGGACTGGATCCTTGGCGGTGTGTGTATAGGGGGTGGAAATTGCATGCATGCTCATGTGCGGCCCGATCCTCTGCTTGGTGACTCCGGGAGGATGCATTACCGGTATATTGCTAGGGAAGCGAGCGTTGCAGCCTCGCTCCTTGCGTACGTGCGACCCGATCCTCTGCGCTGCGGCTCAAGGGGGGGGGGGCTCTGATTCTGACACCATGGGGTGCAACTCCTAACAGCGTAGATCTACTCGGAAGTAAGCCCTGTTGTTGATTTCAGTGGGGCTTACTCCCAGGTAAGTGGGGTTCGGATTGCATCCTCCCTTGCCTTGCAGGGTGCAGAATTTGATCGATTTGCATAGGTAGCCTTTTCTTGATCTCCTCCTAGCAGGCGGCGGAAGAAATAGAGGAAGGGCAGCCTAGCAGAACAGAATATTATGTCTTCTTCTTCTTCTGTCGCTGGTGGGGAGAGGGAAGTTAAGCTGGAGCTCCGTGTTGAAGCATCTGCTTGGCTGCTAGAAGGCCCCCAGGTGCAGTCCTTGGCATCTCCAGGTGGGGCTCCTACCTGAAACTCCGGAGAGTTGCTGCCCACCTGTGTAGGCAGTATTGAGCAGATGGATCAAGGCCCTGCTCAGTATTGCAGGGGGATGATAGCTAAATGACAAGGCATCTGCACTGCATGCAGAAGGACCAGGGTTCAATCCAAGGTATCTCCAGGAGGGGCTTCTACCTGAAACTCCGGAGAGCTGCTGCCAACCTGTGTAGGCAATATTGAGCTGGGTGGATCAAGGGCCTGCTCAGTATTGTAGGGATCCCCCTAGCTAAATGGCACAGCATCTGCACTGTGTGCAGAAGGACCAGTCCAAGGTATCTCCAGGAGGGGAACTCTGAAACTCTGGAGAGCCACTGCCAGTCTGTGTAGGCAATACTGGGGTACATGAACCCAGTGGTCTGACTCTGTATAAGATAACCCCCTTAGGCCAATTTCAAATGTGGCTCAGAAGATGCCAACTGTCCCCAGACTTGTGGGAGGATGTAACTGCAGCTGCTCTTTTTGTCCCTTTGTGGTGTATTGGTTAGAGCGTTGGGCTAGGACCCAGGAGAGCAGGGTTTGAATCCCCACTCAGCCACAAAGCTCACTGGGTGGCCTTGGGCAAGTCACCATCACTCTGCCAAACCTACCTCACAGGGTTGTTGTGAGGATGGAAATGGAGAGGAGAACTGTGTATAGCACCTTAAGCTCCTTCAAAGATAAAGGCAATAGATAAATGCAATAAATAAGTAAATTATTCAATGCATTCATCCTGGGATCTTGATTTTAGAAGACATCTGAAGTTTTTAATGTTTAACTCTGTTCTTGTATATTCTGGAAACTTCCCAGAGTGGCTGGGGCAACCCAGTCAGATGGGCGGATGCAAATAATAATAATAATAATAATAATAATAATAATAATAATAGAAAAGGGAAACCATTTATTTGAATTATTATGAGTTTGTATTGAACTGTACTAACTGCTCATTTAAATATTTGGCACAGGGCTTTTTGCCATTATGGTTTGATTACATTAATGGTAATGTTTGAGTTCCTAAATGCGAATGGCTTTGTTGTTACAGTGGTACCTTCGTTCTCAAAAAGCATCTACAATACTGTCTTACTTATTTTATAGTACAGTACATGGATTATTGCTTTCATTTTATGGATCAGTGGTCTCGTTAGATAGTAAAATTCATGTTAAATTGCTGTTTTAGGGGTTGTTTTTAAAAGTCTGGAATGGATTAATCCATTTTGCATTACTTTCTATGGGAAAGCGCGCCTTGGTTTTGGAATGCTTTGGTTTTGGAATGGACTTCCGGAACGGATTAAGTTTGGGAACCAAGCTACCACTGTACAGTCAGCTGCTCAGTGTGGAGCTCGCTTTTGTCAGGAAGGCGGCGTACAAAGATTAGATCAATTATTTTAATGGCACTTTAGACCCCATGCACTTATCCCTACAATCATTGAATTGTAGAGTTGGAATGGACCACGAGGGTCATCAAGTCCAAGCCCCTGGAATGCAGGAATCTTTCTTCCCAACGTGGGGCTCGAACTCACGACCCCGAGATTAAGAATCTCATGCTCTCCGAGTAGCTGGCATTGCTCATGAACTCCCAAGGAGCCAAAAGTTCAGAGCGCTTTTGAAATCAGCAGTGGAAACTGTTGGGAACTTGGAAAGCTTCCGCCGGTCACCTTGTTTCAAAATGGTACCCAAAAAGAGACGGAGACCTGCTCCTCGATTTCACGTGAACGATCTCTTAAGAGCTGTCCATCTGTACAGTGAACAAACAACTTTCCAAAGCACAAAGCAGTTTATACGTACAGTGGTACCTTGGTTCACAAACGCTGAAAACCCGAAAGTAAGTGTTCCCTGTTTCTGAATATTTTTTGGAAGCCAAACGTCCACTACAGCTGTTGGCTATTGTTTCCAGGGCGCCTGCACCAATCGGAAACTGCGCCTTGGTTTTCAAACATTTCGGAAGTCAAACGAACTTCCGGAATGGATTAAGTTTGGCGCTTTTGTTTTTGCTATTTATTTTGCATTTTTGTTTTTCAGGCTTTTTCGGTTAATTTGTTTTTAGAATCATAGAATCATAGAGTTGGAAGAGACCACAAGGGCCATCCAGTCCAACCCCCTGCCAAGCAGGAAACACCATCAAAGCATTCCTGACAGATGGCTGTCAAGCCTCTGCTTAAAGACCTCCAAAGAAGGAGACTCCACCACACTCCTTGGCAGCAAATTCCACTGTCGAACAGCTCTCACTGTCAGGAAGTTCTTCCTAATGTTTAGGTGGAATCTTCTTTCTTGTAGTTTGAATCCATTGCCCCGTGTCCGCTTCTCTGGAGCAGCAGAAAACAACCTTTCTCCCTCCTCTATATGACATCCTTTTATATATTTGAACATGGCTATCATATCACCCCTTAACCTTCTCTTCTCCAGGCTAAACATACCCAGCTCCCTAAGCCGTTCCTCATAAGGCATCGTTTCCAGGCCTTTGACCATTTTGGTTGCCCTCCTCTGGACACGTTCCAGCTTGTCAGTATCCTTCTTGAACTGTGGTGCCCAGAACTGGACACAGTATTCCAGGTGAGGTCTGACCAGAGCGGAATACAGTGGTACTATTACTTCCCTTGATCTAGATGCTATACTCCTATTGATGCAGCCCAGAATTGCATTGGCTTTTTTAGCTGCTGCATCACACTGTTGACTCATGTCAAGTTTGTGGTCTACCAAGACTCCTAGATCCTTTTCACATGTACTGCTCTCAAGCCAGGTGTCACCCATCCTGTATTTGTGCCTTTCATTTTTTTTTGCCCAAGTGTAGTACTTTGCATTTCTCCCTGTTAAAATTCATCTTCTCCCTGCATTTCTCCCTGTTAAAATTCATCTTGTTTTTGTGACTGTGTGGAACTCAGATCAGCTACTGGTTGATGGATTGATGGTGTGACTGTGGAAATGGATCAGAGCCCCCCCTCCAAACAATGACTATCACCAGTGCAAATAAGAAAAAATAATAATTTTTATCATCTACAATACTTACTTATTTTTTAGTACAGTACATTGATTATTGCTTTCATTTTATGGATCAGTGGTCTCGTTAAGATAGTAAAATTCATGTTAATTTGCTGTTTTAGGGGTTGTTTTTAAAAGTCTGGAACGGATTAATCCATTTTGCATTACTTTCTATGGGAAAGCGTGCCTTGGTTTTGGAACGCTTTGGTTTTGGAACGGACTTCTGGAACGGATTAAGTGTGGGAACCAAGCTACCGCTGTACAGTCATACCTCATGTTATGTTTGCTTCATGTTACGTTTTTTCAGGTTGCGTCCCGCAGCGACCCAAAAGTACCGGAAAGCATTACTTCTGTGTTTCGCCGCTTGCGCACGCGCAGTAGTGCTAAATCGCGCATGCGCACAAGCACCAAATCGAGCCGCGTACCTGCGCAGATACGGTGTTTCAGGTTGCAGGCTTTCCATGTTGCGAATGGGCCTCCGGAACGGATCCCGTTCGCAACCAGAGGTACCAGTGTACTGGATGTTGTAAGGCTTTCAATGTGTGCGTCTAAAGAAGGAAAGCAACCATCACAAATGCTTTTGAACTACACGGTTTTTGTTAGGGTTATGTGCTATGTGGAGCTGCAACCCCACAGCCGGATCCTAGATGTTGAAAGTAGTCCCCCCCTCCCCCATTTTTTATTGCAGCTTTGTCCCATATATACCATGCAAAGTGTGCATGAGATTGCGGCCGTTAAGAACAGAAACTTGGGCCTGTTTTGCATTCATAGGAGACGAGGAGGGGAGGATAATGGGAATAAAGGGAAAGGGTGTTGGCAGTGTGATAGATGTCCCCTCCTGATTTATAGGGCCTTGGTTGTTCAGCCTTGGGAAACTGGTGAGGATTCCCAGCTTGGGGGGGGGGGACTGGAAAGAGGAGGGGAGATGGCAAAGTGGCTTCAAGAAAAGTCTACAAGGCATCTCGGCGGGATGTGAGTCTCTTGTGTTGCTTGGTTTGGGGAGGGATGCCTTGTTCTCTAACCTGAAAAAAACATGAACGTAATAGGCTGTATGATAACAGTTGCAAAGTTATTTACTAGAAACTTGGTCTAAACCACCGAGCCTAGGGCTTGCCGATCGGAAGGTTGGGGGTTCGAATCCCTGCGGCGGGGTGAGCTCCCGTTGCTCGGTCCCTGCTCCTGCCAACCTAGCAGTTTAAAAGACGACGGGGCGGATTCATGGAGGAGAGGGCTCATACCCATATCCAACATTTCTCAGATGAAAATAGGGACATTCTATTCTATTCTATTCTATTCTATTCTATTCTATTCTATTCTATTCTATTCTATTCTATTCTACAATAGAATAGTGGGTGGTGCTGTGGTCTAAACCACTGAGCCTAGGGCTTGCCGATCAGAAGGTTGGTGGTTCAAATCCCGCTGGGGTGAGCTCCCGTTGCTCGGTCCCTGCTCCTGCCCACCTAGCAGTTCGAAAGCACATCAAAGTGCAAGTAGATAAATAGGTACCGCTCCGGCGGGAAGGTAAATGGCGTTTCCGTGCGCTGCTCTGGTTTCGCCAGAAGCGGCTTAGTCATGCTGGCCACATGACCCGGAAAACTGTCTGCGGACAAACGCCGGCTCCCTCGGCCTGTAAAACGAGATGAGCGTCGCAACCACAGAGTCCTTCGCGACTGGACTTAACTGTCAGGGGTCTTTTACCTTCTCAAAAATTAGATCCAGCTTCTCATAGTGTCAAGTAAATAACTAGTAAATAACTTTGCAATTGTTATCATAAAGCATATTACGTTTACGTGATTTTTCAATTGGATTTGCGTAATATAGGCATTCTGGTGGTTTTGTTCTCTAACCTTGCAAGGAGGCTAAAGGGGGAAAGGGAAGGAAGCGGTTCTGCCGATTGAGTTTCACATAGGATAGGAAGGAGTTTATATGTGTGCTATATGAGCCTGTCCATTAGGCCAGTGTTTTTCAACCTATTTTGGGCAAAGGCACACTTGTTTCATGAAAAAAATCACGAGGCACACCACCATTAGAAAATGTTAAAAAAATTAACTCTGTGCCTATATTGACTATATATAAAGTAATTCTCTTGAATTTTTCAATTTTTCCCACGGCACACCAGGCAACATCTCGCGGCACACTAGTGTGCCGCGGAACAGTGGTTGAAAAACACTGCATTAGGCTCCTGTGGTTTTATCTTGCTTTATCGCCTATCAAATTTATAAGCCGTCTCCCACAAAGGGAAGGCCCCGAGGCAGATTGCAAGAAGAAGACCGAGTGACCTGAAGTGTCACAGAAGGAGTAAGCAGGTTCACAAACCAGACAGGAACTTGATTGCCTCCCACGAAACCAAAACGGAGCATGCGGACTCCTGACTCCGTCCAAGGCCAACTCAAGTCTAGCACCACCTTGTGACAAGACCATGTAATAGCGCTATCCACGCGTCAAGGAAGAAGAAGATGCTAGCAAAGCTGCTTAGCAGAGCCCCGACAGAAAAGCCCTGATAGGCTTTTTCTAAGCAAAACTGAACAAACATGGTTTATAAATTTGGAAGAAATAATCAGAGCAGTTTTGTCTTTCTTGACTCAGGCTTGCACACAGCAGAAAGACATTCCAGCAAACGTAGAGAGGAAAACTCCCACAGAACTACGCAGCCAATCAGGGCATGCGTTACCTCATTGAAAATCGTGTCCCTCTGCTTAGTGGCTAAGCAACACATTCATGCATCTCCTCTTCTCTTTTTTAATGAATTTTTAAATTTGTTTTTCTGTTTTATCATATCACCAATGTATACTGTGTTACAGTCAAACACATGGTAATAAGGGGAGGAAAAATAGCATAGCTATAAAACCTATGTTCGCAAATAATAATAGTAACATAGCTTATTCCTCCAATTTATTTGACTCTTATAAACCTTAATATTAACTCCCCTTCCACTCTTTCCCTGGTTTCCTATCTGCTATCTCCAACTTTTCTTACTCTTAAGTTGTTTTCAATACGTTACACTACCCCACTTCGCCAAATCTACTGCCGAGAATTTTTTTTAGTCTGTTATGCTTATTTTCTTGTTATAGTACTTTCCATGTAATCTATATACAGTGGTGCCCCACTAGACGAATGCCTCGCTAGACGAAAAACTCGCTAGACGAACGGCATTCGCTAGCGGAAGGCTGCCTCGCAAGACGAAAAAAAAAATTTCGGCGCGAAAACCTCCGCGCTGCATTGCCGCTTCGCTAGACGAAAAATTCGCTCTACGAAGACACTCGTAGAACGAATTATTTTCGTCTAGTGGGGCACCACTGTATAATGTCCAGTCCTCTTTTAAATTTTTATCGTCTTTATTTCTTAATCTATTTGCCATGCTGGCAAGTTCTATACATTCTAATATTTTAAGATGGCTTTCTTCTCTTGATGGTACTGCATCTGTTCTCACACTTTCGTGCTACCAGAATTTGGGCAGCTTTAGCCAATAAAAGGAGCCAACTGGAAGACGATGCCATGTACGAGTGCCAGGTGGGACCCTCGGAAAAAAGCAGAGGCATCATCTCTCGCAGTGTGCTGCTCTCTGTGCTGAGTAAGTGCCAGGAGGAATCTGGGAGCTCATGGTCGGCTCCTCTCCTAATCAATTCATTTGTGTTCCCTCTTCCAGAATTGGTTGAGAAACAGCCATGTGACTCTCTGCGGACCACACCCCTTCCCAGAGGCCACATCCTCTTTGGGTTCTTTTGCCTGGCTGGAATGTGCCCTTGCACTGTGACAATGCCTCTTTTTTGCTTGGGAGAAGGAGGGAGAGATGTGTGGTGTGTGGGCCTGTGTGTGTGTGTGCTCATAGAAACCTTTGTGTTTCACATGGCTGGAATGAAGCCTATTGGACAAGAGAAGCATCACATCCAATGCTCTGCGCACTTCTGCATCTGAACTGGTATGCAGACCCTGGAAGGTTGATCCCAAGAGAATTTGGTCCCTGAGCTGAAAAGGGTCCCCTGATCTGACTGAATCGGCATTAACCCTTTGCATACAATGGTTTTAGCTATGAAAGTGCTGTGTGGTGTCAGAGACCGTGCTAAGGAGGGATGCGCTGAGGAGGAATGGTGGGAGCCCCCCTTCCCCCTGCTCCTACTCCTGAATTTTCCCAGGAGCAGAACAAACAGACAACTAACGTCACCATTCCAACCTCACAGCAGATCTGATTACAAGACGTAGGAGTGACATCAGGGAGTTGAGCCTTAATTGGGAGCACCACCATTCTGGGTTGATGTTTTATTTTGTCCTTCACTGGTTTATTAAAGAAACTCTGGTAAGAATTCCCGAAGCCTGACATGTGGGGAGGATGCTCCTGGTGGTGGAGCGGAGAAAAGCACCCGCATCTCACCCTTCTTCACTTTGCTTCTTTTCCTTATAGTTCCCCCCAAGAGGCCGCTCATTAGGGAGTACCAGGCCAACAGCACAGTGACGTGGGTGGCTGGCATGGAATATACGGTGCACTGCCAGGTGGAAGATGCCCGGCCTGCAGCCGACATCACCTTCCGCAGTGGTGAGGGGGTTGCACAAATCCTAGTTCCTTCCACAAGTTGCGGGGTTGTTGTTTTTTTGGTGGGGGGAGGAGGGCAGGGGCTGATTTTGTGGCATGCTCCCTGCCAGCGTTTGCTGGTGCTCTTGTGACTTGTAGGGCGGGGAAGGCGGGGAAGCTAACCAGTAGGTGGCACTGTAACCCATGACAGGCAGAGGTAACTAATTCTAGTATTCGCTCTCCCCACTGAGTTCTACAAGAGCAACACAAAGACGGAGGAGGAGGCTGTGCCACCCCCTGGACTGAGCAGAAGGAGGAAGGCAGGCAGGTGGGGCCTGAGTGAGGGCAGACAGAGGTTGTTGGGGTGGTGCCCATTTGCCCTAATGGATCATCCTCCAGTTTCTCTCATTTTCACTGAGCAAAGAGATGTTTCTGGGACAATGGTTCCACTGGCTGGTTCACAGGCCCTCTCCGAGGTCCAGAGAGACCTGTGCCACTTCCATATTTTGTGCCCCCTGGCCATAATAATAATAAAAACATAATAACACATGAAAACAAAATACAGCACCCACCCAGAAAACATTGAGATATAATCTGAATGTTTTATTTATTTAGGAAATGCTTTTCTAGCCTCTCTCTGTGCAAATGCATTCATCATTGATTGAGGAGGAAATCTAGCTTTTGTACAGTTATAATGAGGAATTCTCATGCATGAATAATTCCTTAGTCAACTAGAGATAAAACTATAGAGAAACTTAAATGTAACATTTCTCCGCCTTTCAACGTACATTTGATCCAGCACCAGACACCAGCAGCGGTTTGTTTATACAGTCAGCCGATCTGAGAAGATACATTCACCATGGTCTAATCTTGTGCTATCAGAACCATAAATATTAATATTGGTGAACATTTTAAAGTCTCTAAAATGACACAATCAGATTTGTTGGGGTGCCATTAAAGGTAGCAGAGCAAGTGGCAAGACAAGTTTTGGCCCATGGAAGTTTGGGTGCAACTCAGTTCGTAAAAAGAGAACTTTGCATTGGATTAAGACAAACAGACTTGAGGGACAGTCACATTCCCAGACTATCTGTGTACCTTTAGCCTATCAGCTTACATCTCTATCTCCTTGTTGTTTAGACATATGTCTTCAGTTGCATCCTGTTTACAGCTTCCTCCTCCTCCTCTTCCCACTGCTTCTTGGACCTCAAGAGGAGAGGTCATCTTTTACTATACTGTACTCTGAGAGAGTAGATGAGCAAGCATGGATGCCTTGTTGTTTTCTAGACTAGTTAGGTTGTTTGTTGGTTTGTTTGTTTAAGGGGAACATACTAGACATCATTAAATAGAAGGAAAATTCTCTGCTTGCTTAGATCCAGGGTTTGGGGCAAGTACTCTTTGGTGAGAGAGCCCCAGCAGAGATTTAAAATCACAAACATGCAGCAAAGTAAAGCGTGGAAATATTGGCTGTTAGACCTTTAAAATACCCCCTTCTAAGTTTCTTCCAAAGCTCCGCTCTTCTCTTAGCATAGAAAGAGACCACACGATTGGTAAGTTAAAAATAGTTTACTTACTCTTCAAAGGTCAGATTCATGTGTTTTTTCATACAGCAGCAAGAAAAGATAAGCAGTACAACTTCGTTTCTAAAAGTGGGAAATGCTTCTAAGTTATTTGTACAGAAGCACAAAGCTGGCTTGGAGATATCCAAGATAGTCAGCTTAGATATCCTTATTAGAAGGATTCATATGGTGGAAGAAAAAGAGCAAAGTGTTTGGTAACCCTTCCTTCCAAAGGTGAGGGTGTGTGACCTATCTAAGCCTGGCAGGACAGCTTACTCTATGGTCTTAACCCCTTCATACATCCATTAGAGTTAAGCATGTTGGCTAAATGAGGCTGGATATATGCCACATTTGTTAGGCTAGAACTAGAAACTTTTCTATCAAAGATAAGTATTTCCTACAATAAACAACTCCCCCTTTACCTATAAGCATCTCTATCTGTGTAATTGCAACAGGTAAAATCTACTCTCTAATCAAGATTCACTAGTTAAACGCTGCTCACACTGCATACGAAAGGATTTCATTAGGAAATTGGACCCTCTTA